>JASVER010000111.1:1896212-2085908 GCA_030449065.1 Oceanodroma leucorhoa
CGGCGGCCGGCGGGAAGGGGCGGCGGGGAGAGCGCGCAGCGCGCAGCGCCCGGCCCCGCCCACCCGCTTCCGCCGGCCCCCGCGCTCATTGGCCCGTGGCCCCCACTGAGGGGGCGGGGCCGGCCCCCTCGCCCCCGCCCCCTCCGCCCGCCGACTGACCACGTGCTGGGGGCGCTTCCCGCCTTCGCCCACCCCGCGCGTTCACCCCGCCCCTCGCCGGCGCCTACGGAGAGCGGTTGGACTCAGCGCGCCCTCGCGCCAATCGCGCGGCGCCGGCGCCATTGTTACCGAGGCAACCCCCTCACTCTCCCCCGCCCCGGATGGCGCAGGCGCGGCGCGGCCCCTCGGCCGCCAGGCGGCGCCGCGCGGCGCGTCTCCTCCCGGGCCGCCGCCGCCATCTTGGCGCCGGGGCGTGTCTGGCGGCCGCTTYTTCTGAAGGGAGGTCAAGTGGCTTCCCGGCGACAAAACTAGGTTTTAAACGAGTTGGAGAAGAAATGGGTATTCCTGAGGCTTGGCGGGATAAGGCTTCCTCGTGAGATGTGCTTAACTGTCAACACAAAACTCTTTCATCTGCTTAATGTTTCCCTTTTCTGAATAAGCATAAACGAGCGTTTTGCAAGCGCACAGTAATCAGTGAAAAGRGCCTGAAACTGCCTGGAAGCCATGGTGGAACCTTGTTTTCATTAATTGACATAAGACTCAGATGGCTCCCTGCTCTACCCCTTACCCACAAAGCTAASGGCGCAGCCCTCCTTAGCCTCCGGCATCCACCCCCTGCACTGTGTGAGGAGACGTGTGTGGTGATGTATGCAGCCACCAGGCCAGATGGATGGATCCTGAGCAAAACGAGAACAAATGGTTATTTTTGTTAAAACTCTCCAAGTCAGATGCCATAATACCTTCAGCTGTTTGACCAAATTCACCTGAAGACCATTCTGTGGAGCTGCARTGGATGGGGCCCGGCCCTGCCCAGTGCCATGTGGATCACCTGCTTTAAACACCAGACAAACAGAAAAATGCAGAAATTCGGAGGCGTGTGCGGCAGTGTTGTCAGAGCTGGCCTCTGCCATCAGCACCATGGGCTGCAGTCCTATGTTTTCTGTCCCAAGATCCTGAGTTTATTGTCTCTGTTCYAATGGGGTGGCTACAGGAGCCAGTTTTAAAGTCACATTTTTAAATGGTTTCTGAAGGATCTTTTATTTAATTCATGTTAATCCGTGTGATCTGTTTGCCTGTGGTCCTGCCCTTGGTTACGTATATCCCACTCCAAATTGTTCAGCATGTACCCAAGGAGAAAGGTTTAGCTTTCATTTACACGGTGCMCCTTTATAATGCTCCAGCAGGTCGAGACAGTGGCTCTCCTGTTACCGGGGTTTTCGGTGGATGCTGCCTCACCCAGCCCACTCTAGAGATGATAACGCATTACCATGGGGAACTGCCTATTTTTCTTCTGTGTCAGTTGACAAGCAGTCTGGGCATTCTGTTAAGTGTTTTTACATGTGCAGTATGTGTTTGTTTACCTGCAAGTGTATGACTAGTTGCACATGCTCTAGGGCTTTTTTTCTTTTAATAAAATACTTTGTGAGAGAACTACCAACTGTTCTGAGCCCAAACTAGGGCAGCCTGGGGTTAAGCACTAATGATAATTTCTTTTCTCAAGTATCAGATTATAAATTTKGTTGATTTTCCACAAGTAACAGATTCATTTTGGATTACTTGAGAGATCTTCTGTACTAAACCAAGTCTTTTTGCTGAAGTGCAACTGTAGRTGATATTTATTTCTGAGACACAAAACAAATATTCCAAGGCAGCCTTTATCAGAGATTCAACAAAAAAATTGGAAATCAGCTCCTTCAGTCATTGCTTGCAGGCATCGTTCCTTTGTCTGGATCAACGTTTATTTTCTAAAATGTGTTTCTTGATAGTACTGATGTGATTATCCCACTTTTCTATACAACAGTAGCAATTCGATTTCAAAGCTTATTTGTAAATACCATGGCCTTTCACGTTTAAATGTATTTCCTTTTGTACATGTRTGTGTAGAGTGTTGCACAGCTGGATCACACGCACATCTTTTCTTGCGAGTAGACTCAGTATGTTACCAAGCTTTGGGTCTGCTATCTAAGTCTTTATATGAATTGCTTTGCAGAAATGATCRGTGTTAGAAAAATTTTGGAAGGTTTAAAGTGAGCAAGTTGTATCTGTTCTCAATTACGTTCTGGAGGAACGTCTGATGCCCTGAAACACTTCATTAAAGCCTTGCCTTGAGAGTTTGTTTCCAGCGAACCCACCAGAACGCAGGAGGTGCTGTTTACACCAACACCAGCAATGGGTGCTGCCTCCTTGCTCCAGCTACTTGCCTGGTGCGTCGCTAGCTTCTGGGAGAAATCTCTCTGGGGAACATCAAGGAGGGCAGCAGTGTCCTGGGACATTCAGGAGCGGTGGCCTGGGYGCCTAGAGGACAGAAGAGGATGCTGGAGGAAAGCCCTGCAGGCTARCTGAGAGAGGGCCAGTCGCAGAGCAGCGGTGAGCAGTTTACCTAGCCTTGCTTCCCTCAACGCTGGGTGAGCACCATGGCAAAGCAGAGGGAGGCTTGTTCAGCAAGACTTCGTTCAGGTCACAGGATTAGAAATAACGTGTCGCTGTGTAAACAACCCCATTCCAACTTGAGCAAGCACCTCTGTTTCAACTGCTGAGCTGTCTTACCTGGGATCCCACCAACGTGTCCGGACTGTTGGGGCTGAGGGTTCACACTGGCTTCTGGGCACAGCCTTGAGCAGGAGGACATGAGAGAGGCTGGRGACCAATGATCCCCACCTCCATAGGGCAGTGCCATGCTCAGGACCCTCTGAGCTCCTGTGTACAATGTCTCCATGTAGTATGAACCCAATTAAAGAGCCTCTGCAGTGACCTTGCCATAGGCACCCCACTCTGCTCCAGGCACTGCTTTAATCCTGCCGTTCACATTCTGCTTCCTACAGAGAACAAATGCAGTGCCAGTGACTCACCTTGCATTTGCATCGGCCTTGAGAAAGGGATTCTAGAATGCTGGATGGTTCCTACAATTATTAGGGACTGCATGCCCCTGGAGGCTTCAAAACTACCGCAGGACTGCCTGTCTGCTCCGAGGTCACCCTTACCTCTTTGGTGGTCCACACAACAGCCCAGCCAGCCAAACGTGGTCGAATGAGGTGTGCGCAGACAGCCGCACTGTCTGAATTACCCAGGGGATTACCCCGGGCACACGCTGGAGATCAGAGGCAAGCGGCGACAGTGCAGGGACATCGAGCTAGCAGGAACCACCTGTAACTCCCACTAGGAAGAGGGAAATGCATAGTAACTCTGGCTGTCCCCTCCTCCTGGGGCTGCAATGGTGCTAGAACAGTGATAGCCCACCCACAACCTGGGGGGCCCCGATGCTTTTCGTAGTCACGAGAGTCATGCTCTCTCTCCAGAACAGAATACAGGGGGGCAAAACCACAAGGCACTGCCCGAGCCTCGCCTCTGCAGTTATACCTTCAGCCTGTAAAATTTAAGGCCTGCTGATCTACAGCCAGGATTTATTGCCACCCTGCYGGGGAGGAGATTCCTTCCCTTTCAGCACAGCTATTCAGGCTGTGCCTCTGGGTAAAATTTGCCAGTGTTGCTTCAGGATTTAGTGAAACACTTGAGCATAGGCTCAGTTACCTTAAATTAAATCTCATGCTTACATGTGCTGCTGGATCCAGACCTGGTGTCCTGCCATGTAATCCCTCAGGTCCCATAGRTTTCAGTGAAAGATAAAGACATTGAGCACCTTGGAAAATGCATCGTACCTCAAAGGCTTGGTCCCTGCATRTGTAGTACTTGGTTCAGCTTCATCCTCATCAGCTGTTTGGCACGGGAGATGGAGGGTAGCGCTTCTCAGTGATGAAAAACAAGTGGAAGTGAGGCAGAAAAATCTGTGATAAATTAGTGTGGAAAGTGTTAATGGGGCCAAATGTCCTGAGTTTATTGGATTAGGGAAGTCAAACTAATTTTGAAATTATGCCTAGAGAGTGGGAAACTAGATATGGTTAGCCATTTATCTGACACAACAGAAAAGTCTTAATGGCTGTCATCTCAGCACATTAGGAAAACACTGCCAAAGCTCTTGCTGACAAGATGCTTTCTCAGGGGTTATTAATTATATTGCATTATTAGCCAGCCACAGTACGGGAACATATTTTGCATTAACTAAAGTGCAATGACCATTTAGCTAATAAGTATGACTTGGTCTTTTAAATTTTCTTAATGATTAGCAACTTAGTAAAACTGTAACGCTGAGAGAGAAAAATAATGATTCAACAAGCTCTGTCTCAAGAACAAGTTTTAACTGGAACTTGCATGTAGCAAGGACAGATGAAGTGTGCAGTCCTAATTACTAGCCTGATGTGACAAGACAAAAGTAAACATATCTGCAGATTTAACCAACTCGTATGACCCCTTCCTGCATCGTCAAACATGGTAAAAGTGCACTTGTGACAGTCCAGCCCAGCGTATCAGCTTAATCCTTCCACTGCAGCCCTGGTGAGGACAGGGGTTGCTGCAGCCTTCAGCAGCRTCGAGCTCTGCACATCCTGTCCCAGGCTGCAGCCTGCCCTGCTGCAACCATTAGCAGAATTGATTTGAAACATCCTGGGACGAGCAAAGCATCATCTCCAGGGGAATATRCAAATAAATGAAATGATAATAGTAAAATGCATGAAGACATATTGTCTGTTTGTGGCCCAAGAGGGTCAGAGAGGGTCCCTGCTGGAAGGTCCCAACTTGGAAGGAGAAGGCGACTTCCCTTATACAGAGCAGCTGCAAGGAAGCACAACCTGAAACTCKGCACCGACCGAGCGCAGGGTGCGCCTTGTTAGCCCGCAGAATTCACAGCACGCTGGCAGCAGACTGGGAAAAAAATCAATTATTTTTGGCATGTGAAGTCTGCTAGCTCTGAGGCTCCTGCTTCAAGCTATACAGTCTTTACTATAGCTCAGCCAAAAGCTTCACAGAGGTGTGGGATGAAATGAGGAAAGAAAGCCTGATTAAATGTACACATAGCTGTCAGCTGACAACCATTTTTACAGAGTCATTTTACTTAAGTGCCTCTGAACCCCCCAGGCAGATCTTCGGGAAGTTCAGGAGTATGGCTATGGGTAATGTTAGTGTTGTGGGCTTTGTTAAACTAATGAATGTGCTGCACTACAATAATTGGATCAGGCTTTCTGTTATCATTCACCTAGTAACGCACAGGGAAACAAAGACTGGCTGCTCAGAGTGTAGCTAAATAAATGACCCCTCACCGCTGAGTTACTGACAGTGTCACTGACTGATGTCTCTCAGGCATTAGGACAAAGCTCAGCAGAAGTTTAGCGAAGCAGTTTTGGACAGCCTTGCTCATGTTAAACCACCTGTGTGGCCGTTCTGCTTGTACAGAGTGGCCGGCTCACAAGGACCGAGCGGGGATGTCCAGGACCCCGGTGCCAGCACCCTCACTGCCACCCCRCCTCTGCTGTCCCATCCTCCCGTTCCTGGAGGGAACCAGCCTGGCTCTGCCCTCAGAGCAGGGGCAAATCTGCTTCGAACCCCATCTCTCCCCAAATGCTCCTCCTGCCTGTCGTGCCTAGAGAGGCCCCAGCACCAAGTTTTAAGCTGCACCAGTGTCCATGCAAGCAGAGGTGTGTTTTACAGTGGGCTTTTACAGGCGGGTGGTGGGGATGGCTGGGGTTAGACGCCGGCACACCTCCGGTGAGGGTTCATCCYGACACAGAGCCAGCTCCCACCGGCTCCAGGGCTGCCTCCCAACCCCGCAGTCTCACCTCTGGACCATCCATTTCAAAGGGATTTAGCTGAGGGCTTGCACAGCAATTGCCACCCATGGAGCAAACGTGCCCCGCCAGGAGAATACCTCCCACCTGGAGTTGGACATATGTCTGAGATGTACAGAGGGAAAAAAAAAAAACAACAGCGCAAGCCAACACATGCCATAGGTGTTGTTCATTGTCACTTTTATGTAACAGACATAGATAATATTGCTGAAAGCAAGAACCCATCTCTTTTTTTTTCCTTTTTTTACATTCAGACAATCCATTATAATATTTACCTAACTGCAGTAGACACCATGGAAGGCTTCTGAGCCTGCCGTCTCACCTAGTCTCACCTGGGGAGACCTGTTTGCAGCACACAGACGGAYGGTGCGACCCAGAGCCCCAGCTCTGCTGCCTTCTTCTGTGCACCGCAGCCTGGGCCCTGGTTCCCACAGGCCCTGCATGCCCCGTGTCAGGCCCAGGTCCCCCWCCGCTGTAGCACATGACGGCATTGTCACAGCTCTCCTCTAGTTAAATCCCGGCAGTCACTCCAGGAAAGGCTTTGGTGCAATCTTACTGCTTCAGTGCACATACCAGGGCCAGACACTTCTCCCAGTGGACCTCGTGGCTACAATTCCAGTCACTTGGAAGGGACTGGAATTTGCTTTAGGGTCTTAATACCAAGACAGCAAAGTCTACAAAGGAAAGAAGTTAAGCACATGGAAGTGAGCGGGAACCTTCCCTAAAACCAAACCCATAGCAGCAGCCTATGGTCCTCCTTGGCCCATCTATTCTCATGCTTTTCATTACGCTTGATCCTYTGTTATATTATGGTCACTGCTTCGCTGGCAGTCGCGATGAGCTCGCAGTGACCGAGCAATGCTGGTGTTTCATCTCTAAATAAATAATGGGTTTCTGACCTGAGAAAATTGCTAGAAAGTAACCTGGTATCACAACAAGGAACATGCAAATCTTAAAGGTCAAGCAAACAGAGAGCAGGCTTTTACAATGATTCCAACACATCCCCCAAAAAAGGAAGAAAAATCCTTGCAGTTTGATTTTGTCACATAGAAGTATCTCATAAAGAAGCAAAACGAGCACAAACAAGGCCATAGAAACAACACAACCTCCTGCTTGCACGCTATCTTGGCTGAAGCACAGCCAGCCAGCAAAACCGTAAGTGGTGCAGAGTGGGGGTCGGATCAGTGGGGCACCTTCCAGTTAACGCTGCAATACCCATTTCCCCTTTGGGTTGTCATTAATTGTTACCGTACGGGCAGCCCGAGGCCTCGGCTGAAGCTGGAGCCTGCGGGTCTAAGTATTGTACAAAAGGAAGGGAAGGCGGATGCAGAAGGTGGGGAAGGAGGAGCAGCGACAGGAGGTGACCCGGTGGTGGTCACACCGTGGGAGGGATGGCAGCAGGACTTGAGCCTCCTGACCTGGGGGCCAGGAGTGCCCAGGCCCGTTATGTGGTCAGTGATGTGCCGTGTCTTGTGCTGCAGCAGGGATAAAGGAGGGAGGAAAGGCTTCCTAGGAGGAAAGAGGAGGTAAATAGTCTGGCTGAAACAAAAGAAGAAAACATGCACATCAGCCCAGCCAGAGTTTSTAAGAGTCTYCTAAAAAATGGTGTGACTTGAGAAATCCTGATGARATTGGACAGCATTTCCATAATGCACAGATAGCAAAGCAAGTGAGGTGCATCCCAACCGATACAGGTGGGATCCGCCTTCTTCCTCTGCACAGGTAAGCGTAAGGGGGAGTTTGCTCAGTCTGTTTTTCTTGGCACCTTGGGCGCTCAGTGCTGTGTGCTGGTGGCACAACTGCACCAGCAGTTGGTTTCTCAAGGCATGAGATCACTCAGCAGAAGGAAGCAGCAAGCATGGGACAAAAAGCTGAAAACATGAGGCTACAACATCAGCCAACCCCTCTCTCCTTCATTCCAGCTGAGTGATGACCCTGCTCAATGTAATGCTTTGTCAACTAGTAAGATCATCATCCCACCTCACTCTTCCAGTGGGGCATGGAAACACACATGTAACATATTCCTCCCGTCCTTTCCCGGGCTCTTCCTGCAGCCCAGTTGTACCGAGTATTTCAGAGTAAAGCGCCAGGTTAGCACCTGCGGCTCGGAGGTGTGAGCCACAGCAGCCAGAAGGCACCCGACAGGTGGGTCCTCCTGGTCTGCCATCTGCAAGGTTTTTGTGAAATGAGACTTTTGCCCAACGTTCTTCCTGCGGCGCCTGAAGGAGGTTCGTGCTCAGTCCCTCCTTTCCGAGTGCGTGGCGATGTCTATGCCTCCTCGCTGCCTCGCAGGTCTTCCAGCTCAGTCATGGCTTTGGCCGGGAGCTTCTTSCGGCGGAACACAGCTGCAATCTCCTCAAAGGACTTTCCTTTCGTCTCCGGTACTTTGAAGTGCGCAAACAGAAAGAAGACTAGAAGCAGAGCYGCGAAGATCACAAACACGTACGGTCCACACAGATCCTGCAGTGGGAGAAGTGAGAACAGGGGACACCACCATCAGCACCATAGGGATGGCTTCCCCTTCCTACCCCGGGGGGCCGAGGTGCCCAGCGGGGCTTGGGGWTGGAGATCTGGGGGGCACATCCACGTCCCGCTGGGCTGCTTCGGGAGCCCAGCAGTGGGGTTGTGCCAGTCATTTATTTGTAYGGTTTTAGAGGGATTTCTTACCGCTATGTACTGGAAACACATTCCCACAATGAAGTTGCAGGCCCAGTTGCAGAAGCCGGCGACGGCGATGGCGGCGGGGCGCGGGCCTTGGCTGAACAGTTCGGCTACAATAAACCAGGGGATGGGCCCGGGCCCGACTTCAAAGAAGATGACGAAGAGGAAGATCGCGACCATGCTGACATAGCTCATCCAGGCAAACTGGCTCTGCGAGGGGATGCGCTCGGGGTTACAGTCCCAACATGACTCTCATTAATTATCACTAATTATTTTAATTAGGCTTCTTTTTCAGAAATTTCTTTCTAGTGAGACAAGTGGGGACTGGACATGCATAATTAAAGCTCTAAACTCTTGTTTAGCCTGGGTGCTGGCTGGGCACGTGGTGCCAGCATTGCCGCTTGCAGAGGGATGTTGGAGCTCACAGCTATCAGCTCAGCTGTACCTTTGAGCCCTCTCCTTGCCTGCAGCATGGCCAGGAAGAGGGAAAAAGGTGTTTTCTTTAATAACCAGGGTRTTCAGTAAAGGAGGCCACCCCTTATTTGGTTTTACATCTTGACAGGAGCTTGCCCCAGTGGTTTGGACTGACTTTAATGGGGGCTGCCTCCATTTCTGCCTGTTCTGCCCCATGTCTCACAACCTGACCCCTCTCATGGGTGTCGGGAGGAAGAATTTGTCCCTTTTTCTGTGACAAGATGCTAGTCTAGCATCCCTGTACCAAGCCAGGGGGACGCAGGTTGAGGGTTTAGGGCACACATTGCTTGCACATGGAGATATGCCCTGGGTTTTCTTAGCAGGCATGGGATTACGCCATGGGAATAGCGCAGTTGCTGTGTAAGGAGCTGAGGTTGTCAGCTGGCTCAGGGAGGGGACAGGGAACACACGTCCTTTCTAGCAGCACTGGGGTATCTCAGAGGCCAAAGAGCACAACATCCTCAGGCACTGCTGTAAACAGAGATGGCTCCAGCTATGGCCACTTTAAATGTTTTCTGAACTTCTTTGAGGTGAAAATGCCAAACATTCACTTTAAAGGGTGGTTTGTCTTCTCTTGTTTGCAAACCACGGAGAAAAAAATGGAGAGAAGTCCTTACCAGAAGCGCAAGTCCAACCGTCATGGCCACGGCGCTTATTAACATGCCCATCAAACCAGCCAGGAACAGGGACCGCCTGCCCGCCTTCTCCACCAGAAAGACCTGTAGAAACACGTGCAGCAGCTCAGTTTCCAGCACTGCTCTCAGGAGGTTCGATCAGGTCCATTAGCAATGAGCACTGTTACCACTACCACACCGCACTCCTGCCCTTTTAGCTTTCGTGGTAGAGATTTATGTGCTGGTTTCCAAGTGTCAGAAACTCTGCCGGTGGCTTTTAGGAAGCCAGACTGAACAGTTGCCCTGCCAAGGGCAAGGCAAACTCACGTATACTCAGAGCACATGCATTTCCAAGCTCTCAGGACTTCCCACTGCTCCTACACATGTATTGCTGACTATGGACTTTTTTCTCTCTTTTTTTTTTTTTTTTTTCAGGAAGAATAAACTTACTAGGTCTGCATTAGTTTGGAAGTAGCCTTCAAAATGTAGCATGAATCAAGTCACATCACAGGCCATTGCACCTTGCCTGTCCTAGGGCAGGGATAGTTGTGTAGCAGCTGGAGCCAGGACTTTTCCTTCAATGGCTCCCAGATTCCTTTTGCTTCCCTGGTAGCCCCAAGTCTTAGCTTGCTCCTTCTCAACTCCTCCTGGTGTTGAGAAGTCATCTCTCAACTGGACTCCAGTCATCTCACCCAACTTTCAACATCTAAGTCTGTACCAATCACTTCACCCAATGGGGAGATGTAGGTAACTCCAGAGGACAGTGCATCTGGCCTGCCCACAGATACCATGCACCAGCCTCTGAGGCTACCTGCTCCTTCACCTCTGCTTGAAAGGACACCTTTGGCCATCAGCTCAGCCTTTCCTGCCAYCGCAGCAAATGGTTTGTGCTTCCAGGAAACCATCTCTTTGGCTGGAGGCAGATCATCCTGCTAACTCGTGAAGTTGCAGAGGGCAAGCCTCTGCGCTCCCTTCTCCCCTTGCCAAGGTCCACCCGGCTGTCAGTGCTTCTGCCTTTTGATCAGGGTCTGTCATTTATTGACAGATGCAGGTAATTTTTAAGTGCTCATGGCCAAAAGAAGCAAAGAGCAAATGCCCCAGGCTGCAAGTAYCACAGCCCTGGGGCAGAGATTGAACTGCAAGGGACCCTCCAAGCTGGAGAAAGACCTCTTCCACACACCTCTGTGTCTCATTTCACAACAAACATCACAGTTTCTCCTCCATATGGGATCTGTGATGGACATCCTCTAGAGCAGCTTCACCCCAAGACCTCCTATCTCATGCAYGCTGGACTGAGATCTCTTAGAGCTGTGTATTTCTACCTTGCTAGTCCTGCTTTGTGGTGGGTAAAAGTCTTTTGCTCCCTGAGTCTCTCTAGACATCTGAGGGAAATGGGCTTGGCGTTTCCTGACCTTCTTATRTTAATGGCCACATTAAAAAAATAATTGCCTGCTGATCGGAACTGTGTTAACACTCTCAGGAGAGAGACAAACGGAGGGAAAGGCTGTGAAAACATCCYTCTATTGCTACAGAGCACTGCATAGATACGATGAGGATAGGTGCTAGATTGCTTTTATTGCTGTGGAATAGCCTCTGGATATCCCTCGTGCAGGTGCTATGTACCTACAGAAAACAGTCTGAAAGATAACAGGTCAGAGGGAGCTTGCAGGCTGCTGCCTTCCCCATCGCAACCCCAGTCCCCTGCCTGCTCCCCCAGGGAACAGGGCCTGCAGAATTTCAGTCTCGAAGGCAACTTTTATTTTGGGGGAAATGCTGAGCTACCAGAGCTTCCCTGAACACGGTGATGCAGTATTCACTCATGAAGCGTTTAGCAGTGCTGTTTGATAGCGATGGCTTCTATTTCAAGGCTTGATTTTTCAAATGAGACTTGCCCAGGGAATTATTTTTCCCCTGAGTGAGGTGTGCAGGGTCAGCCCCAGCTCTAGGATAAAATCATGTTTCAAAACCGCATTGTAGCTTACTTGTTTTTGTAGTCCGGGGGGACAGAAATATTGACTTACGGAGATAACTGTGAAGACTGTGTTCACCACTCCAACGCCAATGGTTGCGTAAACTGGTTGGTCAACTCCAGCTCTCTCAAAAATGTTTGTAGAGTAGTAAAAGATCTATCAAAATACATTCGGATGAAGGATTAGGCAACAGGGCTGGTGGAACTTTTTGTTCTTTTGAGGGAAGCATTGTTCTTGCTTGGCTGAGATGTGAAGTAATTTAATTATGATTAGTTTTTCGACTTTTTAATGGCTTGTTATAATAATTAAAGCTGAAACTTTCAAAGGAGCCTGAGGGAGTTAAAAAATCCCATTGAAATTCCCCTCCTGCGCTACTGCATTTGCACATTTAAAGCTGTTTTCTTCCATGTAGTCCCACATTTAATCTCGAAAGCCAGATCACCAGCACAGAGTGCTGGAGACAAATACCTTAATATGACTGAGTTTTAAATTCATTTTAAAATAGTCTCGCTACGTTGGAGTGACTCAAATTTCGCCCTTCCCTCAAAGAATAAGGTGATTGCTATCTCGTGGAAGCTAAGGGCAGGAGGTGGCTGACCCCCACGGCTGGGTCTCAGCATGGAGCTGGGGCAGCCAGGCTCCGTGGGGCCGCTGACCCCCAGCTCAGCCCCCCGAGGCTGGGCATCCCCGCCTGCTGCTCCACCCTGCGATGCGGGAACGCTCGTAGAGTTTTGAAAGCCAGTGGGACAGAGACCTCAACCTTTGTAAAGTTGCCACCGGACTTGCAAAAATTTGCRTCTTAGCCAGTTTTGAAAAGGAGGCTCCGTGCTTCTAGATATAAAATGGTAATTTCTGGTATCCCAGGAGGTGCTGCAAAACCTGTTCAGCTAAATATAGCTAAAAGATGGTGGTTAGGTGGTTCCTGGGGTGAGCAGGTAGTCATTAAAGAGAGCAAACTGCTGACGAACTCAGGTATGAGGAGGGTCCCAGGAGAGCTCAGCGTGGACTCGCCGTGCCAGCTGGTTTCATGCTGAACTCCCTCGCACCCTTCTCCCCTCCCGCCTTCCCGCAGCCCGGCTGGGCGGTGAGGTCCACCTTCAGCACTGATGGTGGTGGCCGAGGAGCCTACTGCGGTCACGGGAAGACCTTCTCTTCACCCCTACATGGCTTGGACGGAGCCAGCATTGCCTTTTCACGCTCAGCGTGGATTTCTTTAAAGGCAGACGTTTTTGGGAGACTCACCGCGTTGATCCCTGAGAACTGCTGAGATATCTGCACCATCAGCGCCACGATGACAGCCTGCCTATACTTCGAAGAGGTGAAAAGCTGCCTTATGGAGACTTTCTTTTCACTAGCAGCTTCTTGCTTTTCCTTTTCCATCTCAGCAATCTCTTTCATCGGGTCACAGTTTCCTCTGAGCCTTTTCAAGCCTTAAGAAAAAAAAAAGATTGACATTTTATTTTCAATGGTAGATAAGGAGTGGAGTAAGGACAAGAATCTCCCTAGCCAAAACTCAGGGTAAGCCAACCACGTGGACAGTAGTGTCTTCTTGCTCTGAGGATTCCTATGGCACATCAAGGATCATTGTCTGCTTGGCAAGGGSCAGCAGCACATTAGTTCTGCGAAAGCTCTGAGACACCACGCTCAAACCTCATCCCTCAGCAATGCTTATTAGTCCCATGCAAACATATCTCAATAGTTGCTGGTCCAGAGCTAATTTATACTTCAGCAGCTCAGAGCACGGGCATGCAACTCTGCCCCCAAGCATGTGGACATACTCTGTTTTACTCAATCCTGGGTTCTCACCTCAGTTTCAGCTGTGTCCTACCATTGACTGCTCTTACTCCTTGCAGACGGCTGGAACCAGCTAAGGAGGGCCACGCTGGAAGATGTATAAGTGGTTGCAGTGACCGCTATGGATTTGCTGTGCAGTTGCAAATAGCGCCAAGGATGGAGAGATCAGCCGTTCCCCCAGGAGATGTCATTTTTACACCTGGTTGAAATCCCTTCCAACTGAATGGGGTTTTTGGGGGGGTGGCATCTGCTAGGTGCGATCTCTCTGATGGAAAGGAGTAACATGCTAAGGCTCATACCACCTGCAGCGACATAGAAGCAAGCRTGCCTTAGGCAGCGACTATATGCAGGTGTCCAAAATCCCTCCTGCAAATGTGCAGCGTGGAATGGAGCAACTATACCCAGTTACACGTGTGAGCCCTCAGCTGGCCTTTTCCTTCTATGCTTAATACTATGCGTAGTATAAAGACAACTCCAGACAAGCCCAGAATATGTGTCTTACTTTTTTTAGCTTCCTCCACCTTCCCCAGTTTGATGTAAAGGTATCGGGGGCTCTCGGGGCAGAGTAAGAGCAGGAAGAACTGCAGGAGGGCAGCCACACCGGACAGACCGAGTAGCAGGGGCCACATCTCATCGTTGCCCAGGAGAAAGTCTAGTCCGAGGACCTGGAATAATTGAGGCATGTTTGAATGGCTTATTCTGCACCCTAGAAAAAGAAAGTGATTGACCACTATGGCATTGYGAAGCAACAGCCTGGAGGAAAACGAGAAGCAAATACCAATTCTCAGTCCTAACAATTTGATTTCTTTAGTTAAGATGCACATTTACAAGGAGGGAATGAATAGATGAYGTAAAATGTCATGAGCAACACTTTGGCTTACAGGTGCTGTGGRATAAACCTCTACGAGCCTGTTCCCCACCCCAGGATGACTCGGTCCTCCTTGGGACGTGCCACCAGCAGGAGACCTCTGCCTGGCCAGAACCACTGCGTAAACAGCTCAGCCAATACAGGCATGCCGATGAAATGTTTTCTCCTCGGACCTTACTCTCCTGGGTTTTTAGGGTATGGGTTTTTATGGGCATATGTGTCCTAAGCAACTCCCCAGAGGTGCAGAGCTTGGATGGAGGTCCACGCAGCGCGGGATGCCCCAGCTGCCCAGCCGCTAACCAGCGGAGTCTGAGCACTGGGGCTGCAGCGCAGGGTGAGACTCAGCAAATAGGCTAACTTGAGTTTTGCTTCAGTGTGTGATTATGGCATTGAAAAAGGCACTCCAGAGGGGTTGTGAGTACTTGCARCCTTTTTCCTTCCACAATTTGAAAAGCATTTTTTGTATTCCCACAACCAGTGAAGCCGGCAGGACCTACCTTGAGCTTTTTTCCCCATGTTCAGTCCACAGTCTTTGGCTAAGTCAGGTTAGATGAACTCTGTGGTTACGCTAAGTTTTTCTGGATGTGTTGGTTCTCGGTACATTTATGTGCCAGCCTGTCATGTAGCTGGACTCCTGCCATGGTGGGAAATGCTGATGGGGATGTTGGACTCCCTGCATCTCTGGTGAAGCCATTTTTGAGCACCTGAATATCAGGGATCTCATGTTCAGGATCCAGCCYGACTCTGATGAGATGCGTACAAAAACTTTGCAGGGGAGGGGGGAAATTTTTTTCAGAAGTACTTTTTAGTTCATGAGAAGTCATCTTTGTTAAGGACACCTCTGACTGAAGACAGGAGTTTAACTCCATTAGAGCAGATTGCTTCCCACTCCCCTTGAGTTTTGGGGTGGAATGATGAGCGATACCCCAGCATATCACTGGAGTATCCCTCATCTCTGAAATACCCTCTCTGGACTCGTGCGCTTTCCTTCTTACCTGGCTGATGAGGATCCCCGTGACGATAGCAAGCTGGTGCAACGTCCCCAGYGCTCCTCGAAGGGCCGTGGGAGAGACCTCGCTGACGTACATGGGCACGAGTCCAGAGGAGAGCCCTGCACCAAGCACGTGCAGGCGTCACCTTTTCTAGACCACAGCTCAGCAACCAGCAGAAACCGCTTCCCAAACGGGAAAGGAGGATGGAGCCCGTGTGCTGCATCCCACATCCCACCGAGTCCCTCGTGGCTTGCTGGGAACCACCCGCACCCTGCAAAGGTGCTCAGATATCCCCGGATTCAGAGCCCTGAGCCGGGAAGCCTTTATACTTGAACATGTACGTATGAGCATGGAGCAGAGATCGTCTGCTGGGAGAAGTTATCCCACAGCAAAGAGCTTTCTTAAAACTTTCCTTGAACCTTCAGAGCGGAGTATTGTATCTGCACACCAGTGACAGGGATAATGAGCTGTTATTTCTAAGCTAATTCTAATGTAATTCTGTATTATTTGCCTATTATCTTATCCTCTCTATGTACAGTGTCCCTGTACTGTCTGCTAGATAGTACTGTTGTCTAGGGAACCCGTTAAACAGCATGGCTAATAACATACTGTTACAACAGCCACCACCAAGATCGAGCCTTGAGATACGGAGGAGGGACTCGCTCCTTTCTAGGATACGTAAAATAAACTGATTTCGTGATAGAGCCAACCCAAATACTTCCRGGAAAGATCGTGGATTGAGAAGGACAGACATAGTGAGAAGAAGGAAACTCCCACCTGTGAAACCCCTTCTGAACTAAAAAAAAAAGATTAAAAAATATAGGAAACTCTTAACGGCAACCCCGGAGCACCCAGCACCCACCAAGGGGCTGGTTTGCTGCGCTTGCCCCTGCCTGGCCTTACCGCAGTACAGCCCCGTCACTGCTCTCCCGGCGATGATGAGCATGTGAGACGGCCCGAATTTCGCCAGCCCCATGAGGAGGTTCCCGGCGATGGAGAGGACGTTCACCACCAGCATGGCTTTCACCCTGCAAGGCAGCAGCCGCACAGCTCGTTCTGGCACCTCTCTCAGCCAAAGCAGCCATGGTGACATACAATCAGAGCTATTAAGTGACTTAATCAGCACTACAGGGGAAAAAAATAATGATCGTAGGCACTGAAAGATATCAGGCAGGGGTGCAATCAGAGTAGCTGAAAGTATATTATACATCCTGTGCAAACGCCGTTCAGATGCTTTCCTCTCCCTTTTGCCACRGAAAGAAAGGGGGGAATTTGGAAGTTAATCAAGGCTGCTCATCAGCTGCTTGTCTGAAGTGCTARAAGTTGCAATAAAACGTCTGATTTATAATTGAGGATTTTAATAAGCCAGACCTCTGTGGTGGTTGGAACAGTATTTTGGAGGTTTGAGGGTTTCTTTTCATTAAATTGGGGAAAATAACACGAACTGTATTTCTACGGAGAGGAAATGGCTGTAGGGGAAAAAATCAAGCAGAAAGGCTTGGGCTGCGGCACGCGAGTCGCAGCCCACAAGGTCCTCTCACCTCCCCAGCCGGTCGCCGATCCACCCCACGGTGAAGGAGGAGACCATGCCGCCCACGGCGAACACGGAGACGGAGAGGGACCAGTACATGGTGAGGATGTGCGGGGAGGTGGCGAGGTCCTCGCCGGTGTCGGCCGGGGGTACGAATGTGCCCTCGGTGCCACCCCTGGGCTCCGTGCTGGGGACGGGGATGGTGCCGTCCTCCCCGGAGGTGTTGGAGGCATGTCTGTCCAGGGCGGCGATGCCCAACACACGCCCGTAGTGGGCTTCTATTACCTGTGATGGACAAAGAGGAAAAACACTGTTGACTCAAACCTATAACCAGCCCCAACCCCTGTTTTGGGTTTTTTTCTGCTGCAGGAAAAGCTTTTCATCACAGGCTCCGGGGTGAAATCTTGGGGTCCCCCCCAGCTCCCCAGCACCGGGACCCCCCAGCAAGGAGGGACGGCGAGGGCAGGCGCGGAGCATCTCCCCTCGTCCAACGCCGCTTCCCGGGGATGGGGTGAGCACTGTCCGGATTTGGCACTCGCGGAGAGGTGCTGTCCCCTGGTCTGGGCACAGGGACCGCGTCGCAGTGGGGACGGCACCATGACGTGCGGAGCCCCGCTCCTGTCACTGGGGGGGTGGCCGTGGGGGGTCCTCACTGTTGTCTCACCCCACTGCCTTATCTGCAGGAGGTAGCGCCTGGGGAAGGGACAGAGCCCTCCTGAGGGCTTCTGCAAGGGACAAACCAGCCCTGGCTGCCCTGAAGCCCGCGTCCCTTGGCCGTGCATGGCTTAGGGGGGCTCGGCTTACCTTCTGGGGGGCRTTAATGACACCCAGGCTGTAGCCATACTGGAAGAAGCCCAACACCGCGGTGAAGACGGAGAGGACCAGCGTTCCCGTGAGGTGCTGGGGAAGGAAGCAGAGAACAGCCTCACCCCRCTGTCCTAGCCCTGCCCAAACCTGGGGGGCTGCACCCCATCCCTGTCCCGAGGGACCCCACTACCCAGCTGGCCGGGACAGCGGCACCCAGGGGTGCTGCTGCAGCAGCACAGGCGTTTCGGCTGGCTCCAAAGGAGAAGGGAAAGCCCCCGGGGGTGGGCAGGATCAGCCCCCCGGGGCAGAAYGACGTTGCCCCACGAAGAGCGATCCGTGCCGGGGCTCTCCCCGCMGCCCCGGGGCTGGCGGCGAGCAGGGGCTCTGCCGGGTGCAGCAGCGCCGGGGCAGCAGCAGCGTGCCCTGCCCCATCCCCAGCGCACGGGCAGCACCGCCGCTGAAGCAGAACAGCTAGGAAAAAAAAAAAAAAAGACGAAAATGGTGTTTTTCAGCAGCGCTGTTTCAAATATTATTTCCTTCCATCCCAGTTAAAATTATCCAATGAGCTGACAGAGCTCTTAAACATAAAAAATAATCCCTTGATCCTTTGCCCCTGCGCTCAGTATGCAGACATCAAAGGGCAATTAATTAGGGGAAGGGATTTTTTTTGTTGCTTTTGGTCTTGGCAAGCAATAAATGCCATTGCTTAGTGCTGGGCTCCTGCAGAAATTCTAGCGCAAAAATACCACGAGCCATGGTTACCTTCTCTGCTTGCATTTTGCTTTTCTTGTCCATCCCGCAGCTCCTCCGCTGTCCTCCCGGGAGCGGTGACTGTCCTGGGCTGCGGAGCGAGGCGAGAGCTTGGGCAGGGAAGGAGGGACAGCAGGGCTGGGATGGAGGCAGCAAAACTGGCTGGTGCTCCGAGAGATGGGACTATATCAACTCTGGAGTTAATGAGAAACCCAAGCCTTCCATGTGTTATTTGGCTACTGCTTGGCTCAGAGCAGCCACTACCAATCCCTGTATTTGGGGGGACAAACAACACAAYGGGAGACCCGCAAAGACATAGAGCGGACCTGGGAAATTCAAATGATCCAGCTGAAAGGCTGGTTTGGGGCTGTCCCTCCGTTGAACAGTCTGCGATGTGACGTGCCGGGGACTTGGGAACATGCTACAGCCTATTTCGAGATGTTCAACACCTTTCTGGGCTTCTGTGCTGGGTTTATGCGCTACGTTACAAACCTCTTGCTGAATTAGCAAGAAGAAACCTTTCCAGCAYATGTAGCAAAGAAGCTAGAAAATGACTAAGAATGTTTTCTTTAGATAGCACTTGGCACCTGCTTTAAAATATATTTATGTRTGTATATAACATACACAGCCAAACACATATAAATACAGATGTATACAGGTCTCTTTCTGTATATATACGTACGTACATACCTGCACGCACGCAGCTTCCTCAGCACGTAGCTGTGATGCTAGTACACACCCGTACGTACGCATCCTGAGCATTCAGAGGAGACGGCTGTATGCGTATATGGAGATATAACATAGCAAAATTACCCAGAATATTACAATAACATATGTTTTCATTAAAAAGCCCACAACGGCGTGAACGCCGAGCCGTTCAGCACCACCAGCTGATTGCTGCGCTGTCAAATATTGCTGATGCTAGCAAATACTGCTGATCGCGGCAAATACCGCAGCCCTTTGGCTTGCCTGGCTCGGTAGTCGTGAACTTTGCACATCTGCGAAAGCTGGTCTGAGCTGGTCGCGCTCGCGCTCGGGCTTTGTTGTCCTTGACATCGTCAGCGAGAGGAGCTGCAGGGCCAGGGCGGATGGTGGCATCCGTAGCAGGCACGCCAAAGTCTGAATCAGCCGTGAAGGTGATTAATGCTGATTAATGCCATTACCTTCCAGATAAGCCCCTGATGGGTCCGGCAGCCAAGTTACGGCGACTCATTGGATGATGCTCTCRGTCAGCCAGGCTTCACATGGGCACAAATGTGCTTTCTACAGAGGAAGATAAAAAAAAAAAAGATGAGTATGAGACCACTAATCTTTGCACTGGTCTCCTCCAGTAAAGTAAAACTTTAACTGGAGGAGAAAAGTTCATTGCATTAATGCAGGCATTGATTCCAGCCGCAGCACCTGCATTCCCCTCTCGGGCTGGCGTAGCTGCAAGGGGGAGGGCCMCGAGGCTGAGCTTTTTGAAGTTTTTCCCCAATATTTGTCCTTCCAGCTGAGATCTTTGCCCATCGCGTTTGTTTGCTCGCTGTGTGTGGATACCCAGGCATTTACAAGCACCGTTTTCTTTGCATTGTGGTTAAATGCCTCCACGCCGGGGGCTGGCAGGATTAGACAATTAACAGCTGCTCAAGTTTGAATCAGAAAACAAATGAGAGCCCTGACCCAAGACCCCAAACTGAAACCCTGGGGTGCTGTGAAACTCCTGGCCAGGACCGACGTCCCCCTCTGGGATCCCCATCCCGTCGCGGGTGCCCGGCCGAGGGAGGATGATGCTTTTCCCCCCCACTCTTCCCAGGCTCCCAGAGGCAGTTTGAGGGGGCAAAGGCCATCTACATACCGAAAGGAGAGAGCAGGGTGGCTTTTCCGTGGCTTGTAGCCTGTCGTGTCCTCCCCGCTGCTGCTTACAGAGCAGAACCCTCCCTTAATCCGGCTTCCCGGGGAGGGGGTGCGGAGCGGCTGCGGCAGCGGTGGGGGGGCATGGGTGAGCATCAGTCACCTCCCCAGGAGCGGCCCGGCGACTTCCATGGAAACCTTGGATGCCAAAGGCTGGAAGCCCCACGGCCACCAGCCTCCCTCGGCCAGGACTGCTGGCAAAAGGCATGAAGTTATCCCGGGGCTCTCCCATCCCTTCCCAGCCCCTCTTACCCTCCTTGCCGGGCTGGATGCTGCAAGCCGGTGCCCGGGGCTGAGCCGGTGCCTGGGGCTGAGCCGGTGCCCGGGGCTGAGCCGGTGCCTGGGGCTGAGCCGGTGCCCGGGGCTGAGCCGGTGCCCGGAGCTGCCTCGCCTCTTGTGTACAGCCCCCAGCTGATGCCAGCTGGGATCCAGAGCCTTGCCCCCGGGCAGTTTAAGCACGTATTTAGCTCTCAGTGACGCTAACAGATCCAAGCCCCCTTATTTCTCTGAAGGGGGGTCTGGATGGGGATGTGGCCTTAGCAGAGGCCAGCTCGAGGCTGGTCCCGAGGCTCACGGATGGGAAAGGTCGGTGTGTAAATCTGCCTCCCGCTGCAGTCACTTCCCAAAGGGGCTGTCAGAGCATCACACCTTGACCGTTAGCTTGGAAAACCGAAGCACAACGCTCCCACGTGCTAGAGCACCGTGCCCGACTCCACCAGGGTGAATGATCAGCCCGTCTCATCTCTTGCATGTTTGACGGCCGGTTGTGGGACCGTTGGAGATACCAACACAGCACAGCTCAGGGGCAATACYGACCCGTCCCATGGCTGGCAAGGCAGCCAATTCAGTGATTTGACCAAGGGCACAGAGATCAAAAAGGCGAAGGGGACATGGCAGCTGGCCCGTGGGCATCTTCCTTGTGGGACCAGCCCTGCCATCCTCATCTTCGCTGCCAGGACCCCAGCTTTGCCAGCCTGGAGCTTGTTTATACTTTCTCCTGTCCATGTTCAGACGATCTTTGAATATGTCTGAGGGTAACAAGAGCACGCGTGCTTCATGCRGCTTGTACGCACAGGGCTTTCCTTGCCAGGGCAAACAGAGCAGCTCAGCCAGATAGATTCATCCCACAGTTACTCAGGGAACGTGGTGCGATGCAGAGGTGAAACATGCAGATGACAAACGTGGGTCTCCACGCGCGTGGCCGAGCACCGCCGTGGGTGCAGGTGACTCCCAGCCTGAGGGCATCACTGCTCTTCCCGGCTAAAGCGCTGTAGAAATACCAATTTCACTGTTCTCAGGACAGCAGCACACGCTGCACCCCTGTTAGTGCTTTGGCCGGTGCCGCTGGGTTTTGTGGCTTTTCTCCCGGGGTCCCGGCAAGAATCTGCTCCAAACTGCCCTCATACCTTCTCATTGCCCGAGTGTGCAAAACAGGTAAATGCAAAGAATCCTAACCAGCATCCAGCCCCCTAACCCTGGGGGACTGCGCCTTGTAGCATGAATCTTAACGTTTCGTGATGGGCATCGTTTACATTATYTGCAAACAACAGTGCTTGCGTTATTGCCGAGTATGTTACTTACTAATAAAGTGTAAAAGAACTAGGTATAATGCAGAATTGCCGTGCTTATTGCCTAATGTATGTCGTGTCTACTATAATTGGTGGTGTTGCTAAATCTAATGCTATGTGACAAAAGCAATGGGTTAAAGTTTACAGTTGGGCTTTGCTTTTGAACAACTGAACATGCTGTCACATCAGTGGAAGTATTTTAAAGACTCCATAAGGACAGTGAGGCTTTCTCTGCGGCCAGGGTAACTTGCACACCTGTTTTACTGCTTCTGGGTCATCCAGAGGCAGCTTTGATGTTAAAAAAAAGGAAAAAACCCCCCCAAACATAAGCCAAAACAAAAACAAAAAGGAAAAAAAGGGAAGATCCAGACTATAAGGTTGTGGCTCTCCAGGTTAAGAGCAGGCTGACGAGGCACTTCAGAGGCTGGCACAAAAAGAACATGATATATGTTCATTTTTTCTCTCCATATGCACAGCAGCYGGGGCAGGCAGCAGTGCTGGGGCCACCCACGCGACAGGGGCTTCAGGCTGACAAAACACATTTGAGAGGGAGAATTTGGTGCATTTACAGCACAGTTGTAAAGTTATCGGTGTGTACCTTGTACCCTTCCAGCAAAAACTAGTGGCATTAAACCAGGGGAGTTTGATGGGGCCCTTCCCACTCCCCCAGCTCTGGGTGGTGCAGCACCTCCCAGAAAAGACAAAYTGGGAAGCAAACCCAGCAAACCTCTTCTGCAGTAGGTCACGACGGCCAAGACGGGAAGCGGCAGCTCCGCAGCGGTACGCAGGGCAGTGAACAGATGCCGCAGGGGTGCGGCGGTTGCGACAGGCATCCTATGCCTTCAACCGCATCCTTATTGCTGAGAAATCTCCTTACAGGAGCCGTGTCCCCAGGCGGGTGGCTTATCATCCTGGGCACGGGCACGGTGTGGCACGGCACGGCACGGCGYGGTATGTAGGTCCACCCCACACCTTCAGGAAGCAGCAGATTCAGTCCCCATTGCTGCTCACTGCTGGCCTATGTGATGCTCACGTTAGCCCCAATTAATGAACAAATTGTTGCATGAGCAGCAACGGACCTGTGTGGGCTCAGGTCGAGACAAGGAATTGCAGCAYGGCAACGTCAACTGTACCAGCAACCAGCCCGGCTCTGGGGCCGGGGCCAGGGTCACCTCAAGCATCCCTTTTCTGTCCCAAAATGCATAATATGATCAACCCCCAAACCATCTCGCAACAAGAAAAATGCCATTTGATGATCATTCTGAAACAGGTTTGAAAACACATTCAATTCCCATGAGTAGCTGCTACAGCCTTACCTCTGAGCATCCTTTACCTTGGGAACGGTACCCAGCATCTCCCCGGTGTCCGCAGCGTGCTGGGGGGGTAACCCCACGGCCGAGCACGGCCTCACGCCACCTCTTAGGGCTCCTCTTRCATTTACCAGGGAGGGTACGACTTGTTCCCGAAGTTCATGCAATATTTCACAGCAACTCTGTAAATAATTGAATCTGCAACGGGCTCRAGTGACTCCTGCATGCACAGACATTATTTCTTTCTTTCCTCCTGCAGCACTGCTCAGCTGAACGAGTAACAGTTTCCTTTCCCAGGTCAAAACTCCCAGAAACAGGGTGTTACAAAGAGCCCCGGGTTTTATTTCTTTAAACACTAAAATTAAGTGGTTTCTGATAGCCTTGATCAACCATAAGCGTATTTTACTTACAACAAAAGACAAGCAAATCAAAGCTAGGAATATTTGGAGGGGAAAGCGTGTCTTTATAATAATCGTGGGTTGATGTTGTAGAAGAGCAGAAGTTTTCAGGCGGTGATGGTCCATTGAGACGTCCCTCAGGCGCTGCTCGCTGCCGGGCAGCATTGCAGGGGACGTGCCCTGTCCCCCCGCACTCATCCTGCCCAAAACCGCCGCTTTCCTGAGACCCTCCAGGCAAAGGGCATCATGACTCGGAGCCCTGAAGCACCACTTTACCTCCACGACCTGCTAACGGTTAACACCCCAGGTTTTATTTACAAAAATATAAAAGGCATGGCTTAACGTTGAAGTTTTGTGTTTTATTGGCACCAGAAATGCGTTTGCTCTATGGTATGACATACACACTCTGTAGACAAGACTGCGTTAATATTGGTTTCTTATGCTTTTTGTTTCAAGTGACTCTAAGATTTTAAAAAATACATTCACAAACTACCTTATGTTTAAACACAACAGTTCCCTTCTATTTTGTCACTGTACCCAAAAACCCACAATAAAAAAAAAAMCAACCATCCACAGCTGTGTATTCGTCACTTCAAGGGGGAGTAAAGAAAAAAARAGTTACCAGTTTTCAACGTAACTTAATAAAAGGCTCTCATTTTTATTTTATTTATATTTTAACCAATGAAGAGCTGGTGGCAATCAGTGTCCGTGATGGAGCTTGTATGGGGTTTTAATTCCAGTACTGTGGTCTTAYGGCCGCCCCTACACTTTGCAGGGTGCTCAGCGAGGTGCTGGGCAGGCTGCACCGGACCAGCGGGAAGGTGCCCGATGCCCGGCGGGTGAAGGCGGCACCTGCAAAAAGCACCTCTCGTCCGCGGTCCTCTGGACGCCGCATCCCGCCGGGAGCCCCGCCGGGGGCGATGCCTGCCGGTCCCGAACCGCGACGCCCTGCCCGCGCGGGTACCGCCGCCGCGCAGCCCTGCCCGCGGGATGCTTCGGGCCAGGGCGGCCCATCCCGTCCCAACCCCGCCACCCCGCATCGCCTCTGACCCTGGATAAAGATTCAAGTTTGACCAAGTCCTGTTGATTTAATCATTTTTTAATAAAGCCATCGTTACTGAGTACACCAAGATTGCCAGTTAAGCTCTCTATATGTCGCTGGAGGTAACAGCGCTGTGATCGACAGCGGAACGGAAAAAAAAAAATAAAAAATAAACCAAACCAAAAAACAAACCCCAACCGAAACGAGGTAGGTTAAAACCAGCAACACAGACCTTGTTATGCGACACCCCAACACCACAGGCGGCCATGCTTGCAGCTACTGAGAAAGAAAACCCCAGATACGCACCGAAAACTGAAATCAACTGAGCAGAGTTTATAAGGACACGATTCAACCTGAACTAAACACACACACACGGTTCGGCACAGATGTTGTCTTCCACTGTATGTTGGGTAATTCCTAGGGAGTGGAGGGGGCGGAAAACGAGTAGAGATTCAGACCCTCGGCCGAAGAAACCACACATAAATATATTTTTTTTTAAGCTCTTTACAAGCCCAATCCAGCAACGCGGGGGACGGGCAGCTCGTTTCGTGGTCCCCGTCCCCACGCCGGCTGCCTCCGCACGCCAGCGCCCGGCTCCGGGCTCGGGGGGGACGAGCGCCCACAGCTCGCGCCGGCTTCGGCATCGAGGTCCGGCGCCCGCGGCATCCCGGGAGCCGTCTGCGGCCGCAAATCCCGCCTCGGGGGCGAGCGCGGGGCTCCTCCGACCGCTCCGCCGTCCTCTCCTCCTCCGATCCCCCGTCCCGGCGGCCAAGCCCCAGAGCGGGCACCCCGGAGCAACAACAAATGGCACCTCTGTCCCTATCAAGACACACCATTATGTGAAGATCCATATAGAAATATGGATTGACAGACTTGACAAAAATGGTAGCTGATTTTTATTAGTCTAAGGCTAGTAGTTTAGCCATTTAAAATCCATTTCCCAAAAGAGGGGAAAAAAACCTATTATTTTTTCTCTTCTTTAAAAATCCGTTAAGCCGTTGCTGCCAAAAGCAACATGTAAATGTTGGTGAAGGCAAAAGATTTCTAAAATTACCCAGCTATACGGTTATGGCCTTCATCACAAAGATAAAAGGTACATTTATTGTGCTGTCTCTCACCAGATTTAATTGGTAACTTTACAACATACTATATATTTGATGCTAGCAGGCAGACAGAATTAAAAACAGACTTTTTGACACTGTTTCTTTCCCCGTTCTTACAAAGTAGGGGACAAAAAAAAAAAAAAAAAAAAAAAAAAAAAAAAAAAGGAAAACTCATAACCCACTATAACACAGCGTAATCAGGAGACCTCGGGGGGTCCAAGCGCGAAAGTCCATCCCTGCCCGGGGCTGACGGCGCCGGGGGAGCGTGGGGAGCGGTGTTCTTCGGGGCCCTCCGCATCTGCCTCTACAGTGTTAGTCCACGTGTTTAATGTCCTTTAAATTAGAAATAATGCCATGGCGGTGAGCGCCAAGTGCTCCTCTGTTACCAGTTCATCATGGAGTTTCTGTTGAGGGTCATGAAAAACACTTGGCTGCTTCCTCCGGATCTCACCGACGCAAAAAATACCTGTTTGGAAGTGAAGAAACCTTATTAATAATTTTTATTACTGTAGGAAGAAGTCTGTTAAATGTCTCAGTGAGTGAAGAAAGCAGGAGCTGCCCCACAGCCCCGTGGTTTCCTCTGCCTAAACCTCCCTCCCTGCTCCTTTTCTTCAGCTGACAGCAGAAATTTTACCCAGACCCATTACCCAGTTCTCAGTTTCTTGCGGAGCTCAAGGGCCGGAGCTAACCCACGCAAGACTTGGATCAAATTGAACCACTTATTAGTAAACACGGTAATAAAACCTCCCTCGCTATCACTACCAAAGAGAGTAAGGTTTGGAACGCCTTAAAAATACCAAGTTTATCACGTTTTACTGCCACGGCATCATATATTATGCAATATTAGTAAGACTGCTGTCAGTGGTTTGGATCTTGCTAAAGGTTAACCATTTGGGTCAATATCCTGCATGGGAGTTTGAAATGGTTTTCTTTGGAAAAGTTAGTCTTGGTATTTCAGCTGTTTCTGAAAATAAAGCTTGGGAAAACTGCTTTCCTTCAGTATGCTCAAAGCACAGAAACGTATCAGGACTCTCTATGAAGAACACACCTTTTGGTGCTTCTGTCAGGATCCACCAGCATTTGACCCCAATGGAAGTCTTAAAAAATAAGTAAGTTATGATTTGCAAATACTTAAGGGGACAATCTGAAGCCTCTACCTTTTTTAAAACCCAAAATCATTCAATCTTCACACAACTTTAATCATTAACCGTTTCTTCAGAAAGAGAAACATCTGTATGTAGTGTTTCAAACCCACCAGTGATCAGCTGGTTCCAGTATTTTAGAAAGATTGAGGTGGGTTTTTTTTCCAGTTTTCTTAGAAAAGAAAATCAATAGGACCAAACCAGAAGAACAACCCTTTAAAAAAACAGTATAAAACCTGCAGAGTCAAGTACTCAAAAGTTAGAAAAAAGCAAACTAGGGGTATTTGGGCAACTTGAATACAGCTTCTGGGGCAGCTTCCCACGGTATGCTCAATTGYAAGGTTAGGACACATTTTTTCTGCAGAGCTCCAGCCTAACTCCATGCAACAGGTAGAGCAAAGCTCAACTAATGAGCAGCTGTTCAATAAACTGATCGTGGCCTCAAACCTTATTTATTGCATGTTATTAAACCTGCTCTGGGGACAGAGCAATCAGTTCTTCACGTGTTTCGCGATCGTGCTCGTTACGAAAGAATTCCCTGCTGCATGGTCCCGATTTATCTCGGTGAAACCTTGTGAGATGAGGAAATACCAATAGCAGAAACAGAACTTGGCATTCAACCATCTTCCATGCAAATACTGCTTTTCTTCCAGCAATTTCTGCTTCCCTCATTCCCTGCGCCCCTTGCCATCAGCAACACCCGCGGCAGGGGTCATCTACATGACAGCCGCATTCCCCATGCAACTCTGGTGCCTCTCCAGAGCAGTACTTATCAATGCTGTCCACCGAAAAAGATGGGGCTCCATGGAGAAAACAGTTTTAAGATCACAAAACTAAAAATGCATCAAAATGTTTCTGCACCAGAGCTCGAATCAGGGTCATTTACGCATCCTTAGTGCTACCATTTCTCAGCTTTTGCAGAGTTTACTTGGCAGCCTCAATAGTTAATGTTCAGATACAAGACTTGGGAGAAAGTCAAGCCAAGTCAAGGCAGATCTCAGCTTGAGGTGGAAGAGATCTTGCACATCTTCCCACCACAAGCTGAGGTCTGCATCCACGGGAGAGAATTAACTGGGAGTGGGTTTATGGGCACTGCTTATTTAACAGGACCTTCAGGTTAATTATTAACCTCAAGACTTAAAGTCTAAAAGTAGCTGGCTGTAGCTTAAAGCATGGATACAAGCTTTGAAGTGGACTTACCTTATCATTTCTTTCACACAGAAACTTTAACCTTTGAGCTCGCTTGTGCATAAATACTCCATCCAAATGTCCCGTCTCCACTGACCGGATTTCAATAGCTTTCTCTCCCCAGCCCATTATTTGATTGGAATGAATGTAGGCTGTCGAAAGGAAGTGTTTGGTAGGTGTTACAACGTGTGTTGAGCTAAATATTACGCAACAGGCTGAAAAGCTCTCATCAGCTGTTATTCAAAGCTTATGCAGATCAACGGCAGGGCTCTGACTGCTGGAGGCACAGGCGGCCAGGCGTGTGCACATAGGGAGAACAGCCTCTACACAGCACTCTTCATCCAGAAATTGCTGAGTAATTTAAACAGAAGTAGTATCACTTCTTCCGATTTCTGTGGGTGAGGAGCTGGGCAGTGGCTTGCCTCCATGGGTCATGGAGCTGAGCAATAGCAGAGCCAGAAGAGCAACCCAAGTGCTCCCAGCTCCACACTCAGCCCCTCTTCCACTCAACACAGTATCCCACCAGGGCAACAGCTTATATTCTCTTACACTTAAGAGGAACCAGAGCTCAAATCTTCAAGAAGTCACTTGCTCTTATGGCACAGGACCAAACTGTAGAAATTTAGCAATTGCATCTCTTATCTGGCTTAGAGAAATCTCCTTTGATAAACAAAAGCCCAAATGAGTCCATCTCAGCACCCTCAACTCCTCGTCTTACTCGTCATTTGTATTTTATGCAGGTGAAGAGGAAGGGTTGACCTACCCACGGAAGTAGGCATTTCTCCCCACTGGAGCACCACATCTTTAGTTATCCGTCCATAGGTGTTCACATATACGCCTTCATCCTCATAGCACACAAGCATCTCCATCCCGTCTGTTTTAGGCAGGATGACAATGGCGTGAGGAGTAATATTGCCCTGAATCTGCAGTTAAAATAAACCCTAAAAGTCAGAATTACATTGAGAATGGAGGAAGGGGGAGGGGGAAGGGAGCAGAGCCTTAGAAAAACAAAACCCCAAACCAAACCGAGAACAAAACCTTCCATTGATTCAACAAACAGGCATCGGCTTTCAGAGATAGGCTTGAAGGAGAATAAACTGTCATGTTTACCCTACCATCAAAGCTGTCTGATACATCAAGGATAAACAGGTTCAGCAATTAGAGAGAGAGATCACAACATATACTGATGGCTGACACTTGGCTGTAACACAAATAAGTGACTGCTGACTGATGAATCCATCTCCTATTCAAATTAAGGCAAATAAACCCAAAATTTTACAGGTAGCCCTAGGGAGGAAATGTTCCCATTTTTTTAGCAATCAGTCTCTAGCTCCAAGGGCAGCTACAGTGACTTTCCACCCATGTCTGCCCTTCCATAGCTAAGACAACAAAACCATCCCAAACTGCTCCAGTATTTCTCCCTATGCTTCTTGCCAGCTCTCGCAGAGGCGGCTCTGCTGCTCAGATCACATTCAGCAGTTCCTGGATTTGATTAGTGGCCCCGTTTCTCCTAGACCAGTTTCTCGTGCAGCTTGGGCCAACAGCATGGATGGAGCTTAAGTGAGCCAACGAGAAAATCTTCATCTACAGTATTTTTTGTAGCGCTGGTTCTCTCTTGAAATAGCAGATGGATCTGAGAGAGGTCCTGTGGTGAGTCCCGGCTGTCAGGGGGTTTGGGAGTTTTAAGCAGCAGACTTACTGAGATTTGGGCTACCCTAATCCTGCAACCCTCGCCTGGGCAAACTGCACTGCCTCAGCAGGAACAAGTAGTGTTGGTGAGCACATCTGGGACACCGTGCAATGGGACAGTGCGCTGGGCATCCAGCTCTTTGGGTCTATATTGTCCAACAACCAAGAACCAGGTTTCATGGTATCTTGCCCTACAGAGAGCTCCATTACTGCTCCATGCAGCGTATGGACAGATTCTCCCTTCTGTCGGACACGGCAACCTTAAACCTGACTGCTTGGGCACGAGGACAGAAATAACTTGTGCAAATAATGAATATGAAGTATGTGATACCTCCAAGTCCTCTTTAAGCAAGTATCAATGGAGATGGCACCGGAGAATGTCATAGCCATGGCAAGATGTCACCTGACTGGTCACCGTTTCTGAGCCACCAAGGACCCGTCCAAACCTTGCTGGTGACCTGCGTTAGTCACGCAGCAGCACTCCCCCGTGTACTCACGTGAGATGGTATGTAGATATCATAAGAGTTCCCAGAATCTACATCAATCACATGGAAACCAGTGTGTGATCCAAAGATAACCTTGAGTCTCTGACCCTCTTCTACAGTGAGATCCACGAGCAACGGCTTGTGCTGGAGATCTGCAAAAGACTTTTATAATCCCTTCGGTGAGCATCACAGAAAACCAACAAATCCCCATAGCAGCAGCCTGATACAGTTTTGAAATCATGTTTGTTTGACTGTCTTTCCTACTAAATATGYGGTTATTTATATTCCTGTCTCTCTGTTCCTATCTCAGATGCCTCAGAGGGTATTACCCACTGGCTCCAGCCATCCCAGCAGATAAGCGCTCACCCTTGCCAAGCACAGCTCTTTTCCCCCAGGAGCCCAAGGCCAGACTGAGGATTTGGTCTCTAAAGGAAGGTGCCAGCTCGATTTTACATGAGCGTGCGTACGGCCAGCGTGCGGGGACCCCCCGATGCCRGTGCTGCTCAGCGTAACAAGATCAAAGTCTGCAGAGAGCTGTGACCACCCACCTCCCCTCTCGGCGGGGATCACCGCTCTGGTTTGGGCAACTGAAATGAGTCAGATTAGCAAAGACCTACTTATCCCTGTTCAATCTAACCAGCTGGATGCAGGCTGGGACCAGCTCCCTGGCATGGACCGATCCAGGACAGTGTATCTCTCCACAGCTTAGGTCCTCAGCAGGAGAGTGAAACACCCCCCAGGGAGAGAAAAGGRCTCCTGGCTCTCCGTGCAAGGACCACTGACTCCTGACAGGGACAATCAGGGGGTGGTATTTCCCATCGTCCTCACAGATCCCTGCCTACAAGGCAAGGAAAGGATGCTCAGCCCCCCCAGACTTGGARAAGCAGCACCAGGAGCACTAACCAGCACCCTCACCCGAGCCGGCGGAGGCTGGATCCCGGGGTATTTTAATGCTGCTGAGCTCTCCATGTCACTGAACCCATTTATTCTGGCTTTTGTTCAGAAAAAACAAATGTGACCTAATACTGAATAAGCCCATTTGTGCTGGCAGGATGCAAAATGAGATTACTCAGCATGAACGTCTCCAGAAGGCATTGCCCCTTGTGACTTGTCTCTGCACAGAGCTTAGGACGAAACTGCTTTAAAGTACTAAGTACAAAATACCCATTGGCAGGTTATAGAGGAGAAAGGTCTCACTGAAGGAAACCGAGGTAGATGAAAAGAGAAAAAAAAAAAAAGAGAAAGAGTGGGTCATTCTCCTGGACTTTTTGTCTTGAAACGGAATCCACACTGCAGAAAGGGAGAGGACCTTGCAAAATAAAAATGGAAAATAATGCCAATGTGTTTTCATAATAGATGTGAAAAATTAGTCAGAAGTTAAAAAAAAAAAACCTTCACAACCCAGCCCCAAAAACCCAACTCAATTTTACTCGTGGACCTTTGGTCAGCCTTCTGCAAACTTCCCAAGTAGAGCCTGCCAGCATAAGCTAATACTAACGCTTAATTGCTAGTCATAAGCAGAATGTATCCCATCTCCCATGCCTGCCAGGCATCCCGAGGAGCTCAGCTATGTAAGCAAGACACTTCTCTGCTCTGCGTAGTACAGAAATCTCATGTATTTCCAATTAMAGAATGTATTTTGGTTAAAAGATAAACATACCTTAAATGCCATAAACTTGTGATATGGTTTAGGAGCCCAAGCGTAGATCTCTACAGCATTCTTTAAGGCAATCACCAAGAACTTGATTCTTTCATATTTCACTAAAATAAAAATAAAACCAATTTTAAAAATGTTCGCTTTCTTTCCAACAAGACTGAACAACTCATCTCCAGAAACAGCGACTGAGGCTCTCTCTCTGTTGCTTCTCATTTGGTGAAGTGTCCACCCAATACATACAGATGAATACCAAATTTCTTTGTGGCTGTGGTCTACCCATACTTTTAAGAGAAASTGTCAGGTCAGATCTAAGACTAGAGATCAAAGATGCATCCCTCCAGACATTTTTTCCTGGAGAAGCCACTCACCAACTTTGTAGTGGATGCATCCCTCCAGGTCCCCGACCGTGATCCAGCCTTGCTTCTTCTCCACTTCAGGGTCGTTGTGTAAAATCCTGTTTCTCAGCCAGGAGAGATAGTACACGCGCAGCTTGTTCTTCTTTCCTGTTGGCAAAGGAAACTTCCCCRTCAGAGCAGTGCACGTGTGCACGGGAAATCTTGAGATTTCAGTGCTTATTTTCACTCACAAGATGATACAATTAAAGTTCGTTTCACAATGAAGTTGAAAATAATAATTCAGTTGTTGTGGTTATTTTTTCCTTGGGTAAAAAGGTATGGAAAGCAGAGCCCAGAGCTCTGTCTCCCGGACTGCAGGCGGATGCTGGAAGAGCCGGGCTCTCGCTCACCGCAGGCTGGAAATGTTCCTCTTCCTACAAACCACAGAGAGACAGTCGGGCACAGCGGGGCCACGATCCCAGCTCTCTTACCACTCAACTACCTGGTTTCTTTCCCTCTCTCCTTCGTACAACATTAATTCCACCCTGGAGCTGAGACACGAGCTCCTCGGTCTGCGACAGGCACCGCTATTTGCCGACAAGCCCGGTGCCGGGCTTTGCAACGCTGAGGGGCTGCCAAATTTCTGCAAGCCTCTTGGATGGCTGCGATCTGGCTATAAACCTCCCTGCTGCCGCAAAGGCCCCGCTGCGGGGACAGGACACAGCTCGCACCGAGGCTGGTACCCAAACCATAAACCCCGGATTCTGTCTGCTCGGGGGTTTCCACAAGTCCCCAGGGCTTGTCCTCAGCACCGTCTGAGGGGCTGGTGCTCCCTGGGGAGCACTACCCCATCTTCCACCYCTTCTTCCTACATCTATATCCCCCAAAACCACAGGGGAGCTGCAGAGCAAGGTAGATGCMGAAGCAGCATTTTTTTAAGAGCTCTACCTGAATGGAGGGAGCAGGAATTTGCCAGCGAATGCAGAGTGAGCCCYGGGGGGTGTTGAACAACACGAAAGTAAACAGAAGGACAATATATCAAGCAGTTTTCCTAATGAGCATTTCTCTTGCTGTCCTCCGTGAGCTTTGCAGGGCAGGTATCAGCAGGAGAAGGCTCTGCCCYGGCTCTGCCTCCCATGTGCTTCACGGGGCTGCTCTGCCGGGAGGATGCTGGGCGCTCTCCTGGGAGACTGGACTACAGAGTTTTTGTTTTTTTTTTCCAGAAATCACCCCATGAGCCTGATTTGAGAGTTCCGGAGCTCCCGGCTGAACCCGGGGACAGTGACAAGCCCATGGCCCTCACCATGCTCAGGGCACCCCAAGCACAGCCATGGTCTGAGCTGGAGCCCTGAAGCCATGGTTCAGGGCTCCCTTGGCTAGAGCCACACAGACCCAAGAGCAGAGCTCAAGCCGTGACTACCCGCCTTGCCGGGGTATCTGCCTGTATCCTGCCCGTATTCAGCACCTTCCCTTCCCCGCTAAAGGAGGATGGAGCGTTGCAGATGAAGAGAAGTCGGCAGGCAATGGCAGCAAACTGCTCTCGGAGGCATTCTTGCAGATCTAACGCCTTTGATTCTGGAATAAACCACCTCCAACCTCCCCTGGGAGCTGCCCTCTGACAGCGATGGGCAGGTTTTGTCTGAGCTGGAACCGCTCAAGAATACGGCCAAGAAGGTTAACGATGGGGTGAGAGTATGAGAGGCGTACCTGATATTGTCACGAGGACGTTAAGACCCTCGAGTACGTCCATCTGTTGAAATCGCCGTCTGTTGATCAGGTTGTAGACCTTCCCTTGTCCGCTTCGATCCAGCAGCATCAGGCCATTTTCTGTACCCACCAGCAGATTCACACCTGAAGAGGAGAGGGCAATGGGCACCAGGAGCCATGGCTGCTCCCAAGGACAACACCCTGAGCTCGTCTCTGCTACCSCCGAGAGAGTGACCGATCCCAGCTAAGGCTGTGATCTTCCCATGAACATGAAGTCACTCTTACAGCGCAGGGATATGGGGACATTAGCCTTGCGCGGGGTGGAGAAGGGGACAACCAGAGGCAGGGGCTCGGTTCTGCAATGACACATTCACGTTTCGTCGCCAGCCAGACGCTCTGGAGAGCTTTGCTGAGGGCACGGCGTGATAATGGGCTCACCCCATAAAGCAGCACAGAGTATCTCCGAGTTGAAGCGCTTCTTGTATTTCCGGATCTCCGGCGTGTCGCTGTGGGGACGGATGTTGGTGGGGTTGACGTTCACCACCGAGATCTTCCGGGCTTCGTTCAGTTTGGCCTGCTCCTGTCTGAGCAGCTCGCTGGTGAACAGGGCTTGCAAGGAAACACAATAAAACAGCGAGGTGTGATGGATTAATTGAATGTACCTCTTCTGTCAGTTTTTTTTTTTTGGAATAGGAAGACAATACTTGGTTTATTTTCTGATGTCATCACTATGTTACGAGCTATTACTTTGAAGAGGGATCATCGGGATTTTCTCGTGGGTTGGAACCACCACCAAACCCATCAGCAGCTGATGTCCCCAGACCTCCAGCCCTGCCTACCGAGCTGMCCAGCACTATTCGCTGCCCGCCTGCCCACATCCAGCCATTTTCAATGACTTCTGAGCAACTGCCAGCTTTTTGGCGCGATTACCACCTCCCAGTTCTGCCAGGAACATTTCTCCCRGCTGCCCAGGCAGATGGGTGGGTGGATTTCTGCTGTTCCCTGTTTTCTCCTGGACCTTTCTGGTGGCATTTTACTGGTGAGGGAGAAGAAGTTGGATGGAAACTGGAGAGCACAAGGATGGAGACACGAGTCGTGTTTGGACAAGAGTAAGTGAAATGTAGAAAAGGTTCAGTGGGGTTATTCAGGCTCCGCAACCTGGTTTCCACGAGGTCCTCCCCTCTCAAACTGGCCCCATTGCCTCTTACCAGTAGCAGATGACTCTTCGTCCTCATCTTCATCTTCATCAGTAGGTGAGGTCTGATACACTCTGGTGTCCACAAAGGGGGTGAAAGAGGCTTTGGTGCTACTTCCCATACCATACTGGAAAACAAACAGCAAAGAGAGAGCTCAGAGCACTGAAATAACAATAATTTTGTGTATGATGTGTGTATGTAATTCTAATTAGCAGAYCCAGTGCCTGCCCCTGCAGTGGGTGCCCTTTTTGAGCCCTCTATGAACATTTGCTCCTCCTCCCCCAAAACTAATCAGGAAAAACATTAAATTGGATTTGTGAGTGTCCATGAGCAACAGAAAAGGAGAGGAGCAGGGCCCGGCTCTGCTCTCCTCTCGCAGGCAGAAGCACAGCACAGCCATGAGACCGGTTAGCGGAGAAGCCGCAGGGCCAGAGGCAAAAGTCAATGCAGGTAAAAACCAACTTCTCTGCATGTAACGTGCCCGCTCTGGGATGGCAGGCAGGCGGGAATCTGCTTTTCCCAYTCTCCCACCTTGCAGCCGAGGCTGGCAGGAGGGTGCTGGGAGCCCCCGGAAAGCCCCGGCATGGGACAGCTGACACGGACCAGCGACCACCGGGGTAATTCAGRGCTGGAAAAGGTGGGACCGTTGCTTTCCTTGTGCCAAAGCAAAGATTTTATTTCAACAGGTCACGGAAATCTATTTTAGGACCTGCAAAGCACAGGCAGGAGAGCTCGTACAGCCGTCACACCGCTCTGCTTTTGCYGCCCGTTATCTAGGGGTTTGCTGGGCTAAGCCCAAAACATTGATGCCCCTGGGAAAGCGGGAAAAGTGTCAGCTCTTTAGCAAAATGCCTGTTTTTGGTTCTGCTGGGCTGTTACTGCTGGTCCTCACACCTATCGCTGAGGCAGGACCCAGCAATGCCCCTCAGTACGCCTGGCTGCTCCGGTTTTGGGAGGATCTGAAGATGGGGAAGGCGTGGGGTGAGCTATGCGATGCTTTAGGGAGAGCTTTCGAGCAAGGGGTGTTGGAAAACGCCTCGGATACTCAGGCTCATCAGAAGATGGCATCCCCCACATTGCTCCACGCCCCCCCAAAGTCTGGTCTTCAGCACACCTCACAGGGATATCACGTACAGGTCGCTTGCAATTTCAATAAAGTGTTTTAAATTGTCTACAGCATTTCAGGTGGGACTGCAGAAAGGGCCATTTCTAAGTTCACAAAACTTAACCTGAAGGTATCGCAGGGAATGTCAGCGCCAATACTTTGCCAAGGGAATTTGGAGAGGAACAAAACCGCAACATCACGTTGCTTTCTTTTTAAAGCCATTACTTTTTTAAGGCAGAAAACGGGGCTAAGACCTTCTCCCAGGCAAAAGGAAATCCTTGCCTTGGGAATCAAAGTGACGTGATTTCCCCCCCCCTCGTTGAGCAGCTTATTTTTTCTACTCCAGTATTTACCCAGGATATGCTTTACATATGACCTCTACTAAGAGCTGTAACAGCAGCAAAMCCCAAGTCCTTCTACAGCAACAGTACTGCTCGCATTTTTCTTCCTCGGGACGTTTTCCTTCCCTGAAATAAATCTTCCTCAGCTTTCACGTCACCGAGTCACCAGAGCCCAGGTTGCTCCCTGCGCCCAACGCCACCGCCGCAGCCCCTGGATGGACAACACGTGCCGTGGGGAACACCACCGCCCCGGCACAGCCGTCCCGAAACTGGGCTGGGCTYGTACCTGTCCTCCGGCGGGTGACACAGAGGTTTAGGAGCAAAAACTTTCCAAGCGTTTTGGGGCTGGCATCCATGGGCGAGCCGGCATCCATGCCCTGCGCCTGCCAAAACCACGCTGCGCATCCCGCTTCCCTCCCGTCTCTATGTCCCTGTTTCCATAGAAATGGGATGGATTTCCAAAAAGTACGTAGTAACTGAGACCCATGGAAGGAGTTAACAGCCTGAGGCAGGGAAGGCTGCAGGAACAGATATCACATTTACATACACAGTACGCCGTGATATTTGTGTGCGCATGTAAGATAAACTCGCTACTTTGTGCTTCWTTCATATCCGAGAAATACACATTTTTTTCCCTGCGCTGGATGTCTTTTCCAGAAAGCACCAACAATTCAAGGAGGGGAAAAATTCAGTATTTCCAGGGGTGCTTTGCAGGTGAGAGCCAGGTGCTTTCCGACAAATGCATTATGAAGAAATCCCTCATTCCAATGCACCGAGCATTTATTTTCTTTGCTCAGATTCAGCTSTTCTCCTAAGAAGCTGGCATTTTAATAACTTCCAAGTCCCTTATTTAAATATTAAGACCTCATCTTCCTCCAGGTCCTGTTCAACTGCCTACAAACCTCCGTGGTGGTCTACAGAGACAGCATCAAGCTGCAGGGTGAGGTCGAGCTTGCTCCCTTCTTTTTGCTCGCAGCACCATGAGTCACCTGGAAGCCTGTGAACTAAATCCCCAAGTTTCCACTTACACCCACTCCCAGCTCAGTCAGCCCTAAAAATGCTGTTTTAGAAGTGGAAAAGATCTTCTTGGTTGGTACTCTATAAATGAATATATTTAAAGCCAGTCCTTGCATACTGTCTGCCTGCGTTTAAGCTGTCCCAGGATGACCGTGGAAGGTGTTACTTTCGGGATCAACTCTCTCATCACTGCATTTAAAGGCAACGAGGAAATGGATAAAACCCTGAGGTCAAGTCAGGCACCACCGGTTCTTATGTTTTATCAATGCCCAATTCCAAGCAATTTTTATTTTTATACTGCTAGCAAAAGTAAACCGTAAAATGAGTACATTGTTTCTATGAAAGAAAATACAATGACAGAACTTCTCATGTCTAAGCAACAAAATGAAAATAAAAAAATAAATAAAATAGTTTATTTAGCACCACATGGGTTGATTTTTCATGGGAGAACAAAGAACTGTGCCTGGTTCCCACAGCTGGTGTTGGTGAGCAAGAAACACCAATTCCCTTGTCTTATGTGTCACATCTCATACTTTCTAGGACTTTTTACACCTTATACAATGTTAATGTTCAATCCTGTCCCTGTAAAACAGCTACCAGGGAGAAATACTGTGCCATGACTGGAAACACAGAATTTTAAAGGTGTGCAGATTTTTGCTAGTCCGAAGAACTACCCAGAATTTTGACGACTTTGGTTTTTGCTAACCTTTTGAGCCACGTTAAGTATCAGAGATCGCACAGGTGGAAGYTGGGCCCAGTTGAAGTTAATGGCATCTCTGGCTCTCGTAATTTTCTCATATTTCCAAGTGCAAAAAAAAAAAGGGACATTCACATCAGTTGGCAGCATTCAAGCCATCACCACCAAAACTCCAGCTGGTGGGCTTGAGAGAAGACCTAATATAAATTTCTACCATCAGCCACAGCAATAACCCATCAGGCTCCCTTGGATTTCCACTACACTCACCCACGTGGACCAGAAACAAAGAGAGAGGAAAGCCAGGGAGGAAAGCAGGAAAGCCCCTTTACGGAGCAGAGAGGTTAATACTTGTTTATAGCGATGCCAAGGAGAAAGAGGAGCCCCCCACCACCTACTTCAGGCACCGAGTCCATGTCCTGCGCATGCGTGGAGACTCGCCCCAGGGCCTCGGTCGGCGTGCCCGCCGGCGAGTGGCTTTGCTGCACCAGGTCAGGGAGATTGATGTGACCTGCAAAGCCATTGCTGGCTGCGTGGCCAGAACGCTTTTTTTCACCAGAGGTCTGCAGAGACACAAGGCATGAGGAAGAAAGAGAAGGGAGGGGAAAAAAGAGAAAAAGAAGAGAAAAAAAAAAAAACCAAACAAAACCAAGTCGTTGGCAGTCCCCCAGTTCCCAGAGCAAGCGCAGGAGAAGGACCCTCTCTGTTTCCATCCCCATGCAATCTGGCAAGCAGCAAACCAACCCCCCACCCCAGGAGAAATAAAGACAGGATTAATCACAAAGTCAATACAGAGTCATTAGCCACGTTACAGTGAGAGAAGCCTGATCACCGTCGTTTCGAGACAAGGAATGTAGGGCAGATTCTATTCTTGCCACCATGGGTGCAAACCCCATGGCCAGCTCTCCTCCCACGTGGCCACCGGCCACGGTGACGGCAGAATCTGACCCCTCGATCAGCATGAGCCTTAACGGCTTTGCACGGCTACGGCAGCGAGTAGCCTGACTGCAAATGCCAACGCAGCYCCCGTCGCATGTTTCTGTAACCCAAAACAGCAGTGAACAGCGGCAGCATCGGCAGAACAACTGGCATCTTGCTCTGTGCACAAGGTTCCCAGCGCTTCCCCGGGGTTCCCCTTCCTCTCCATCCCCACCTCGTGCAAGACRGTTGCTGGGAAGTTCCTCCCTTCCCTATCGTTTTGAGATATTTGCCATTTTGATGAATCCCACCTACCTGRAGCACATCAATGCGATCGTTACAGAGACTCGCCCATTAACTGAGATTAGTGGAAAACTCCCCCTGAACAGGCTCACCAGGTTTCTGACCAGTCCTGACAACATTTATCTTTTGCTCACTCGTTACCAACACCTTCAACCACCTTGCCATCCCGCCAAAGAGTGAAAAGCCCTTTCCCCAAAGCCCACTGACCTCAGTGAGTCTGTCCGCTGACAGCTCCAGCGCTGGTGGGGAGCAAAGAGTCAGCACCCAGCACAAGGCTGCAATTTGGGTTCCTCATCACGCTCCCTCCTCCCAAAGGGGTTTCCCAGCTGCTTGCCTCGCCTGTGGCTTTTAAACCCTTCTGCATCACCGTTTTCTCAAAAGGCCTGGCTGGCGCGGGACGCGTTTTACAGTYGTGATGCTTAACACCAAGCTCATTTCAGAAATGCCTGCCTGTTATAGCAGTGACTCGTTCCCCTGCTCAACCGCATCACCCTCCCTGCTAAGGGATGCGCAGAGGGCTGCCCAGGCTGCGGGGACCCCTGCTCGGAACAGCTCCACGCCAGTGAGGGCTTAGGTGGGCTCTGCATTGCTGCCCAGCTCCAAAACTCGTGGAGGAAGGCAGCAAATATGCTGCCACTTCTTTTGYTAACTCCTTCCTCTCTTTCAAAGTTGCATTCATTTTTTTTTCCCTTCATATGTGAATATTTTATATAAACAGAATTAAGAATTAAAATGCTGCTCAAGCCTAGTTTGCATTGGACCTAAACACTCCTCCTTTATGATTGCTGACTCCAGCCTCCCCTCCCTCCTCCTCCTCTCCCATCCGCAYCCCTTACACGCCGGCAGGAGAGCGACTCCCCTGTTTTACGAACTGGCCCCTCACCGGGAGACCTCCTACCCGCCTGCATTTCCAGCAGCATCGCCAGCATGTTCCAGCAACCAGGAAACCGAGAAACACTGGGGGAGATCTTCCACAGCCTTCCTCTGCCTCACTCCTGCAGTCCCATCCATCAGGATTGCTCCCACCGCAGCCTTACCTCCGCAACGCCGGAGCCGGGGACGGAGGCTTGCATCCGGGCGGGATGCCCGGTGTCCCCCGCAGCCGGCTCGCTGGGCGAGCGCAGGACGGCTGGCTGGTGGGGAGGGGGCCTTGGCCCGCCCCAAAGCAGGACCAGTGGCCAGACGGTGGCAAAGGTTGGAAAGAAGAGGGGAAACTTTGGGCCAGGTTCCAAGTGTATTAATTAAATGGTGTAAATTGAAGATAACTTCTGTTGCCTGAAGTTATTGTGGGATTACGGCAGAGTCATTTGTACGAGCATCCTCCCCGCCGTGCCCTGGCGTTACTATTCACTGCTGTTTGTAGTTCTGAGAAACATTTGCACTTGTCACATTTGCTCCGAGTGTAAATTGTATTACGAGAGCACTAACGAGCACAATTTACTCAGTCATTTTGTGTTCCGGACACACAGCACTGTTAGTTTTTGTGCTTACATGGGCAAAACCTCCTGAAGATGCTCCAGGGAAGTATTTGTTTTACAACTTACCTCCCTCACCATTAAAGTCCCTTCCCTTGAAATATTGCTAAACGTATCTGCATGGGAAGTCTCTAGCCCGTGGGTTGTCACCATTCCCAGGTTGTACGGCTCATTGCTTCCAGGAATTCCTGTTGGTCTGAGGACAGAATGGAAAACCATTAATGATGAGTATTTCCTTTGCTAAACTAGACGAAAAATCCTCTAATACAGTATTATTTCATAGAATCATAGAATCATAGAATCATTAAGGTTGGAAAAGACCTCTAAGATCATTGTGTCCAACCATAAACCACATCCACAGCCTTCCCCTCATCCACTAGGCAGGTCACCCAGTCGTAGAAGGAGATCAGGTTGGTACAAGTTATGTCCTGGAGCTCTCTGCTGTTCTCCAGGTGAAAATGTAGCCCTAACCCGTGATTTCACCTTGAGTTTATTTCTGTGCTTCTATGCCAAGAGAGAGGCTGGAATTTATTCTCAAACACATTAAATKTTAGGACTGCCTGAGAGTGGATGTCGCAGGTAGTGAGGAGCSACCGTTACTTTATGATTATGTTCTTAGCAGACCAGCTGCTTAAATATAATTCAAACGAATCCAAAAGCAAATGACAAAGTGCCTCTGGATTACCCAGCCCTGTCTGTGTGCCTGAAAATGTCAATGGTGCTTATGAAGATGTTGCTGATGAGACCTGTTACTTTGCATTTAAAAGCGATACAGACTGGTTGCTTTCCACTGATATGAAGTAATTCACTCTTTAACACGTCATCCCCATGCAAACCTTCTTGTCAACGCCCAAAGGATCACAAGGGAGCCTGGCAATGTGAAAAGCCAAAGCAAGCCTGCATTAATCAAGGGGGTTACTGGTCCAACGCGAGATGTGAGCCCCAGGGACCCCAAGGTGGGACTGGCGTGATGATGGGTCCTTGCCTGCATCGTATCAAACGTACAACTGGACTGGCATCGCCAAAGCACTCCAAACAACAGCGTGCCATACTTCTGCCGTACCTTTCACACGAGGAGCTCGCACCTCCTTCCTACCATTAGCGCTTCAACACCGCCAAAGGATGGGAAAATAGCGCAATTATTCCGGTTTTAGAAATAAGAAGCCAGAGGCAAAGGAGGTTATGTTAATTTTGAGACCATACGGCGAGTGAATGAATGGCTGTGGTAGCCCCAAGGTCCCAGATTTCAGTGCCACTCTGCAAGAAATCCCTGGACATGAGCAAGAGCTGGCTTGTATAGCCCAGAGAAGAAGGAGGTGAAGGGAGTCATCATAGTCTTCAGATGTAGAAAAGGTATCTGTAGAGATGGAAGGTCCCTGCTATTCACTGGGACACAAAGCGATGGATGGGCTTATCCCGTAGCAGGAGAAACCTGGACAGAGCTGGAATGAAAAGCAGCCCAGGGAAGTTTAAAAATGGGTTATACAAAGATCGTTCGGAAGGTGCAGGAGAAGATGAGATGATCTCTCTTGGCCCCAGGTTCTAATGGAAAAGCACTGAACATAGGAAAAATAAAGCTTTGATAGAAAAATGCCCAACTACACCTAGTCTGAACTTGAGTGAAGGTTCCTTTTGCGAAATAAGGGTGTAAAGCCAAGCATTCGCTTTCTTTTTCCCCAGACACACAGCAGCGCAGCCATGCCCGCAGATGCCCGTGAAGGCTTAGATATGGACAGAGCTCCTGCCACCTCCCTGTGACACCACGGGTTTGCACCTCAACGTTCAGTCTCGGTTCATGGACAGGACGTTATGGAGCAAGCAGCGTTGGGCTGGCAGTGGGTTTGGGGCATCCATCTCACTGCCACGCCTGTCGTCCGACACATCTGGCTGCAAAGCATTCAGTGAGATATTTTATCCACTGAGAAGTGCTGTGTCAAACGCAAGGTGCTTGGTGGAAGGATGTCAGCCCAGATTAACCACTCCTGATTAAAATCCTCTTCCGCGAGCAGCCCGAGGACCCTTCTTGCATGCGTGACTGCCCATCTGACTGCTGCATATTCATAGCCATCCCTCTGTCTTCTGACTTTCTCCAACAAATTCCAAGATCTCTGATTTTAATTCTGCTGGAAGGAAGCTCCAACCCAGGAGCTTGGCACTTTGCATAACAAGGACTCTCTGGGTCTCCTTGCCACCCAGAGGGCTTCTTTTCCACTCCACACCCCACCACTATGAAGTCAGGTACACCTATATGGACTAATAATTCATTTAGTAGGAAGAACRGAAATGAACTGAATAAAATGCAAATAATCCCCTAAAGCCTTCCCACAACTCCTCTGCGAATTCAAAGGGGCAGGAGTCAGACCCCAGTGCCAGGCGGAGAGCCCCCAGAAACACCCCTGCAGTGCTAGTGCTGCAACGCACCGGGTAGGGAGCCCGGGTAGGGATGTTCCATGAGCTCATTCTGCATGACGACAGTTGTTTTGTGTGTGTTGAAGCTATGTTGCCCTCCTCCCTCATCTAGAGATACTCAAAAGCACAAGTGTCCCATGACCTATGATGGGGACGCAATACTATAGTCTGCTGACTTTTTCGTTTCAACGTTTTAGCCCACCACGTTTTGCTGCCTGCACAGTGACTGAGCCAAGGACAAAAATCAAAGACAAAGATTCGGGGTGATTATAATCCTGGCTCTAACAGTTGGCACTGGGCAGGCCACCAAGTACCGCGTTTCTGCATGGCTTGATTTGGGGCAAGACCAGGCTGAAGAGCAGGCAGAGCTTTAGCACACCAACCCTGTGGGCAGGACCCAAGGTGTGGATGAAGTCAGGTGCATCCACTCTGGCCAAAAGCCCGCCTTGCTCATCAGCAGGGACAGGTCCATCAGCTTGGAGTTCAAGTTCACCAAATGCGCGGTGGAAATAATTCAATTTTTCCCATTAAGTATCTCTAGCTTGGACCAGGAAAAAGACCCATCTGAGTAAATTATCCCTTGCAACCGTGATGCTGTTCCCAGTGCCAGCCATCGAACACCGACGCGCTTTCGACATGTCCCATATTGCAGCTATGGCTCCTCCAGATCGAGACACGCCGCGCTTTCACGGTTTGCCCCCCAAAAGAAAGCACTTCTTACATAAGCCGTGGGATGTTACTGACAGGCACGGTCCCATCATGCGTCTCGTTTTCCCCATCCTCCTCCTCCTCCTCGCTGCTTTCTGACTCCTCGCTGGAGGAGGAGTAGTCCGTCACCTTCTTCAGGGGACGATTGGTTTCTTCGATGCGCAGCTCCCTCAACTCTTTGGCTAAGGCCGTCAGATCCTACAAGGGATGGGGGCAGGAAAAGAAGAAAGCGATGGTTATTATATTTAAAGCGAGGAGAATGTCACATACATCTCTTCAAAAGCCAATGCTAACAGCACGAGCAACAAGAAATAGCTTTACAGAGTCGTTACAAACATGAGACGAACGTAAGACAATGTTTGTAGCATGTAGCATTTATTAAACAAAACAAAACTGATTTACGCTCACTGAAAAATCAATAGCCAACCTCTTCTTTTTCTGTTTGGAACGTGTATGTGCATATATATACACACACTTATATGTATATACACGACAAAATCATATTTGTTGGAAAAGGTGAAGTTCAGTCACCATCATAGTAAACTGGAAAACAACGTYATTTCAAAGATTGGCTCGGAGAATTTCTCCTGCAGGGTTTTCTCTTCTTTCAAACTTCTCAAAGAGACCCTGTAATTGTATTTATTCTGTAATAAATGCATCTGGGAAGGAAGCAATGACAGCATCTCCCATGGAGTGGTGCAATCCCCACGTCAAGAGCTGCTTCCGTGGTGAGCCTCCGCCGTCGGGCGGCTGCCGAGAGGCGGTGAGGAGCAGGAGGAGAAGCGCCCAGCTCAGCCAGACTTTGGAGTCACAGCTCTACGTCAGCCACACAATCAAAAATAAAAAAAAAAAAAAAAATCCCTCAGCAGGACCCATTAAGCACTTTATGTGGAATGTGGCAGCCTACAAGCTAAGGGCAAAAAAAAAAAAAAAAGCCTTGAAACAAGGAAAAAGATAGGAGCAGTCCCAAAGCCTAGTAATAATTTTTCAGTTTACCATGACTTTGATGAGGCCTCAGACCCGACAGTCATATAAAATAGACACTGCTATTTCAAAACAAGGAACATGGCAGGCACCGTGTAGAAAAGAGACTTTTTGTTATCTTACATGCTTTTATAGCAATGCAGGGGGAAGCAGTAGGGCAGAAAAGCATGAGAGCTCGAATTAGAATGGGTTAGAGAACTCTGTTGCACAAGACATGCACATGACGAACAAAGCATCGCAATTGTCAGTCTTACCATTTCTCCCTATATTAGTGACCGAGGTAGGCATCAGTGCATTCGGTCAGAGATAAAGGATTAGGGAGAAAGAAACTCATTGAAAAAGACTAAATTCCACAATCGTCTTATGGCCATACTCTCATTTACTGCATTTCCAGTTTACCGTTCCAGCAGGGCGACTATGGCAATATTAATTACAGTTGCAAAGGGAGCTCTTAAAATCTATCCCGGTGACACGTGAAGAAAACGATGGCAAACTTCAATGGCTGAGGTGCAAACCCAGTTTATTTTTTCAATCGTGAAGCAGGAATATTTTGCAAGCAATTTTTGTACTTTGGTTATTGGTGACCCACACCTCCCRGCGGGCTCCCGCCGGTGGACAGCCGCACATTCTGCCCCCAGGTCTGCCCTGCCTGCCCTCTGACGGGGAGCAGAGGCTCCCGCGGACATCAGACCCGTAAATATTAGTATACCAAAAAAAAGCTGTTTTTTTAACAAAAGGATCAATTCCTGCTTCCCAGCAGGTACCTGTGATGGGTATTATATATCCCTCTCCAAATCCAAACGCTCTCTGTACCTTTAAAGAAAGGCTCTTTATCACGGTTAAAGAGAGAATGTGGTATTACAAGAGTTTATTTTCGATGCCAACACGTTTGRGATTCAAATGCAGTCAAATCTGCAGTCATGACAACAAATTATTTTAATTAGTGCTGCAGCAGCTTCYATGATACGATTGTTTCTTTTCCTAAATAAGAATCAGTCAAAATTTGAGCAGCTTAACAATGCTTTCCATTTAGAGTATAAAATACGCTCTTTATTGAGCACTTGCCTTTGAGTTGGATTAGAGCTTTCTCAACTTTAAAAAGGACTTTAGGACTGCGTAAGAGCCTCTTAAAAATGCAGCTGAAATTCCTGCAGTGCAGGACCAGCACTAAACCCTTCTCTACCACAGCGATGGACCGTGAAAATTACTTCTTTTTTGCACCCTCCATTTCTAACGTGCTTCAAGGCACCCTATCAGCCTTCTTTGGTCACCACTAGAAGATAGTAAAGTATTTTAAAAATCAGCTTAATTAGTTTTTAATAACTAATTTGGAAGTTATAACAGCAATAATACTCCCAGACAATATCATCAGATAACTCGTATTTCCTAGTTAAAGCTTTGCCTCGGGATAGTTAATTCTTTGATGCTATCATTTTCTCTAAGTAATGAGCACTTTGTAGGATTAAACGGCTTCACTGAGTTGCTCTTGGACCAAAAACAATCTGACAAATAGAAAGAAAGTGCTCTGTAGATCCACATGTGCTTGAAATGTTATTACTGAGGGTGACATAATACATAAGTTAGCAGTATCAGTGCTCTTTAATTACTTTTAATTACAAAGACTTCTTGAGATTTAATATTAGCTGGAATCAAGTCAGATTGGTTTCCAAAATCACATTGAACTTGAATTTAGCACACACGCTGCCTCTATTTAGACACTGATTTATGTGCTTTTTTCTTAACAAAGCACCTCATTAAACAAAACGCACTGCTCATGTTTTATCCAAGAGAACAAGTTAACTAACCAGCACGTCTTCCTTCTTTCATATCTCCTATGTTCAGAGGAAAGAGGCTGCAGGAGAGGCTGCCAATGCCGGTGCTTTCCATTACGGCCCCGCAGTTACCAGTAYGAGCCGTGTGTGCACAGCAATGCATGTGTGAAGCAAGTTAAATGCTAAATCAGAAATGTTTGGTCTCTTCCCGTGAACATTTAAACATTCACCATTGCCAGATGCACACACYTTTAAAATATTATCATACGGTGAAAAAGGTGTAATTCAGGACTCTTATTTTTTTAAGAGGATGGATGAAGACTAGCATTGCCCGTCAACATCCAAGACAGYTCCCCTGACTCCGGCTTTACAGCTGATGGTCCGGTCCGTGAGAATGAATTACCCTCTGTATCCCACTGCTCTGTTTTCCTTTATTTGCCGAGCGCCTGCGTTCGAATTMGGTTTAAAATGCATTTCAAATAGGGCTCAGTGGCCCCACTGAAATCAGTGGGCGGCCGGGGGCTGTGGCTGAGAGCAGAATGTGGCGAGCGGCRCGGGCTGCCTGGACCACCTCCACCGGCACGAGAAACCTCCGCTCTCGCCCTTTCTCTTTCGAATACGCCGAACAAGGGCAGCACCCTTTGCTCCGCACGTGAAAGCTGGGGTGCTTCTTGCCGCGGCCTCCATGCAAGTGGTCTGGCCAGCGGGTTTCAGGCAGCCCACGGCTGAGCAGAACACACCGGCAGYGCCGACCCCCTCCCCGCCGGCAGGCTCCCTTCGCCGAAACGCAATCGTTCGGTCTCCCATCCGACCCAAGATTGCATCGCCACCTTTTTCAATGTCAGCACCAAGAAAACCCGGTTCGATATTAAGCGCTAACTAGTCAACCTTGCAAAGGCATGACCCACTGAGAAAAGATATCACTAACCTCATCTATAGCTTTCTTATAGCTCTGTGGGTAAAGGAAGAATAATCAGCATCAGAGGAAACAGATCAGGACAGGAAAAAGCCAGAGGAAGGGCAAGCAGGTTAGAAATAAAATTAGAATTGTTAGCTCAACGCTGTGGAGTGTAGAGAAAAAAAACAACATCAACAAAACATTAATACACATTAAAAAAGAGAAGCAGTGGAAATTCATTTTGTTATTAGGCCGACTCTGCAGTTTTAAAATACAAATGTCAACAGCATTAAACCAGGAGGAAACACTTCGGATGAGATTTTGCTCAGAATAATAAAACGGGAGCATACAGAAACCACTACCAGGCTTGGTTTTAAGCTGTGAAGGCTGAGGGGGGCCGGTCGCCCAGCCTTCCCGGGCAGAGCATCCCTCTGCCGGGCTGCTGCGGGGGGACATGCAGCACGGAACACAACAATGTGCCATCGGAACCRCCGCGCCCAAGCTAGCAAAGCCCTTAAGCATCTGCTTCACGTGAAAACACAGGCTTAAGTGCTTTCCCCTAGACTTGGGCTCCTGATAAAAACTCATGCACTCTCTTAAGCGTTCAAAACTCCCACGGGCTCTCGCCGTACCACCGCTTTCCAGTCTCTCTGCTGGAGAAGCAACGGTAATAGCCTCTTTTTTGGGGTCCCCGCGGTGGTGCTACTGCACCGGAGGAGAACGCGGCCAAGCCGGCTGGCAACGTTCCCAGGGGAAATAATTTAAGACTCACAGCGGGTCGGCTCGGTCGCGTCACGTCCCTGTTGTCTTCCTGCTTTACCTTGGCGGGCTCGTGGGAGAGCACAGGGGACCCTTCGGGCTTGGCGTTCCCTGGGGGAAARGCAAAGGGAGAGAGTGGGAATTAAAACGCTGCTGAAAGCCATCGCTGCATCCCATCGCCTGGGACGGGTGGGTGCGGGGGGCTTCATCATCCTCCCCCTTGCACCGGGGCACCGGCAGCCCCTTCCCCAGCTATCTGCCCATGAAGCGCAGGAAGATGGYGGTGAAAGCGGGCAAGGACATCCCAGGCTCAGGACTGGATGCCCTGTAAATAGGTAATTTTTCTTCAACTAATAAAGTTTCACTACGTTTTGCTTCTATTGTCTCAAAAAATCCTCCTGCTCCTCTCTACTTGACTCTATGGAGTGTCCCTCCATAGAGAGACAGAAACCATAATCCAGCCTCCACTGACAGCCTTCCCGCAGCCTGACTGCCCTTTTTTCTAGTAAAAAACCAAATTCACTCCGCAAAAGAGCAAGGGATGTGATAAATTAAAAGCTCTGCAGCATCTGACATTGCTAGGACATTATTTGTCACAGGATTCCTCATTAGTAAAAAACAAAACCAAACCAAAAGGGACAATTGGCGAAAAACTGCTTTTATTGACTRCCTAGAGAAGTGATGATTTCAACAACAGACACGTCATCTTACGGCCAAGTCATAAAAAATTCAAAGCATGGAGGCAGCATTTGTTTTAATGCGCTTCAGCCTTGGGGATTTACACTGCGGGGCTGYGCCAGAAATGCAGATGTATGGGCTGTACTACTCCTGCAGCAACTCCTACTGCAATTAAACGGGGGAATGGAATATCTTTTAAGAGTGGCTCTAGGATGAGAGGAAACAATTCGGCTAGGAACATAAACCCAGTGTAAGCACGGCTGCCTGTGAAAGCATTTTGGAGACAGCTTCTTATGGGCTGATTCACTCCTCTGCTCCCACCTCAGGCTTTGCACAAAGATGAAGCAAAAAAAAAAAAAAAAAAAAGGAAAAAAGAGATACCCACCCAAAGTGAAACACAATCCCAAAGAAACCACCACAGAAGAAGTGAACTTGGGTCAATGAAGATAGGAAGCACGCTGCTATTCTGTTGTTTTTTACCCTACAGTATAACCCCCATCATGGGTGCTGGGTTGACGGTTGGACTTGATGATCTTAAAGGTCTTTTCCRACCTTAATGATTCTATGATTCCTTTTGTATAAGTTGCTTGGCACTGCGATGCTTCAGTCGAGTGCGGGAGCAGCACATGCTGCCGTGGGCATCCTACATCAGCATCCAGGCAAAAGGGAGCGTCGGCACCTCTGTTTGCAAGGAGGCCCGCTGGTCACAGAAGTACATCAGAAATGATGAATCCTTTGGTTYTTTAATTTTTTTAAAAAACACACATGAGATCACAGACCTCTTGCCCTTCCTGCTTATCAAACAAGCCTCAGAAAGCACACCCGGTGCTAAGGGACGTTTTCAAGAACCTCACCTCTGACTCTGTTGCGCTCGCTGGAGCCAGCCTGGGATCCGGGCTGGGACCCGCCCTGGGAGCTGGGCTGGGAGCTGGGAGTGCTGGAGCTGGAGGAGCTGCCGCTGCTGGTCCTCTGCAGCGGGCTCTCCACGATGGGCTCCGTCCTCCTCAGGTCCGGGTTGCTGCGGGAGCACAAAACAGAGGGGCACTGTCAGATGGTGCTGCATGTGCCTCGGGGGCTTCAGATCCTTCCCACACTGACAGGGACGGTTGGAAGGTGAGGAGACACCTCCTCTGCTGGAGAAGACAGGGCTGAGGACTTCTCTTCTCAGTCTATTGAGCCTGCAAGCCCCACTGAAATCCACGGGAGCTGAATTAGGCACTCAACATCTTCATGGAGGTGGACCACAACCATGATGACAAATTGGCTAGAGCAGCTTTCTACTCTTGTTTTGCCAAATTTGGCAAAAATTAAAAGATTCTTTGCTCAGAACTCCCCTTCAGCCTGTAGATGTGCAATGCTGGAGTTATCTGAATTAACCACCAATATTCATCATAAAAGCAGGAATCTGCAAATCGCTGTTAGACAGAGAAAGAAATATTTCAGCAAAGAAAGGATCTCAAGTTTGCAGCAAGGCTGCAGATCACTTTTGCCACTTAATCACACTTCCCAATTTTTATGGCTTCACTTTAAACTTGCATAAGATATCCACTTTTCTTCCCTGATTTCTTTCACCCTTGTGAACATACACAAATCTAGAATAAAAAGCGTCCTTGATACACAAAGAGTGACTAATGTCTCTCAGAGTATCAGATGCCTTTAGGAAATTAATTCTTCTTTGGCACTGAAATGACATCAGAAGACACGTTCAACGYGGAGTTATGCAACTTGGTTTTATACAATATTCCTGTTAAGTGATCTTATTATTCAAAGTCCCGTTAAAAACGTACAGAAAGCTTTCTCCATCGAGCCCAATTAGGACCTTGCGTACATAAAAACGATGCCGTAATACCGCCACATGACATACTGCAACTGCAATTGGAGGGTGTGCACATGAAGTGCAAGGTGTGCGGAGCGYGCACACCGTGTCCCTCGGAGAACAACCACAATGGTGCAAATCGTGCAAAGGCCAAGTGCCACAATGGGGTCATTGGCAGGATCGTTTGGACACTGCTTAGCACGGGTATTATACAAAATCACTGCCTAGTGTGACACAGGTGGGTATTAAAACAATGAGAGCAAGACAGTAACTTTCTGTGTGCAAGGAAATATCCTCTCATTTGTTACAACAGGGTAACAAATAAAAGAAAGCATATTTTAATAATATTTACATTTATGCATGGGAGGAATCAAGAACCAATAGGGGAGGTGGTTAAAAAGGAAAACTGGAGAAACGCTACATTACTGTGAGAGAAATGAAATGTGAAACTATTTCACGGAATACTTAGTTTAATGGACACGGTAGCATCCTAATAATTTCCAATTTTCATCAAACTGAAGGCCTCCAGCTCATGCTGTACAGCTGACATGTCCTTAGCTAAATTAATTCACGAAATGTATGTGAATAAAATAATACTAATATATTTACCTGTACCGACCAGGACTGGGACCGGGAGGCTGAAGGAAATGCTGGACAACCTTCAACTTGAATCCCACAGACTCCCATTATCCTTTTTACTTTCAATACTATCACTCACTAGGACCATGCAGTCCAATACCCCTCTGCATTTTAAATTGTCCTTCAAGCAACAGCTAATTAAAAGAACAACATTTTCAAGAATTCAAAATGAATTCAGCCTTGAGCAATAAAGAGGAACCAACCATGATATTCATGGKTTTTGTCTAATTTAAAAAAAAACGCCACTAACAAAAAAAGATTCCTCCTCCTTCTGCTACCCCTGCCAGCTCCTCTAAGCTGCTGCCTGCTGTACGCGAATTTGCTGATGCATGGTTGGGGCACTGAGCTGGAAAGAAAGGCGCATGCTGAAAACTGGTGACAGCACATGGCTACGACCACCCCAGTGTTCGCTTTTTGACCTCACCCTAAAAGGACAAGACAGGAAGAAGAAACCAAGCAGCTCCATCACGCAAGGCTACATGGAGCACATATTTACCCTGAGATTTGCCTGTCTGAGGTCTAGATCTGCCCACGACGCTCTGCAAACCAGAGACAAGCTCTCGCATGGCTAAGCCACGTTTTTTCCATCCGGCTCTGAGCAGAGCCTGTCAACTTCCCTGCTCGTTTTAAACATGCCCAGGGATAGCTCTGGCACGGCAGATGTCAGCTGCGATGCAGCATCCTTCCTCAGCGTGCTACGAGCACACCCTGCACAGCCCCGTGCCAGAGAGCTTGATCTGGCTAAGCTAAAGGCCCTAGTCCTAGGAAGCCGAAGGGAATTTAATCCTTGATCTACATCTAAGGAAGACCTCACCAAGCTGCATCAGTGTCTGTCCCCCGGCACATTCCTCAGTCATTATCTGCGAAAAGCTGCTCTGACGGTATGGTCTGTATCACTGAGATCTCCCCACTAGCTTATATGGATCCCCTCATATGCAAGAGGTGACACTGGGAGAACCAGAACCTAATTCCACTCAAGGGAGCGCCCAAATTCCCGTTTGACCTCATGGCAGCATCCACCTCCAAACCCTGCAACGCCCAGGAACGTATTCAGCCCAGGGAGCAAAACCTCCAGGGACCCAAGCGCTCACGGTCTTCGCTGTTCTTACAAAATACTAACGAACGGAAAACTAGTTCATCCCAGCGACAAGAGAAGCATTGCAAATCTCGTGTTGCTACCAGTGAGCAAAAGCAGGGCTAAACCCCAGCCCACGTTGGGGCTCCCCAGCTGGGCGATGCCAGGAGGAGCGCAGGCGGTAGCACACTGGGGTCACTCCTGCCCGTCCCCCTCGGTGTCCGTACCTTGCCCGAATGGGCTGGGAGCCCAGCCGGGGCCCCAGGGCGCTGCCATTCCCTGGGGAGTTCTTCCTCGYCAGAGCAGGGGATATGGAAGTGGTTCGTTGAGGCACCTGGAAAGGAACGGAGATATTTGCCGTCACCGACTCTGCCCTACCACGTCTGGCGGCTGTTGGCACATCTGAGAGATCACCTCTCACTGCTGCCTTAAGACTTGATTTACAACTGATTTCCCACTGAGAGATATGCAATATTTATAAGCAATTATAAAACACAAAGCTCTCGGCTTTTAGAAGGAATCACCTGAGTGTGAGACAGAAACGAGCTGCAAAGGTGCGGTCAGGGATGCTCCCGGCAGGGGAGCCCCGAGCAGCACACAGAGCAGCCCGGCTACCATCGAACAGGGCATTYACTTTTTCAAAAGCTGAATGTATGCACACACATATATACAATCTAAATCCAACAAACCCCAGAAAAGTGATTTATAAGGTAAAATTCAGCATTTCGGCAGCCACGGTGGAGTTTTTAGCATCTCTAGTTCAGATACAATATGCACCAGCAGATAGAAGGTGTTGACTGGCGGACAAACAAGAGGATTGACAGTGGGAAGATCCAGAYTGAACCACCTAACACTCGCAATCAAACCCTACGACCTTTGTTGAGCTTCCGACACCGCTGCCAAAACCCCGCTGCCAGCAGGACAGCTCACCGCCAGCCGAAACCCAGCCCCAACCACAGCTTACAGGTGCTGCGGCCGGTAACCCCGGAGCCCTGCCTCGTCCCGTGGGAGCACGGGCATCGCCGCGCGGCCGCAGGCGCGGTGGTCTCATCCCCCGGCACCGCAGGCTGACGGGGAGAGGCAGGAYGATACTCACCGTGCAATACCTTGCACCAGGTAACAGAGAGGCCAAGGGCTTGGCGGGATTAGCAAAAAAAGGATTAGGCATTTTTTTTTTGAGAATAGACACGCAGTTATGTTAGGCAAGATAAAAAGATTTAGAGAGCGAGCGAGCTTTATATTCTGCGGCATCGCTAGCTACAGCTTGTCTCATTAAAACGTAATCTCCCCTTGGGGTAGGGTACTCTGCAGTCGGGACCTGGGGATTTTTTTACCTTCCTCTGAAGCATCYAGCCGTAAGCACTGGCAGAAACAAGACCCCGGACCACAGAGACAGCCGGCCCTGCCTCACGGGGCAGTCCTTTCGTTCCCGCTTACAGACACATCAAACCCACCTCGGGCAGTAAAATGTGAAGTCAGGCTCCGCAGGGTATTACTGCCGACACGACAGCCTTAAATGTGAGCTGGTGGGGACCCCTTCCACAGCTCATGTTCCCTCAGTTGAAGGGGAAAATACTCCATAGTGCTGGAAAACAGCTTTCTTCCAAGGAGCAGGTGCTGTGGTCTCACCGCGTAGCACATTACTGCAGTTAAGAGCTGCCCTTCTCAAAGGACTCAAGGCAAAAGCCAGCCTTAAATTGCAAGGGGTTTCTCAAAACTGAGTGAAAACCATGCTTCTGCATTACTGAGGAGCAAAGTGCACGAACAACTCCAGGAGCTGTTGGCTTGCTTTTCCTCTTAGGTAAGCACGACCGTCTCTTTATCACTTGGTGGTAGCAGAAAGAGGAATGTTATTAACATATGTGACACGCCACCATAGATCCTTTGCACAGGGAGGCTTACCTTGTAGCTGGTATTTTGCTCTTAAAAAGGCAAGTCACTTACTTCGTTAATGCATAGAAATACTGCCTCTCAATCAGGGACAAATACTTCCTCGCTGTCACTAATCAATTTGTAATCATTTTTTCTCTGTAAAAATCCTCCCAGGCTCAGCGCTGATTCACTGTAAGAGGAACTTTAATGGCCAAGTTATAATTCTTCCAAAATGAAGGTGTATAAACAATGCGATCGAAATACTGGTCCAGAAGACTCTTAATTAAAGAGGTACTGCCAGACGCTGCCAAAATGTCAATGAAAGTATAAAGCTGCTGGAGCCTGTACAAGTCTTCCATCAAATATTGATTGCAACTGGAGGCATGGTACCGGACTAAAAAGGACCCRTCTTACTGAGTATGACAAATTTTATGTTCCTATAATTCTGTTTAAACAGAAGGTTGATTTTTATCCTAGGGAAAGGAGATATTAATTTGCTTTGGCCTCTGTCTGGGCTCGAGAACTTTCTTTGCTGGAGGGCAACGCTATTTTGCAGCCCTGTGTGTGCACCCGAGAGCGGCTCCCAGCATCTTGTGCAACACCTGCCTCGGGAAATGCAGCCCCCCGGCAGGTCGGTACCCGCCRCGGAGCCACGGGGATGGGCTCAGTCCTGCCCACTCTGCTTTGCCGGAGGTGCTGAGCACAGCACCATCCCGCGGGGATTTAGCTCCGGGATTGCCTCCTTGACGTGCTGAAAGTGAGGAGCGATAGTGTTACCTTTGGCGGAATGTCTTCCTCCTGCCGTAACCAAGAACTTCGGTCAAACTTTTCAATGCGAGGGGGCAGAGGAGGGTTTTCTGAGGTGGGGTCCGAGTTCTGCCTTGGCATCTCAGTGCGGTGAGAGGTCACCGTCAGAGCCTCCTGAAACCCAGCCAGTCCCTTTGCAGGCTGTTCATGCAGTGACTGAGACCCAGACAAGGAGCTTCCTTGGGATTTCACAGTGACCAGATGTGGAATCTAAGCACCAAGTCAAAACAGAACTATCAGTACAAAATGGAAAAAAAAAAGAAGGAATTAAAAAAAAAAATTAAAAATTTGATTAAAAAAAAAAAATTTGATTAGCACTTCGGATGCACTAAAAAGCCCCCTCGGTCTGAGATCAGCACTGCCTTGGTTTCAGGAACTTCTGACTCCTATCGCTTCAACGCACGATCTATTAAAAAATCACGCTCGCACAGCTCGGCCTTTTAAAATCAGGCAACGTCACGCTTCAGTCCTGACCGCCCCTGCGTGCGCCCGGTGACACGGCTCGCACCGACAGCCCCCGCCGCTCCGTGGGTCCCACCCCGGAGCAGGGGCAGGCTGCTCCCTCCTGCCGGCTCCTGCGCCCACCGGGCCCGCCCCGGGCTCTGCCGGACCTCCGGCTCCTACGCCTGCGCCTCTGAGGTGGTGCTAATGAGGTCTGGCATGGATTTTCCTTGTTAAAAATGAAAAAAAGGAGGAAACGATAATAAATAATAATCGATAAAAAAAAAAATCATCAGGAATTCTGAGGCATAGATGGCTTAAAAAAGGTATCTTGAGGCATGAGTTTCTATAGGTCTAGGGAGCCCCTATCCCATGGATCAGCCCTACAGATCTAAAGGTTACGAGTGAAAKGAATACTGACATCTGTTTCGGGAATCCACAAAGTTAGAGTTTGTGAAATCAGAGCTTCTTCCCAGGACCCAGCACTTCTATGATACAGTGGGGTTGTGACTTTTACTTGACATTTCTACATACGTGTCTACATGTGTACCTGTATCATGGGTATGTGCGTATGCATGCACACATTTACGTGGGTCTCTGGGTTTCAAACCGCCTTTTCGTTAGCATTGTTTTGCCAAACAAAAGTCTTTGTAGCTGTTGACAATACAGGTCGTCAAAAAGGTCACTGAAAAGTATTTGGTCAATCAGAGAGACTACAGTGAAGTGGGGTTTTACGCATTTCCCCACGTATATAAACCATGTACATTGGGGAAAAAAGAGCTGTATGTTTAAGGGCTTTCCCGCATGTATTCTGTTTAAAGCTGGCACTGTACTGCTGACCTACAGGTGCGCATACCACAGGTGGATGGCACTTAGTTGGCACATTTTCCCATAGAAAGCCCAAGTGGACATGGAGCAAAGGCTTTGTACTTCCCTCTGAAATCCCTGCTGGAGCCTGTGGATCTGCAGGAGCACTTCCAGGGACCGGACCAGAGCCAGCACCGACACTCGGTGMAGAGCTTTCGGTGGCAGAGTACTTACAGACCTCGTGGCTGGGAGGAATTTTTAGATGGTCATGGTGATCTATGCCCTCTCCRGATGTGTTTGTGACTGATGTCAACTCAATGGAAAACCAAAACAAAACCTTGAATTAAAGCRGCAAAGAAAGCAAAACCTCTTTCTGATGATCCTCAGCATCAAAGCRTCCCGGGACTTTTGTACCAGGCGCTGTGGTTTTTTTAGTCCTTTACATAAACCAGATCCAAAGAGGAACAGAGCAACTGCCGCACTGGACCAGACCAGCGGTTCCTCTCGGTCCTCCAGCTTGTTTCTGGCAGTAACCAGTACGTGATGCTTCAAAGGAAGGTATAAACCAGCGTGATGTTTCTAACACATGGAGGTGACAAGAGGAATCCACTCATGAATGTAGATGCTGCTCTTACTCACGAATACGCTTAAGGCTGAGAAACCAGGGAGCAAGACACTATTTCCCTCTAATCCGCTCTTTTTCTTGTTACCTTACCAGCACCCCCAGCATCCTGGCTCCGGTAGSTGAGCCTGCCGGGGGAAGCACCATTACCTGCGGGTCCACGGGTCGGAGCAGGGGTGGGGTCCGGGCCGGCTGCACACCGCTAATGCTGAAAGACTCCGACCGAGGAGGCAGGTTGGGGTCAGAAATCCTGTTGGCCACCTTATGGGGCATGGCCGGCGAGCTCTGGCGATTGAGCCGGGAGCGCTCCTCCACCTGCGGCGAGACGGGGGGAGTGGGTGAATGCCCCGTAAAATAACATTTCCAATTGAAAACTGAGGTATGCATACATAGAGGAAGCTCTTTTCTCTTTAGGTATATCACATATATTCTATGATCATGGAATCCAAGTTACCCAGCAGATTGTGCAATAAATCCATTTTAAAGACTCCGAGAGGACTATCTGTATTTATGCGCATAATTCATTTCTGAATATGAAATGGAAAAATAAAGAAAAGGCAACATGCCTCAGAGAGGTGTTTCTAGAAGATGACTCCTGAGAAGCTCTTGCTTCTTCTCAAATGTACCTTTAAGCATGGGGACCCTTCTCCTTCACTACTATAAACACCACGAGGAGTGCTTTTGTTTGATCTSAATAAAAGAATAATCATGGCAGCCAGAAAATGGCTGGCTTTGATCTAGATTTAGTGAGTCTGGCACCTTGTCATGTATGGAAGGGGAAAAATCTCTATTTTGATAGAGATAGAGAAATAAACCCAAAGCCCACTGCTTTCAGTTACCCTTCATGGAAATACAGTGGTTTCAGCTAACCCAGACATACGTGCAATCCGGGTGCTCCTGCAGCTAGACTGTATGCATTGATATTCATGCAGCATATGCTATGCAGAATTTTTGATAGCTCGAGATCTGACGTATATTTTCATTTACGTATCATTAACGTSTTCAATACCCTTAGCATGTCTTGATTCCACCACATGCAATGTCATGTTAAAAGACAATCTTTAAAACAGGTTTGCTTGGAAAGAACCACAGCGTTTCTTTAAGTAAATAAATACTCATGAAACAAAAGAGCCATTATATTAATAAAAATGAATCTTTTCCTCTTTCAKATACTGAGCAGGAGTCAGAGTAAAAATTAGGTAAGAGATGCGTGTTATGGGCTCTTCCCTTTCTAGTTCATGAGGGGCCACCCGGGCCACTGCTGTGTCCCAAGAGGTCATCACAACTTCCCCGGTCATCACAACTGCCCACCGGCTAGCAGAGGCCGTGCAGARCTCAGTTCAGCGATGCCCACGGGAGCGGACGCAAGGACGGGAAGGATAGCAGAGTGGGAAGGAGAACTCCTCTGAACAAGGGAGCAGCAGCACGAGTGCTGGGTCGCAGACCTGGTCCAGTACATCTCCTATCAGCCAAGCCTTGGCACGAACGACAGCAGCCAGAGACGGTGCCGCCGCCGAGTCCTCCGGCTATTTGCAGGCACTCTCCGGCACGCTGCCAAGCCGTAATGTGCGGCTGATTACGGAGGACTTCAAAGCTTGCRTGGAGGAGAAGGCAGGAGGGTGATGAAACGGGGATGTCTGTGTATCGGGAAGAAGAAAGGCGCTTGTTTTTCCCCCTGCCAGCATCTCCTCGCTAGCACAGAGGATGCTCTTGGGACTCTCCAGCTGTACCTCATAGAGCYTTACTGACTCCACCATTAGGCAGAGAGGGGGGAAAGAGCAGCAAAACCCTGCAGGAATTCATCATCGCGCTGGTTCCAGCCATCTCTAATTGAACTCAAAAATTCCCCTCAAATGGGAAACATCCCTAGCAGCTTCTGTRCGGGTCCCAGTGGAAGGCTGCTAATGTTTTAATACATCACTTCAAAGCGAGAGAAGGATGAAAGCCACGGGGACTGAAGAAGGACCTGATGTGCGCGTTGGCGGCTGCAGAGAACAGCACGGCTCGTGACGTGCAGCCAAGCCCCGAGCCCCCGAGAASCTCTGAGCTGCAGGAAAGCACCGCAGGGCCCGGCCACCACGTGGAAAACATCCGATTAAACCTGTCCCCTCCTTTATGCATGGCCATGCAYGGCATGCACCTGCCCAAACCCATCCTTCAGCTGACCAAGCTTCTTTGTCGCTGAGAAGTAAGACCTGGCTATCTGCATCACTTTGTTTAGCAAATACTGGTCCATAATAGAAGAGTCAGTAAYGGAGAGAGCTGCTAATTACAGTAGCACTGCTTAGAGTGCTAATGCCCCGTCCCTGGCTGGATCATCAGAGGGATCTGATGTCTGAAAAGGCCCAGCTAGTCCTTGATTATAAGAAGAGATGTGCCTGGGTAAACAGGGCCGGTCTGGGACAGCACCCAAGCTAYATTCCAGGTTAACTTCCAGCAGATAACCCTTCACTCACAAGAAGATGAGTAGAAGGGACAGCAGATGGGGATGTGCATCCATCTGTGTTGGTAGCACTATTTGATCAGACTGTTTTGTTTAGCATGAAAAAGRGAAATCCTTGCCTGTGCTCCAGGGAAGCTGTGGAAGATGCAGTACAGCCTGGTTCCTAACCCAGCGCTTTGTCTTCACCAACAGGCCGGTCCCTTAACAAGGGGAYGCAGGGACACAACCGCAACGTGAGTGGCCACAGCCTCACCTTTAGGCTTTACCCCACGTCTGCAGGGTCTCGGAGTCACCGTGTGAAGACGAGTGAGGTGGGAAAGTGCATAAAGGAGAGGTATGAAAAGCAGAGAGGGGCACAGCATGAGGAGAACTCAGCTGTGGTGATCAAGCTCCTGAGAAAGAAGACTTGAGACCAAAGAGCATAAAAACAAGGACGGTATGGGATATCATGGAAAATCCTCAGGAAATATCTCAATAAGCTCTGCAGAGCCTCTAGAAATTGTAGGCTGAGCACCAGACTTGTCTTCTCCTTGTTCCCAAAGGAAAACAAAGTCTCAATATTTCTGTTAAATTAGCATGCATGGGTTGGGTATGGAAATTGCTCAACTATAGCAAGAACCATGGTAGGCTGATCAAATATCAGCGCAAGTCTGTTTGTATAGTCAGCAAGGATGGTATTTCAATATACGCAGCAACGTAGCTGAATTGTGCTAAAAGTGGGACTATGCAGTAGATGAAACAGGGGATGGAGGCAAGAGGAGTAGTTTTGGGAAGTTCCCAAGGGTGTCGTGTCAAGGCAGTACATCAAACTACTGCTCTCAAGAGGATAAAGATGCCACAGTCGCTGCTTTGAGCATTCCATTAAAAACCRGACAGAGTGACACAGGTAAAGAATAAATGGTTTGGAGAGCTAATTGGTGGAAGCTGAAGATATTCCCCAACAACAGAAAACCTCATCTTCCCTAGGATTTCAGCAAAGGGTGTGAGGCCACAYTCTGCTGCTCTGACTCATGTTGTACAGTTCCCAATGCCCTGCTTCCAGTGATGACATCAAAAAAAGATGCCTCCTCATGGAATAAAAGAAACGGGCCTTTGTGTTTGAAATGGAAAGCTAAATCCAGCACTTTTCTCCTTCACCCCAGATAAAGAATAAGATTCCTTTTTATGTATCTTTGTTATAGCTTTGAAGACAGTGCCAGAGGTACTTCAGCAATGTTCTAGAGGATTTATTTAAAACCAGACAACGAAAGACAGAGTTTGCTCCCTTTTTCCCGCTTGCTACCTACTCTCAGGACTTCTGCAGATGGACAGTAGAGACCCAGTTCTGCAGAAAGCCACAGAGGCACCACTCGCGTGGAAGCCTCTCCCGTCAGAGGCGGCTCAGCACATCTGGAACACCTTGTCTGCAGACCCACCTACCAAACCTCTTTCTTCCACGGGAAGGGCTGGAGAATGATGCTGCAACTCCATGAAAATATGTCGTCTGGCACATTGCCACCAAAAGACTCTGAAGACTAAACTGGAAGGGRAAGAAGGAGAAACCCAAGGGAGGATAAAGAGGTGAAAGAGTTTTTGAYACGCACATCTATCTCTGAATTGTTCGTATTATTGGCCTTTGCTTAGCAATGGCTAGCTGATTGAATTTCTTGAGCGTTTGATGCTTGCGGGTATTGTGGATRCAGCTGAGGGCTGTCAAGAGGAAAGACCAGAAGACAGCTATGTGTTCGATGCACATCGCATCTCTGCCAGGACTAAAGGGTGCCAGACATTTGGCAGCAGAGCGGTGATCCTGCTTTGTAGGAAGAATAGGCAAGTTATTAAAAGATCTTTCTGCCCAGGAGTAGGGTTACAAAAYTAAACCAGCTAAACACAAAGAACTTTAGAAAAATTAATAGCAAGAGTGGGCACCGGTCTTACTGGAGCCACCACAAAGAGATTAAGGAGAAAGAGTTTACACATGATCCTGAAACCGCACTGCAGACAATGCACGTCTTCATCTTTTCAAGACTATTCAGCCAGGCAATAATTAATATTCAAGACCTCACAATTGTTACAACAATTCCCTCTTTTTGCTGGAGAGAAAAAGAAAATCGGCAATGTGGCTTGCCTTCCTGAAAATCATGAAAGAAGAGCAACCCCAAGAGATACAGCTCTAAGCATGGGAGGAAAAGCTGACTGGTCCCCGTTTGATTATGGGGAACTGAATTAGTGCTCAGCAAGGAACCCCGTACAACCACCCTCTGCATTCACCCCTGCCCCCCAGCAGACTTGTGGTCGTGCCAGGAAGGAACATCAGGAGCTTCTGGCACGTCTACAAGTCCCCTGCTACGGCTGAACCCCTCCAGGAGGGATCCATCCTCCTCCCTGCACGCCCTCATGGGAAAACCTCTTTCCTCCACTCTCTTTGCTTGCACAAACACACACGCAGACGCACACACACTGCATTGAACTGGGAGTGTTTCCAGCACAGCTAATGGCATCTGCTGGAGGCTGACCCAGCAGAACGCAATCTGCCCTGCGTATCTCGGACCGACCTGCGTGCCCAGCCCCGCAGATGCAGACAAGCACCGCCGTGCTCCTCGCTCTCGCCTACCTCCTTGGCCCACGCTGGTTTCTCGCTGGCATTTATCCCTTCTTTGTAATGGTAGAGAGGTTTCTTCTCTGCCGGCCTCTGGTCCTGCCGCTGCTGCTGCTGCTGCTGCTGCAGGGAGACCAGGTAGTCCCGCTCCTGCTGGAGCTGCCTCTGCAGCCTCTCCGCTTGCCGCTGCTCCTCCAGCTGCTTGCGCTTATACTCCTACCCAGAAGAAAAGACAGTGACACGGGTGCCCGGCCAGCCTGTAAACGCAGGGCTCCAAACTGCACATTTATCTGTTTGGGTGGGAAATCGGGCCTGAGTGGCTGAAAGGTTGTTTTCTAGCAAAGCTCATTGATTTGAAGGACGTTGGGGACCGAGCTGTAAAGCGTCCCGGAGGAGAGGCAGCTGGGAGGACAGAGCCAGCAAATTCAGAGCTGTGACCCCGGCGTTGGCACTTTGTGGCCGGGGAACTGCCCCGTTCTGCCGGGATCGGGGGGTGCCAGCGCTGCACAGGGCAACACTGCGAGACCCCCCCAGGGCTCAGACATTCCCTTATGAGTTACCATTGACTTTGCCCAGATTTTTCTGGATGGGAAGAACAAAGCATCAATCCGATGAGGTGCCAAACACCACCGGGTCAGACAAAACCCAACTGAAGCCAAGTCCTCTGTAGGACAAATTTATTGTTCAYGGGAAGGGCCGCACAGCAGAGCCAACTGTATGATCTTTCTGAATCCCTACGGCTCTATGAGGTTTAATGAGTAAATCACTTTGAAAGGGCCTTTTTAAAAGGCCAGGGCTTGTGTGAGGGTTTTTCTTTTCCCTAAATAAAATTAATAGCAAGAGACAAAAAGAATAATCCCTGCAGATTAAAAGAAAATGCAGTGAGAGTAACAGCTACCAGCATTAAAAAAGCGTAACTCAGAAATAAATTAAATTAAAAAAGAGGACATCTAGAATGCAAACAGCGCAGGAGGGGATGTACAGTGTTCCTGTGAGGGAATTAAAACAAAAGCCTTCACTCAGAATACGAAAACCCGCACGGCAGGGTGGGTTTGCCAGGCGCAGGCACGCGACGGCTCGACCACGCTCCAACATGCTGCCAACGGCCCTCAAAATCCCGCGGCAGCGAACAGGGCTGCCCCTCTCGGGAAGGCACGAGCACGCCGATGCCGCGGAAGGGATGCAACGAGAGGCACGTGCACCGCGAGGGACCCAAGCCCGAAGCGGCGGCGGGGGAATCGAGGCATGCTTGCGGCCGCGGAGCGGAACAGGAGGCTCCGGCTCCGGGGGTGACAGCGGCGTCCCCCACGTCTCGGCACGGCCAAGGAGGCTCTCGGGGGGACATGGGTGCACGCAGGCACATGCGGACGCGACACGGGCAGAAAGCGGCAAGCGTGGCCGGGGCCTCCCATTTACCAGAAGTAGCGCTTGCTCCTGCAACAACTGCTGCTGCAGGATCTCTAACTGTCTCTGCTCCTCCTCTAACTGTCGCCTGATGTACTCCTGGAGGCATGGGCAGCAAGGATCAAAGGAAAAAGAGAGAGAAGGTAAAAGAGACAGTATTTCCAAGAGGAAGGAGAATGAGGTGGGCACCCGCATCCATCCCGCCCGAGAGCCGACACTGATCAATCAGCCCGGGCACCCTCCACCCCTGCCCAAAGAGCCTGGGGCATCATCCATCACTCTACAAGGGAYCTCCAAGGGCAAAGGGTGAAAACCACTGGGAAATGGCAAGCATTAACTGGGAACACCACAGAAGCCCACCCGGGAACCAGTGGGTGGGAAAAACCTGCATCAAGCGTCTCCACGCCTGCGGGCCAGCAAGTGGATCCACATGGAAATAAATGACGGCGGTGGAAAGCGACACACGTGGCGTTAAGAATTAAGCAATTTGCTCTCAAGTGGCAAAAAATATGAGTGTTTACGAGAAAAATCTCTGATTAGAGGAAGAGGAATCCGCGCTGGAGGCGATCGCCCTGCTCCCGCCGGGTTACCTGCTCGTGCTCCGCGCGCCGCCGCTCCTCCTCCCGCCGCATCTGCTCCTCGTAGTGCCGCCGCTGCTCCCGCTCCTGCTGCTTCCGCAGCTCCTTCTCCCGCCTCTGCTGCTGTGGGGGCAGGAGGCACAGGTCAGCACCCCCACTCCTCTCCCCGGGAGCTCAAAGTCCTCTTTCTCACAGTTTTTGGGGAGCCACCTCGCCCAGTGACCCGCAATGCTCCCACCTGCCCGAGGAGATGCTGTGCTAGCAGGCAGGTCCGTTTGGGGTGGTAGAGGGGCTTGCTGATCCCACCTCATCCTCATGTGCTCCGGTGCCTGGCTCCGGCTCCGGAGAACCCACAGCATCCTCCCGGACCATGCAGACAACCCCATTTCTTCTCCCACTTGCAGGTGAAGCCACGTGGGCAATGCATGGTCCTCACTTACCAGTGTGCCCCACTGGTGGGTTAATCAGACCCCGGGTTAATCAGGGGGGGCTGATGCCGGAGCTGCGTGAGCCCATCGCTTATGGGGAACTCATATCTCAGCCTCAAACCCACCCACGAGGATGAGGGAGGGTGCTGAGGGAGCTACTACCTGCCGAGAGGGGAACGTGTCCCTCTTACGTTTGCTGAGACCAGAAGCTAACACAGATGGCCCAAAATCCAAGGGTTTTTCCTTGAGCAGGGTGGAGGAGGGGCTTCCCTTGCCGTCCTCAGGCCACCCCTGCCCTCTGCCTCCTGGGTCGCATCCCTGCTTGCTCGGCTCTGTAGCATCTTTGCCAACAGCAACCCAGGGCATTTTAGGGTGACGACAACCAAAGCCTGCTGTGAGCCATCCAGGGTGCGCTGGGCACCCAGGTGACACCCGCAGCCCCCGCACCCCTTGCTTCTAACCCAGTGTAACTCCTCCAGCTACCCAAACCGCCCTGCTCTCCCATCCTGGGGAGCAGGGGCTCGCAGCAAACCGCTGCAATACTCTGCCATGAAGCAGAGGGGCCGCAGGCGGCTCCGCACCGCAGCCCCGCAGCCGGCGCATCGGCAGAGGGCACTCAAATGCCAATATTGGCTACCGGGGCTCTGCAGCCTGCCCTACTCCATCATGCGCTGGCTGCAGCAACATGCGTGCGGCGCTAACGGGGAGGCAACCTGCTGAAGCATAAATCTGGTCCTTTTTTCTCCTTTTTTTTTTTTCCCCCTTTTTTTTTTTTTTTTGTTACCGACACACAGCGGCTGAGCGGACTGCAGCGGCGAGGCAGGCACCGGAGGGGCTGGCAACGCCGTCCGTTGGCTAAATCACGCGCAGGGCTGGAGCTGACGGCTGCCTACGGCGGCTCTGCCCAAGGAGCTGGCTGAGCCATCCAGAGACAAAGATGCTTCCACTTTAAACTGCTGCTCTGCAGTAAACCTGCAGTGTCTCTACAGATGGATTTGATATCTATATCTACAGATAGATATCTATATAGATATCTTCTATATAGATATCTATCCCTATTACAGACATCTATCTATAGAGATATTTTATAGATATTAGATATTATATAGATCTATGTCTAAATATCTATCTAATACAATAGATCCATTCTAATATATATATTTATACTAGATATCTATCTAATAGATTGATCTACTCTATTAGATAGATATCTATTATAGATATTATAATTCTATTATGTATCTTCTACATTCGACTCTATATTCTATTATGTATCTCTCTATATCTCCTTAAAGATAGATATCTATGGATATCTTTCTAGATAGATACCTATAAAGATAGACATACCTATAGACAGATACATAGATATTTTAACAAACATTTAAAGACACCCCCTCATTTCAATACAGGGAGGAGCCACCGCCTGTCTCGCTGCGATCTCCTCATCCACAGGTAAAACCCACAGCCACCCTGCACGGGGATTCTGCTGATTTCCTCTAGCTTAACGTTGGAGCTGCGGCACAGCTTTAGTGCCACCTATAGCCATCTTTACCAGTGCTGTTCCACTCGCCTCAGGGAAGGAAAATCGCATCCAACCTGAAATAACCTGCCAGCTCCAGACTCCGGCGTGTCCCACGCCAGGCGCAGTCACTCGCGCTGCCCACGTAAGCGGGGATGCATGTGTTACTCCGCGCGTAYGCCCGTCCTCGCTCAGCGCAGTGCCAACGTAGGGCTGCTTGGATTTTTTTGAACTCTATACTAGAAATTGCAGAGGATACGCCACCGGGACGTGGTAACTCTGCAGCAGTAATGGTAATACATGGGATTTCTTGGCTTTGCCAGGGCTCCCTGATCTCCTTAGATGAGCGCTGTTGGTGTTGGTCACTGCTCCCRTGCGCATGGATCTTTTGACTAACGAGTTCAATACACGTTACCCTGAGCTTCCAATCATAATGTGTATCACTCTGGGTTTGGGGTGGGTTTTAATGTAGTTTTTTTAGTTAAAATAGCACGCTGCTGAATAAAGCACGTAATGCTTGTGTAGGCTGGGTTTGGCTGGCAGGAGGCAAGGCCCTGAATGCTGCAGCTATTTCTTAACTAAAAATCACCCAATTGGTCTTTATGGCCAAGCCGGCAGGCGAACAAAGCCAAACCCCTCCAAGGAAGGAGACAAAAGCACTTTTCCCAGGGAGGGAGCACCGCACCACCATCCTTCCACGGGACCCCCCATTTCCACACCAAAAAGCCTATTTAACCCCACGAGCTGGGAACTGAGCCCCCACGCAGTTTTCTTTCGAAGCCGGGCCTGATGCTCTTCTGGACATTTAAAGGACCTCTGCACCCAGTTGCAGCCAGGCTTTTGGGCTAAGGCTGTGAGCGGGATGAAATATATACATTTATCGAGGCCAGGAGTACAGAGCTTCCCTCCAGCTCAACAGCGTTTGAGGACACATTATAAGCAAGTAATTTGTCACGGTCTCATTTACAAGCACCTTCAGCTAAACACCGCACCATCGTCTCAGCAGAGCAAGGCTGAATCGGCAGCGGCACAGCCTCCCGGCGCGCTCAGCTGCCTCCCCCGTACGGCCCCGCTTCGGCAGCTGGCAAACATCTGGAAAAGACCTGGCACTGCGGAGGGGTGGGCGAAACCTCCAGCAATGCACCCATCTCCCCTCAAACCTCTGCCGGTGCAGAGCAGCGCCGGGATGACGGGGACCTTGTTTAAAGTAGAGATTGAGCTCAGTGAGGTGCAGCTAAAAACTGCATGTGAAAAGTGCATGTAGAAAGGAAAAAAAAAAAAAGGAGAGATTCAAAAATCTCTCTTTATTTGCCTCCTTTTCTCCCTGTTTTCTGCACCCCCTCTCCCACTGTGAATGCATACTTCCCACGTTTCTTCAAGCCTGAAACTACCGTGTGTATTTACACTATCCAGATCTATTATTCATGCAAGGCAAGAGCGCCAATTAATTAGGACTGCATTTATATAACTCTGCAGGTAAAGCTATATGTAGCTGCTTGTAAGCCAGAATGGGGTCTTATTTGCGCTGCACTAGAAATGACAGGTTTTAAATATTGATGAGGGAAGACACACGAAGGCAAAACCTCTGGTGGGAAGGCCCTTGGAGGCCTGGCATGAAACAAGGACTTCAAAGGAGCAAGCTCACTTTGCTAGATCAGACGCATTCAGAACTACGAGCGATCGGCGAGCTGGAGCTGCCCTGTGACCCCGGCGAGCTCGGAGAGGCACCAATACTTGCACGAAGAGGCTCCTGGAAACCTTGGCTGCTGCTCCCAAACACGAGCATGACCCAGCGAAGAAGTGGAAGGGAAGTTCCAAGTGACAAATGAAAACAAAATATTCTAGGTGGTTGCATTGTTGTGACAGGCTCATTTATCTGAGCCACCAGGGAAAGAGTGACTGTGGCTGGAACATCATCTTTCCTGACACACCAAGCACCGGAGCATGGAGAGGTGTTTCCCACTGGTAGAGAAACTGGGTCAGAACTTCCCACCATGGCAAACGGGGATCTGATACGCTCTGAACCATCGCAGGAGCTTTTAGTCGGGATCATCGTGAAGGGATGCTCCACGCAGGAAAAGGGTCATGCTTCAGAAACTGTGAGTTCTACATGCTTTCTAACCAAATAAAACTAGAGAGACGTAAGGCTTAGCACACACCTGTACTTCAGGAGCTGCTGTAACGCAGCTCTCCGTGGAAATGGGTACAGGACTGCTGCCGGGACCACTGCAGTGCCCCCACGTACCATATTACTGAGAGGAGGTTGTCAYCTTAATGAAAATGTTCCTACAAGCTATATGACACCTGCATATGCAGAAGAAAATAACAACCACCATTTTAGCTAACCTAAGTTTATCTATAATTAATTGCTGGATTTTTTTTTGCATTGCTTTGTAAGAGCTTCCAGTAGACGGTCTTCTGCTGGTTAACATGAAAAGGAGCTGCAGCAATTTTTTATCCCCTGAACAGCCAGCTCTATAACTGCACTGAATGAAACCTTGCATGCAAACTGCAAGATGCTTAGATTTGCCTTGTACATTCCCTGTAAAGATCTGACCTTCGTTTTATACCTAGAAAGGAAAAAAATCCACAACATGGCAGAAAAATGAGGTTCTGTTAACCCCTCCCTGACAACATCTGCCCACTGCTGCCAAGGGGTCTGCACAGAGATTTGTCTCGCAGGATCCCTAATGCTCCTGACCAGGAGATGTGTTATTCCTACAGCTCAGCTGGAGTTTTGGAGGTTAAACTGGTGAAGCAAGGCTCATTCTGTGCCAGCAACAAATGGAGGGTTTATTAGGGAACTATATATCTCTAATACATGTATATATAAGGAAAATTTAAAATATATTCAAGCCTATTCCCCCTTCTGCATTACACAAATATTTTCCTTGGTGCTATTTGAGCTCCTGATCTTTAATTCTCTAATCCGGGAGTTTTTTGCAGTTAGTTCTGGTGCACATTTTGAATTCATGAAACCAACCTTCTGCATGAGGGAAAACAAAGCTGCAACTCTACTCAAGTGAAGGTCCCGGTTTCAAAGCTAGCTTGAGGATTTTTATTTCCACCGCAATTAAAGACAGCTGCAAATCTAAATCTCTCCGGCTGCCTGGAAGAAGATTCAGCTTCAAAGAAGGAAATTGGTCAGCTGTTGAAAAAGGGGACTCAAGTGTCCGACAGATGCAAGGAGGCACGCTAAGGATGCCAACAGGTCTCGGCAGCAGCATGAGGTACATCAGGAGACCACCAGCAGACTTCCTTACTTGGCTTTTTTATATATGCATTCGGTGTTATTGCCGGAGCAACATTAGGAGACAGTGGATTCCCCCAAAAAGGCCTTAAAATGAGAGGCACTTTGTAAGAGGTTCAGAAATTCTGGTTTAGGAAGRTCAAGATGACAGAAAAAATGGGATTCCTTCATGATGAGCTCTGCTGGGTGAGGGAACAGAAATGGCGGGAGCTCTATCCCTGGCAGTATTTAAAAACAAGATCGGAAAACCACATGAAAATCTACTGAAGGTCTGCTCTGACAGAGGAATGGACCAGTTATCCCACCAACAGCCTTTCTCCAGCATTTTTGCTGTGCATCTCCAGTACAAATTAACTCCAGGCATTTTTGAGCTTGCAACCCTCCAAAGTCAATCCTTCTGGTGCTGCGCTGGGGCCCAGCCGATGCGCCCGCTCAGCCTGGCCACCTTCACGGCGTCTTATTATGAGTAAGAGCTCTGTCTATAAACACAGCGATATGCCTGGCAGTACTAAACAGGCTGACTTAGGAGCCCCAAAAGCCACCAGGTTCCAAGTGTTTATTTGTCCTGGATGCTCTATTGGGTTTTAAAGGTCAATTTTATTTTGAAAATACAGTGATCTGTGTCTTCCACTGGTCTGTCCTCCCAGAGATCTGCCGGTACGGTGCTGCCTATTGGAGGCACACCCCATCTTAGTCAGACCATAAAGAAGCATGAAAGAAATCATGTTCCCATTAACCAAAATAAATCCAGAGCCAAGAGTCAACGACTGAAGTTAGTGCAAAGCTAGCGTAAGAAAACGCAGAGGGGCCAAAAGGCAACAGCCTGGCTGGTGCTGAAGGGTTTGGGTGCCGTTGTGATGGGTAGGAGAGCTAGAGCAGCGTTGCTCTCCAGCAAATGTCCAGGGCAATGTCCTATGTCCAGGGCAAAACTGCAATGACATAGATGGAGTGCGCTGGCTGCCTCCGGGCAGCGACATCAAACTCAGCACAGCTGTGACAGCCGCTGTTTAGTACCTCTGTCTGGCCATCAGATGCTTCCTGCCCCAAAGAAGAACATAAAGACCAAACTATATCCACCACTGGCTGGCTGTGCTAGAAATAGTGGGACAGCCCAGGGGTACAAACCCCTTCCCGTGTCCCCAGGCAGAGGCAGCATCGCTCCCCAGGACGGATGCTGGGACTCCTCCATGAGCAGGAAGCTCAATGGGAGGATGCTCAAAGCTGCTTGTGCGGCTTCTCTATCCCACTCCCTGCAGGAGCGACAAAACTTTCTGTTTGCTAATCTCTGCCTCTATTTTTCTGGTTTTCCTACAGCAGCCCATGGCAGATGCACGACACCTTGCAGCCGGCCGCGCTGGGGAGCGTCCCTCCTAACCGCTGCCACAACCCACCGCGTTTGCAACAGAAGGTCTGTACCTCTTCAAGGACTCCTGCCTTAATCCTCACCATAGCAACTCGGCTATGTTTCTTGCTCGCCACGCAAACGGTGTCTATTTAATAGAGAGGAGAGCTCATTTTACTCCGTGGCTGGAGATGCAGGTGAAGCTAAACCTGGTTAGACAGGGCCAGGGCAGCCGAGAAGATGCTGGGGCCACCGCAGCCGCCACGCGCAGCTGCCCGCTCTGCCCTAATCCTGGCTGAGCCCACGGGGCTGATCACGCCGGCGGCCCCACGCTGGGGCGGGCAGAGGATGCCCCTCAGTTCCAGTCCCGCTGTCCTTCCCCACTCCTCCGACACCGCAGGGGCATGAAAACGCCTCTTCGCCGGCTTTGCCCCAGCAGATCTCTCCCCTTCAATTTAGGTCCAAAAATCGGAAAGCAGCTGGGAACAAGGCAATGCGTAAAGAGCCCAGAGGGGCTGTTAGAGCCACCAGAAACAGGCATCGATTTTAAATCCTGGCTATGGTGGCATTAGCTTTTAATGACATGGGGAAAAGGACGGGGGGACCGGCAGAGCCCGGGGGGGCTGCGCACAGCCGGGCCCCGCAAGGCAGCACCTTCGTAGCTCAGGGCAGAGCTCTCCAGCTCAGCAAGGGGATTAGCCCTCCATTCAAAATCTGCCTGGGAAGCAGCAAAGAGAGAGAACAATTTTCTTCTATGTGAAGAGAACATACTAATACAGCAGCAAACATTGTATTCATTACAGGATTGCAGCTAATCTGGTGTCTGATTTTATTCTGCTGTTGTTCTACTCCCGTACCGCTTGCAGCAAGCAGACTGGGACAAAGGCAGAGCCAGGCTTCCTTATGACAGTCCTCAGATCTATTGGGGCGGGGGATTTTGGGGTGCATCTATGTGCAAACCCCGTCCTCTCTCAAAGCAGCTCGCCGGCTTTGGGAAGGGTGCAGGACGCCAGCAAAGCCTGACCTACAATGTATTGATGCTCTGTGCTCTGACAACACGACAGACCTACATATTTACCAGACTGAAAAAATGCTTTGCCTGGGATTTGCCCGTGTTGTTTTTTGCCCCRGAGGGACTCAGAGGACCACCTCGAAGAGAGGCTGTACCATCACCATCATCATCACCATCAGCTGCCTGAAATTCCTTCCTGTCTGCGCCCCGGGCCTGGGGGCATTACCCAGCACACCGAGAGTCAGGTTAAACGTAAGAGAGACTCTGGCTCGTGCAAATTAAGGGGGTGGCTGCTCTAACAGCCCATTTACTGCAAGTCCTTTTTTCAGACCTATCAGTGACCTCTTYGGAAAGCTAATTTAATTACCCTTAACATATGAACCCTTCAATGAGACACCTGGGATGAGTTCAGTGCGAGGCAAYGGGTTTCTTTGTGCAAAACCACATCAAAACCCCAAAAAGAGGAGAAATCCCCCCTTGTTTTTTGGTGGACTTCTGCAATCCAGGAACCAAGAGCTAAACCAAAAGCGAGCGCCTCATACGGAGAATGCAGCCAGGCTGTGCAACTCAYGGACACCCAAAGTCACCCGGTCAAATCCTGCAGCTGGATTTTAAATGGGGTGGATAATTTTATGACTGATCGCATTTGTAGCTGGTACGTTAAGACAAGGGTAATGAAATCTTATGCTTCGGGGCACATATGGATCATTGCACGAGTCAGGCAGGCATCTGCCCCTCCCCTGCAAGAGAAATTGTAATTGGCAGGGACTGGAAGGACTGAAGTTGAAATTGGAGATTAAAGGATACACAAGCGGCACATGGATCTGGGGAAAGGGCAAATGGAGCTATTCAGCTCCTCCTCAACTGTAACAGTCCACAGCAGCAAATAATGATAACGAACTTGACAGATGCCTGGACCAGTAAGAGTTTTGCCCACCTCGACTGAATACAGCTATCACCCCAATAATGGGCTAACTCTGCTCAGTAGTTCCAGGGATCCTTTTAAGTTTGGTATTTTAAGGGCTTATTTATAGCAAACCAGCTCTATTACCTTCACAAGAGTTGGCAACACTTACTATGGTGAGGAGAGTGGCTGGAGGCTGGTATGCAAAAAGCACGAGCCCAGTTTGCCCAGTGTAACAGAACATTTGTGGTTACCGACTAGARAGGTTAGGACATGATCTTCTTAAACCAGGCTGAGAACAGTCACTTGGGACCTGCTACCAGAAATCCCGCTGTTCTGCCCCAAAACAGCCTCTGCCAGCCCATYGCTTGGCTCTGGCCAGTTACCTCCTCCAGCCTTCGCCTCTGCTCCTTCTGCTCCTCGATCCGCTTCTGCCGCTCGGCCAGCAACTGCCGCTTGTGCTCCTCGTTCTCCCGCTGCTGCTGCTCCAGCTGCTGCCGGCGCAGTGCCTCCGACCGCTCCTTGTTCGCCAGCTGCAGCCTCARGAAATCCCGTCTCAGCGTCGACTCCCCGGGCAGGTTTAGGATGGAGCTGCATAGGAGAGAAGCATCAGAGAAGATCCCCTCCCCGCATCCTTAAACCTCTGGCCAGGGGAAGTTCTGCGTGATTTTCCGCCGTGGCTCCTCTCCCCTTCATCCCGACAGCATCCCAACACCTGACAGAGCTTGGGCAGCAGCGGATGGAGGGATGGGGGGACCACAAATGTYGGGGCAGGGCAGCAGACACTCTGTTCACAGCTCACCAGCAATTTATTTGCTAAAGGTTTCCTTTACATGAAGTTTCTAACCAAAGCCTCTTGTGCTGCAGTGGCACACACTATATTTAGCTGTTCACAAAGCACATTTAGCATGAATCATTGCCAGCTATTAAAATACTACATTATCTCAGTGAAATAATGGAATAACCTGATACTAATTACAACGGCTCCGAAAAATGTCACCAAAGAAAGAAAGTTCCAGCCCTACCGCACTTGCAGCAGCACCAAGGAGGTTTCACAGTGAAAAGTTACGTGGAAAAAGGGAGTTACACTTGGATGTAAAGAACCTCATTTTAAAGTCTTCTGTAATTTCACCTCACATTTTTGCCACCTCTAAATACCCGCATTCCCATGACAGCACCACACCGCGCTGCAGATCCCACAGGCAATGGGGTACCCACGGCTTCTTCCCCAGGTTTCGGCCAAGGTGACCTGCAGCATCAGTTTATACCCACACACCATCTAGCAGAGGGAATATACTCTGTTCTGCCAGGGAACGGGACTGAGTGCTCAAACTGTCCTTTCTCCATTTCTAGTTCATAGGAGCCTGTAATCCAAGCCAATTTTATACAGAGTTAAAGAGATGTAAGGGCAGAAATGAAACRCTGATTCTTACCTGGGTTCTCCGGAGTCATTTTCCTCCTCCTCCTCCTCACTTCCACTGTACTCGTACTCTGTCTCATCTAGGAAGAGAATTGCTCATCAGTGCCCTTTGCTGGACTCATTTGTTTTTCCAGTGGTTGAAAACCCCAGAGCTCTGAAGGCAGAACAGACAACTCTCTGTTTCTCACGTGACACAGAAAAGCAGCATTATTTCTCTYCATTTTCTGTTTTTACGGGGGGCTGCAAGGCCAGGGAAGCATGGTCGGTCTCCCTGGGTGCTGGCACCTTGCACGCCAGCGCCGGCCGGGAAGAGGGCTGCAATCCCGGCCGGAGCGCCATGGGCAGCACCAGCACAGCAGGCAACGGCCCCAACAACCGACAATACTCGATGTAAAGATGGGGATGCCTATAAAACAAGAATTTATCCCCGTATGACAGTGAGTGACCCCCTTCTTCAGGAGGGTTCTTCAAAGGGACGTGCACCACAAGCTACTGAAGCCACAGGCRCTGGAAGGTGGGATTTAACTATGGCTCTGAAGGCACCAACTCCTCTCTCTCTAAGCATATGCTCATCCTATGCAAATCCATGTGTTTTCCAGGCAATGAAGACATCTACATAAAAGCCCAACTGCAATGGTGTGCTACATACTGTGATTTCTAGTGGGATATCATCTTTATCGGATGAAGGGAATGATAGTAAAAGAAAGGCTTGCATTTATCCAATTACACTCCATCTCTAGGGTCCAACCTTCATTTGCCAGACTAAACACATTTAATACTTCACTGGGATCCCGTTTTATTGTTTTGATTGTAGTGAAATCTATTACAAGGGGCTGGAAGGTATGCATGAAAAATTAATACCGCTACCAATAAGAAGAGAAATAGCGACATATTAATTTGCTGGATTATACAAATGAGCTTTCAAATTAAAATTTGGTTCACAAGCAGCTGAATACTTTAACAAGTTTCTTCAGCTATCTGATCTTCCTTTCAGAGGACTTTGATAGGGCCTGAAGGGTTCACTGAAAACATTCAGTTTAATAGGTTATTCCTAGTCAACAGAATTGCTTTGGGGCAAGGGTCTTATCTAGATGTTTGTCTGCACAACTCTGCTTATCGCTGGTGCAGCATGAACCTCATGTAGATCAACAGATTTGGCATGAAATACGTGAGCTGGGAAAAATTCAGCTTAGCAGCTTCTCCCTCCCACGTATACATGCAGACGTAAATTTTATACACACATTTTAATGAATCAAAGCTTAAATGTTCCATGTGGAGATTACCACTTGGACAAAAAAGMCACCATTTTTTACCAGGGAAAAAAAAAGATTTAAAAACACTGCTTAGCTCTGACGACAATCACCTGTAGGCTTTGCATGAACACGGATTGTTTTGTTACAGATATTTATTTTCGTTTTTCGTTTCAATGACTGARAGGAATCAAATCAAACAAAATAATCTGACCTCAAAACCATAAGAATCATGGCCACACAGAAGGACCACACCTATTTAACTCAACCAGTTTGTGAACAAACTTAGCCATCTGAATACGGGAAACTGGTATTGAGACCATGATCAACCCAGTCCTCTTTGCCTTCCTTCTTCTACCCAYGTGTTCCGCCCACACAGATGCGCCTTGGTCTACCCATGGATCTCCAAGCACATGGCAGAGGTCAAGGGTTGCCCAGAGCACTGCCTCTCCACTAACCTTCCTCGCTTCTCCACTAACCTTTCTCGCCTCGCTTCTTTTTAGTCCTGTCGATGTGGTCCTTGAGCTGGATGCGGACCTGCCTTTCGTTGGGCTGGTCTCGGATGAAGGGGTGCTTCATCAGCTGCTCCGTGGTTGGTCTCTGGCTGTGGTTCTTCACTAGGCAGCTCTCAATGAAGGACTGAAACTTTTTCGACCTGGCCCAGGACACAAAAGGAAGGTATTGAAAAAACAGGTAACTATATCAATTCTTGTATTAGAAAGTGAGAAACCTGTGGGTATTTGAGATCATTTGGCTGCTATACAGTTCTTGCTTAGATGCAGCCTTCCAAGCAGATTCACATGACTTCTCTGTTGATGCTTAGCACGGTCTCAAAGCAGCACCATCATGTGTGCCCTCTCTCACTTTATCCTCTCCTACTCTTCCCATGCATGCTTCTATTTATGCCTTCCTGGTGCAACTTGGAGAAACCACCATTCTGCTGAGTCTAGAGAAAGTTGGGAACCACCAGCATGACCGGGGAATCACCCAAGCCAAATGTCATCAATGGCAACCAAGAAAATGCAAGGAGGTGTTCCTCCTCCCTTCCCTTCGTCCTGTGAAAGTGCAGGTAGAAACGAGAGACAACACATACAGATATAAATGCAATTCCTTAAGGGACTGTTTCCATATTTTGTGGCTCCAGGTGGTGTTTCAAGAGATGTACCTTTCTGAAGATGAGTGGGGCAAGCTCGGTTGATGTTTTTTTTAGATTTAACCACCCAACGTTACACRGCTTGTTAAAGATGAGACAACCTCTGGGTGATGCTCGCTGCCTGCAGCCCTTCCCGGCTCTCTCAGGGGGAGCCCCAGCAGCATTACTGACCCACCAGGCCCTGGGGGCCACCRTGTCCCGGTCCCCCTGATCACGGACCCAGGCGAATGGGATGTGCTCTTCAGGCAGCAGGGCTTGGGCAGAGGTGGGAACACGGCTGCGGGTGGCAGAGCCCAGCCCCTCCTCACAGCCTGCCTTCCCGCAAACAGTTAAATTCAATCTCAGCTAAAACAATTTCAGCCAAATCTTTAATAAACAAATTTTTCTTAGTCTCAAGTGTTGCATATCCGAAGTTCTCCTGGAACTAATTTCACCACATTATAAACCCAAGAGAACAGGGATTTACAAGAAAGAAAGATGTTGACAGGCCACTACACTCTATGTTGCTTTAGCAAATAGGAAAATGAGTGTAAATTAATGTCAGAAGCCAACAGATACTACAGAATTGCATTAGAAGTAAAACAATAAGCTTTCAGGGATTTTACTTTTAAGCTGTCAGACTAAAAGTGATTTATCTTTTAAGTACTAATCCATACAAATTGAGATGCAAAAATAAAATACGCTACTAGATCCAATTAAATCCTCCCTCCAGCTTTATTAACGAGCAAATCTTCCTTCCCCACCTTGCCTCAAGAAACCCCATGTGTCAGTGTATTCCAGAAGGGACAATCCACGTGTTGCCCCAAAAAAATCTGCTTCTAAAATATGATTTTTCCTTGTTGGTGTGAAGCCGGAGAGACTCCAGTCCTGGGTGCATGGTCCAGAGCACCCACAAATCCGGTCGAGCTGAAGTAGCTAAAGTTATCCTCCAGTAAGTGATGGGTTTGCTCATCTCTTGGGGATGGGGGTCCCAGTGCCCTGCGATGCCCTAAGACACCTTTGCATCCCCGAGCTGGCTGAGCAGCCATGGAGAGGGACCAGCTCACACCTCTGGTTTTCCTGAAATCTTCCTCTCCAAAAAAGCAAGCCTGTCCAGTGGCACAGTTCAGCCCTCACCAGGGCTGGAGCAGAAGACAAGGACTTTCTCCCTCGCTCTGATCCAGGAGGACACCACCACACACCTCATCCCTTCCCCGGGCGCAGGTCAGCCCGTCTTCACAAACCACRCGCTCCTCCAGCTCCTGGGGTTTGTAAAGCTTAAATGAATGTTTGCATAGTCTTTGCAGCTGCTTGGATGAAAAGTGGTATCACAGTGCAAATATCACCTCATTAACAAAGAGGTTTTGTCATCTCTTGTAAGGCAGGGCTAAAGAGTGTTTATGGGAACGACATCGCTAAAGTTCAAGTTCATTTTATCTGTGAAACACGGGAAGAAGAAGATAAAGCTTCGTTGCTGGCTGGTTTTAATTGGGAAAGAAAATGATACCAAAGACTTTATAATTTCATAGCAACACAGCATTATTTTAAAAGTAAGTTCAAGGATTTACTAAGCAACAAAAGTATTTTCCTCTCTGGGATTTTYGATTTGGGCTAGCTCCCATGCCTGCTCTCCCTCTTGGCTTTCCGTGACTTACCCTCAAAAGTGCTGGAGTCACTTTGCTATTTCTTTCACGCAAGGAAAAAGATGATCTGCCCACTCGGTGTACTTTCATGTGTTGCTGCATACAGAAGCAAGGATGGACTCAAGGTTCAAGTTGAACCTTTCTTCATTTTGTTTTTCTCTTGTGATYAGTGCTTGTGAAAACCACTGACTGCCAGAAAGCCACTGTGAAAGCCTAGTTAAACATCTCCAGTCTTCTTGGGTCGGGCTTGCAGAGCTCTAGGACCCATTCTGGCCAGGCCCAAAACCTCCTGAGCTGAGAAATGAGCCGAGGACAGAAGTTTGCCCAGTGTCCCACTGAAAATGCTGAAAAAAATTGCTCTTAAGGAATCGGTGGAGTTGTACTGGCTTGGAGCTTCATCTGGGTCCTCTGGAGTTTCTCATTGCAATGAAAGCTTGGAAGATGGATATAGGTTTGAGCTGCCCGGGGTACACGTGTCCCAGCTCTGCAGGAGACCAGGGACTCCTGCTTGCTCAAGGAGGGGTAGCAGAGGCCAGGTGAGCACCACGCTCCCCTGGARGGGTTCAAATCTGGAGTTTCATTAAACTACGACTTCCAAAGCGATCCCTCTCTCAAAGGACCCGGGATCCTGTCCCCGGGGAGTGCAGCCCTGCACAGACCAGCCAACCCCAGGCAGATACCACCACGGTTCACCACCACGAGATGTGCAAACCTGAGACAGCCGCCGGCCACGCGAGGGGAAGGTGCTGCCAAGCAACACCCCGGCTTGCACAAAGCACATCCCGGTGTCTCAGAGCAGGGACTAAAATACAACTTCCACCCCAGCTCAGCTTTTACCTTAAGGAGATGGGGAAATGTTCTGCTCAAAACCTGCTTTCGTCAGCTCCTTTCCGCCTGGAGGCTGAGGAAGCCTTTGCTGAATAAACAGCACTTTTGTATGAAAAATAAACTCTAAAGGCTGACAATACATTTTGTGCTGTAGCAGTGAGAGCATAATGAAGTAGGAGACTGGCAGAAAACAAGCATATAAACTGTTTTCTCAGCTGACTAATGGTATCCTCAAAAGACTGCGCAAGGACAGAGAGCATCTTTGACACCCTCTACAGAACCAGGCGGGCAAGGTCCCTCTCCTCCTGGTTTGGTACTGGAGCAGCTGATGACCAGGCTGACAAAATTAAGATGCCTCCTGCCAAAGCCTGGGTGAGTTTTTAAGGGGCTGGTCCTAAAACCCCAACACTACGCATCTGATGCAGAGGACTCCAAGCCCCATCTCGCTCCTCTCCTCTCCCAGCAACAAAATACCTGCTGCTTTGGCACAAAGTGTTTTCAATACCTATCAATTACTCTTCTTCCCCCCCCCATCTTCAGAAAGATAATAAGCATAATTTCAAGGAATAAGGCAAAACTTCCCTCCGCGAGCTCAGCCAATCTAGGACCAAGGGGCAGTGGTGTCTCTCTAACATCTGGCAGATCTTTCCTGACCGAACCACTGCTGAACCTGGGGCAGGCAAACAGCCCAAACCAAAGATGAGTGTGTTTTTAAGGGCTCCAGCTCCATCAGTACAGAACATACAGTAACAAAACAACATCTGCTGGGCTTCAGAAATATTTTTCCTACGGGTTTTTATTGGCATGCCCTGCTTTTTTTTCAAAACAGTGATGTATTTTTTCCTGCGAAATTTTAAAATAAAGCCCAAACTAAGTACAAATGTCCGCATTCCTGGGCCTTCACGATAAACTATCCTTTTGTTGGCCTGGATACATGTTTCCACTTGAAAACGGAACCTGACTGGAAAGAAATGGGAGCCAAGCGAAGTGTCATCTGGCTTCAGGCTGCACAAACCGCCTTGAAAAAGCTGACTCCGTGCTGTGAAACAGCAGCGTTAGAGTGTTCACCTCTCTGCCTACCTAGGAAGCTCTCCATCCCACAGTGCACAACTCCTTCAGACCAAACTGCCTCTCCAAAGGAGATCAAGACCCAAATCTGCACTCACCAGAGTGATGCTGGAGACCGTCACCAACCCCTGAAGCTATATAAATGTAAACACCAAATCCCCAGCGCGCCCGGGCTGCAGAAACAAGTTGCTCCAGAAACATTTTTACGGCCGTTGAAGATTGAGAAAGAGACTCACCACTTCTTTGATTTCAACCTTGGGGCCGGGTTGCGGGGGATGAGGAAGAGGGCTCTCATGGGATGCATGTCACAGAGAGCTGCAATGTGCAAGAAGAGGCATTAAATACGGCACAGCGTCTTGCAGACCCCCCCGGGCTTCCTAAAGAGTCTACATGCCCAACTGGGGAGACCCAAGTTTCCTCTGAAGCTACAAGACCTGCAGGGCAGGAGGATTTGCAGTGACAACCCCCTGCAGACCCTGGCCCGGCAGCAGCCTGGAGCTCAGGTGAGAGCCGACGTCCCCAGCCAAGCGGCGTGCGTGTCCCCAGCACCGCCGGGCTCAGCGGCAGGGGCCGGCTGGGGACCCCCCCGCTCCTGCAGCTGCGTGTCCYCAGCACCCTGCCCGGTGCTGACAGCAACGGTCCCAGAGCACGGTACAGCTGCACCAGTGCCACTACCCTCTCTGCTTTATTTACTTGCATTTACCAGCACGCAAGGACGGTGCCAGGATAACGCTGGAAARCCATGGCAGTACGACCCTTGCAGAGGCACCAGCTGAACCCAGCGTGCCGCTATCTGTGTCACCGCGGAGGTCGGCAGAACACCAGCGCTGAGGAGCAGTGTTTTACCTGCTTCCAGCCCTCCACCTCTTCTCTGTATGTATTTTATTCGAGGAAACTGAGTCCCAGAGYGCTTAAGTGGCGTGACGGGAGTCACACAGGGTCGTGTGCCTTTGCTCACTGCCCATCCTGTCCCCTGCCACGCTGCCCTGGCAGTTTTGTCCCCGTGGACCTTGTGAGCTCCATCTCAGTGAGCCCAGGTTGCTTGGGAAAACCTTTGCACAGTGTTTTTTGCACAGAACCGAGCACCGCCTGRCGCTCAGCAAACCCCAGCACGTTACAACCCAGGGTTAATTAAAGCAGAGCCATGCATCTACTTACGGGGAGCACCTTCCGCCATCTCGATGGCTGTTATCCCCAAAGACCACAAGTCGCTCTGTAAAAGAAAGGAGAGGGACATACGTGATGCAGGGGAGCATCGTCAYAGTGGTGGGCACCGGGTGAGGGCAGAAAGGCGGCTCTCCCCAGCCGAGGGGGCTCAGCCCTGTGAGCTGGGTCTCCATGTCCTCTGCAAGCCCCCAGACCCACACTTTAGAAGCTTGACTCATCCTCCTGCCGTGTGTTGGGGCTTTAGAATAGGCTCCCAGCYCCGCTGTTTATCGCAAGAGTCATTTCAAAACCTTCAAGGCATTTTTGGCGTGGGACACGGCCACCTCGCTGGGGCACTGCTCCCAGTAGCTGTGGTGAGGACACTGCCTGGGGAGATGCTGATGACCTGAAGGTCCCCCGGTGGGGGCATCTTAATGAGCCCTGTGCACTAATGAATGAACCCCCAGCTCCTGGATGAGCTGGTGACCAGCTACTTCCCGGCTTCACATCTGGCGTAACCAGCAGACCTGGCTGCCGGCTCCCTGCTTACAGCTGGGCGATACATCCAGGGATTTGATACAGCTCCACAGAAAACAGGCTGCCTGGAATAGATTACAAACAAGAAGTATCTCGAGATACCTCAGGAGACTCTTGCATCATGGACTGCTTATTAAATGGGAGCCTGAAAAGTGGTGTTTCGCCGGTGGAAGGAGAAATGGGCACTTCTATTTACCCTGTTCCCAAGCCCTGCTCAGCCCACATGGTTGGCTGAGTCTCATGAATGATCAGAGCATGGAGTATGCACCTATTTGGAAAACTCTTTGATTTCATACTTCTATCATTCTTTCTTCCATTTTCTCCCTTGCAAACAGGGACATTTACATCCCCAGCTCYCTGTCAGAGAGCAGTGGTGAGCTCCCCTTCAGCACCTCCTCCCCACCCCACCCCACCACCACTAACGAGCTGCGGCTGCACCTCTAGATCTGGTAACGAGCCCCAAAGGACAGCTCAGCTCTTCTGGACAGCAGCGGAGGCACAGACAGTACGTGCCCAGCGAGAAAAAAAGAGCACCTTCCCTAATGGCACGGCTGCAACTTGGTTTTTGGCAGAAGGCAACTAATTCATTATTCTGCACACCATGTATAGGGCTAATGATTCACAACCTGATGCAGCGGGAACAGGACCTGGACTAATTTTGGTGCCTTCACCTGAAGCACAGCCTCTGACACACGGGCAGAGGGCTGCACTCCCCGCGGGTCTCACGGAGATGGCTTTGCCCCCTAGTCCTTGTCCACCTGCAGACCTCATTGACCACGTCTGCTCAGCTCCCTGCAACAAGCTGCAAACCTCAGGCTTCTCTGGGAGGTCAGTGCAAAAGCCAAAGTCACGGTCCATCCCATGCTGATGGCGAGTCAGAGGACTTACTCTGCCAACAGCAGAAGGAGACCTGCCTGAGATGGGAGGGCGGCAAGGGCAGAAGCTGCAGGTTCACAGGGGATTAGACCAAGCCTGATGCTACGTAGCTGCAGCTGATGTTTGCTGGAGACCAGCTAGCACATCAAAACCAGTAAATGTTGTAAAATAGGTATATCTCAGGGTAGAAGGGGCGGACTCTGCCCTCCACCCTTCCTCCTGCACCTCCAGCTCTCACGTCTTGCTCTCCCTTCGCCCTGCTCTCTGCCACATCCCTGCAGTCCCTCTTCATTTCTCCTCTTCCTTTCAAGAGCTGCCCTTTCCAAACCGCCTCAAGCCTCTAAACCTGCAATTTAGTGACTAAATCCCAGAAAGGTTGTTTTTCCCAGCACAGAGCCCCAAAAGCTCGGCCAGAGCTAGAGCGAGCCTCTAGGGACCACAAGCACCTTCTCACATACACCGTCCAGGAAAGAAAACTTGGATATTCAATTTCAAGGCACTTTTCCTCTTTTTTCACTCAAGTTCTCCCTTAACAAATGCCGCCCTTGCTATGTATCTTTGTACCTGCTTAAAAATTCTCTCTCTAATCTTATTTCCAGCCCTTTTGCAGGACAGTCTCATCCATTCTTTGTTTCTGGTCAGCTGGGATTTCTGCCGCATACTTAATTATCGCAGTCTTTCCCCATGATTCAGCACACATGACCCCTTCCCTTCGGGTTGCTGCTGAACTCCTTCCAAATTCCTAATGTGTCTTTCCATATCGAGGTGCCCAGTATTATATGCAAGATGCCAAGTGATCTTAAAGCTGGAGCAATACAGAAAGGGATTATCACCTCCCTAAGTCTCCCAGAGAAAGCAGAAAACTCAGCGGGAAGCACACATTTTATAATGATCTGGAATTCAGGGTTTTTCTTGTGTGGGGTTTTCATTTTTGAGTCTGAAAAGCTTTTCAGTCCATCCAGCAAAAAGACGCCGTGCTAATATATTTGCATTGTCTTGACTGGGGAAGGGAAGCAAGCTTCCTCCCTACCCYCCCTTTTGATTCTAAGCTTATTGACAAGATATCTCTAAAGAAAAAAGGAAAACCGGCTGGGGGAAAAACCAACAAATAACCTCAACAATGTGGGGTTTCTGTTTGTTCTTTTTTAAAGTGGTTTATTTTTGTGAGGAGGTATTTACTGCCTCCTTCCATAGATTACACAGGCATCTCTTTCTGGCTAAGAAAACAGTGAGATCAGAGGCTTTTTGTCCAACAGATKAAGCCTGCGAGGATTCCTTTTTTCACCTTATAAATCTCATCTTTTGTATTCACTATTTTAAGCCGGTCAGCTAAACCTGAGAGCACCTGATTTGCATCCCTTTAAAAAAAAATAATTATAATTTACATTTCCCCCCACACACACTTCAAAGCAAGAGCATCAGGTGCAGGGATGTGATCCGGAGGACGGACTAATGTCCAGTGGCTCCCACATCACCACGAGCTCCGAAAACTGCAGTGAGTGTGTCGGCAGCAATCAGCCTTCTGTTTCATACCCCCAGCCAAGGGAAAACGGTCAATGCCAACTTCAGAGATGCAAACGCCTGGCTCGCTACGAGCGTTTGATCCTTGGGGACAATAGAGGGATTCTGGTCCTGGCGCTTGTGCGTCAGTCAACGGCATATTAAGTGCCCTAGTTATTCTGGAAAGAGAAAAAACCTCAGGGATTTCTGTGGGTAAAAAGTAGCCTATGAAGATATCRGTCCTTTTTTAAAGAAAATAATAATAAAAAGCTGCGACTAATTAGAGCGTCGCACCGTCAGAGCCAGGCGGCTGTCAGTGGAGAAGCGGCGAGAGCAGCGAGCGTGGGCTGCAGCCCTGCTACGAAGCGCTGCCATCAGCAGAGTTGAGGAAACGCCTGTTGTAATTGGTTAATCAAACAGAATTAAGTAATTGCAGATTAAACTATTTCTACACGTCCTTATCATTAACGATTTATGTAACCCAGAGTCTGAACTCAGACTGGAGAGCTGCTCTCTGGAAAACCATCCGTTCAAAAGTCGACTGATGCACCTAAATAGCTGCAATACCAAAGCATCGCCTGGTTACTTAAAATCCTTCATCTCTCAAAAATTTCTCTGAATGATTGGTAATTGCACCCCAAATCGTACCACGACGGTGGGCTGTTGCACTATCATATTGTAGTGTCCTACTGCTAGAAAGCAGCTACCTAGCTCCACACCAGAGGGTCTCAAAGTCCTTTTTAAACATTACCTTGTAAAGTGACCTCTCAGCATGAACATGAACAGAGGTACAGCAAGCTTTATAAATGTCTCAGCTTCTCCCCCCAAAGCCCACGTGCCACTGTCTTGCTCTGCTCTCTGGACACACTCAGTGGACCTTAGTGGGTCTGGAGCTAGAAATTCCAGTCCTGGATGCTTCAAAAAACCAAGGGACAAAAAGCGAGGGACATTTCTACACATGTGTGTCCAGAAACTTGCAGTAAGGCAGAAACAGGATAAAATCTGTTAAGCTCTCCTTGCTTTAAACATTGGACCTTGCTATAGTTTGAATGGGCAGGTGGGACTCATAACCCTCCTCCTGACCCGTTGCATGGCACGGGGCTCTGAGCCACATTATAACTCAGCAGCAACGTTGCGCTGCCACCGATCCAAAAATAAACTTCAAACAGGCAAAAGACACATGTGAAAAGTAGGTCAGCCCCCCAAACGTCTGATTGTGTGGCAGCCTTCAGATSTCCCTGGGAAGACCGGCCTGCAGGCCAGAAGATGTGATTTTGCCCGTTCTAAACCTGACTTGACTTCTCTCCAGAGTAAATAGAGCAAATACAGCATGTTTGACTGTAGTATTTAAACATGCAGCACTGAAAAGCAGCCTAGCAGGTAGGAAGCCTCTGTCTGACACCTTTCCCAGCAYGGGGAAAGATGTCTTCACAGTAAATTCGGATATGTGAACAGCACAACAAAGATTCACGTTGGACCTGAATTGGCATCTCAAAGCCCAACAGCCAGAAAGCAGGAGGAGACTACGCCACCTGTCAACATACTCTGCAAAGCTGCAAGAATATACTAAATTCCTGAGTGTTCATGGTACTGAGGCATAAAATCTGAGATCATACGAAGCACCTTCTTCAGATGTTTATGATCACAACTCTCATTGCAAGCACTGRTAAGTGCTGCTTTAATTCCTTGCCTACGTTATTTGTGAACATGCTAGACTTTGCAAATACTACATCTGTAACGACACATAAAAGAGTAGGAAGATGCTCGTTTAGGTACCTTGAAGTCRTAAGTGGCATCGGGATTTTCATCGCAGGCAATGACCTCAGGGGCCATCCAGTAAGGCGTTCCAATGAAGGTGTTCCTCCTGCCCACCGTTCTGTCCAGCTGAGCGCTGACACCAAAATCCACTGTGGACCAGAGAGACAACAGGGCACCGTAAGGTCGGAGAAAACCTGAGCAACTCTTCATTAAAACATTAAATTCATTCAGACCAACTTCTCTGCACACTCAGGAGAGAAAGACGGGGCCAGAGACATTCCTGTTTGATCTCTGCTGGGATCAACAGAGGTCAATCAAGGACGAACCTGATCATCTGATGCCCAGGTTTTGTAAGAAGCCCTGTGCCTTTTCCTCCTTGCCAGGAGGCAATGAAAAGAAATCACAGCTCCTCATACTAATGAGAAACAGGGTTAGCAACATGAATAAGCAACAGCCTTTGTTCTATGCTTTCTCATTTGAATTAAAGCCTGCCAAATATTGGTAGAAGCTTCATTTTTCTACCTAAATTCTTGCTGGAAATGGCAGGAATGCAGAAGACTTAAGGAACTAAGGGCCAAGGAGAAATGCCCATAGGGAAATGTCAAGCAGAGAGCTGCAAAATGAAGCAAAAACTGATGAAATCAAATCAATGAGAGAATACTCTATGGTCCACTAAGTTCATTTTGCGCAACACAGTGGTTGGAGATTTGCCTCAGAGAATTTCCCCTTGGAGRGGAATCTTCACCAGCATAAAGCCAAACGAGCTGGTGATACCATCTGTTAAACTGGGGGTTTATTCTGCTGTAAAGAGAGAGGAGAGACATGGGAAAACAAGGCTTGCACCTCACTTTACCAGCGTGAGCGATATTTCACCACTAGCATAAATTAAAACACACAAAGACAGCCTTAATAACATCGGTGCTGGACACCTGAGGATATTGGCACATCATCTCTGCTGATCTGCTGTCTTCCAGATGATCTTCACGTGAATGCCTGGTCTTCTCCAGGGTGACTGACATTGCATATGAAATTCAGAGTAAGTCTTGCAAATTAAGCTCTCTCCAACAGGTTGGCTTGGAAAAMAATCTGGATTATGTGACACTAAATTGACCAGACTATGATCCTGTAGGAGACTACTGTGAAGGTGTGAGGGAACAGCCTTTGATAACAGCTGGCGATGCACAGAGGCCAGTTTTCAATCYGGGGCATGAAAAAATGGTCTTGATTGCTTAATCTGTATCTGATGGCAGAGCTGCCCAAACTACCTGTCTGAACAGAAACACAACTGCAAGCACACTTTGCATGCAGAACTTGGCCATCAACCACCGGCAGTTTATTGCACGGCACCTGGTCAACACCCAAGGTCATGTCATTAAGGCTGGCACAAGAAAAAACACAGAGTAGCTCTTAGTATCCATCCCCTYTCTCCAAGTCATGTACAAGTCAGTTTTGCTGCTTCTCTCCAGCCAGCCCACTTGCAGTTCCAAGAGCTCTAACCCACTCTTACCTAGTTTAACTTCTGCATTCTCCGTCAGCAATACATTCTGTCCCTTGATGTCTCGATGAATTACTTTGTGCTGGTGTAGATGACTCAAACCCTAGAGAATTCAGAGAAAGGTTAGAGGAATCCAAGTTCAAAGCATGTTATTTTCTGACATTCCTCCTCAACCAATTACGCTCCAGAAATGAAAGATTCACAGTTGGAGTTAAGCACTTGAGAACGCTTTTGTTTATCATGTGTTCAAAATACTGTCCTATGTCACACGCTGGGAGGACATGCCCAGCAAGTGAGACGCCCACCGACGGGCTATACGTGCCGCAGTGGGTCCTCTCCATAGCAGGAGACGGCAACCATCAATCCCACAGGGATTAAAACCAACCTTTCAGTTTCTGCAGGAACCCACATCAACCCAAATTCCTCTGTATCTCTAGACATATTTTCCCCCACATCTCCCTTGCCTTAGGGAGCCATTGCTGTGGCAGAAACAACAGAACAATTTTGTCTCCTTTCTGTATTTCCAYCATCCAGAAACTGAACAATTATCTTGTTATATCGGTCCAATAAACGGGACTTCAATACACTGATAAGCTTGTATTAAAAAAGATACCATGCAAATACAAATATCATAACTTGCACTATCCCTAATGGAGATATAACTCAAATTAAAAGCCTGTCTCAAAGGCTAAAGGTAAACTAGCTTTTCTTTGTGCTTTTTTATTAGCTCATTAATTTCTTTCTGCAACTTACATTTTTATTTCATTCACTTATTATTTCAGTTTCAAAGTAACATCCACCTATATTGCCAGCTTAGTAAAAATATGGATTACTTCAAAAACTAATTTTGCATTAGGTTTACATTTCACATTAAACATTCATATTTGAGGAAGAAAATAATTTCTGCTATCACTACTGGTAGTTATTAGTCATTTTACGCTTGGTACCTTGGGACAACATTGTGGAATAGATTTTATCTGTACGGGAGCCCTTTTTTAGACATTTTATACCCGGTTAGAGGCAATTCTGTGCACTGGAGGGAAAGCAAAAATTTCATTGAATTTCAAAAAATCCTTTAACAGTGCAGGATCGAGCCTCGTGTTAGAATTACAAAAGGTCCTCAACGTCTGAACCAAGAATGAGCCACCTTCTGCAGCACAAAAGGTGGGAGCCTTTCATCACCTGAAACCCTACGGAGGTCACCAACCAACCGCCCCAGCGCACGGCCAAAACGCCAGCGGTGACACGCGATGGTGGCCCTGGGACGTGAGTCAGTGGCTGGGTTCTGACTCACTGCCAGGGTCTATTTTAAGAAGTAGGCTCACAGCGCTCAGACATTTRAAACAAGCCCGTGCAACTGTGGTTTCCTGGCACTGCAAGCAGTGCCCGTACAACGACTGAGTAGCTACAACGCCAGTCTTCTGCAYGTCGTGTTGATGGGGACGGTGGCATTCAGGGTCAACAGAGAWGTGCTGTGTCACCCCTGGACGCCAGCGGCAGCCTCAGCAGCGGCGTCAGGCACGGCCTTTTGGAGCAGTCATTTTGCCTTGTTTTCTTTGAATGGCTCTTTTACGGTTTTCCTTCACATGCCCGATTTTTCTCTTTTCTCCTGTACAAAATCTCGGTTCACGGAGTGATAGATTTTAATGCTGAAGCAACCATTAAGATCACATCATCTGACCTCAGTTGTGCAAAATGCAAGCAAGCCTTTGCCGAAGCTCCCATCTCCCAGTACATGAAACTCTGGCGYGGCCCATTTTAAGACGTTCCAGTCAAACATTTATCTTGTGGGTATAAAAGCTGCAGCATCCTCACTAAAGCCAGAGACATGTAGATTTAATAAAACCTGGGGTGCTTTTTAATCATGAAGATTCTTTCCACCGACTTCATTAGTCCTCATCTTTCTGTTAATTGAAAATGTAATTCTAATGTAAACAAATTTTTGCCCTATTAATACTAAAGGAAATTATATTTTTGTTGAAGGAAGAAGAGGGTTAAAAGGCAGGGAACTAACAGAGCTAAAGGGCATTAAATAGGGCTTATTTATTATGCATCATACAAGCACATGAATCATTCATGCCCACCGGCACCGAAGAAGCTCCAGCCCATGGCAGCATGGCAGCCACGAAGCCTGCAGAGCCAAAGGCTTTCCGTGTCCCCTGAGCACCGCGTGCGATACTCCAACAACCCCCAACATTTAGCTCCCTCTGGACACGTACCCGTAAAATCTCTCTGCAGATGTAGGCGATCCACTCCTCCTTCAAGGTGTTCCCCTTCGTGTTCTTGATGAGGTCGGTGACGGAGCCCGCGCCACAGAACTCCATCACCAGCTGCCAAACGGAACAAAAAYGCAATTACTGCAATGACACCGAGAGCATCCCCCGGGCTGCCCGCCTCAGGGTAGGACCCCGACGCTGGCAACGCAGCTGTGGGACCACCGCAGTGCTATGCAGAGCCACCGGGACATAATCTTGAACCTATCAGCTTTGAATCCGTGTGGTTTTTGTTATAAACATGAAACAGTAAAAGGCTGGAAGGCTTGAAAGGCTTGTTGCTCTCCAGAAGGATGGGAACAAGAAACAGGAATCAGTCCAGTGCTSAAAGTGAGCAGAGGAAATCGGAAACCTTGAAATCTCAGACCCCACCACCACATCCCCTACTTTATACTTATCATCAACCTTTGGTATCAACAGCAATACAAGCAAAACTCTACCTCCTGCATATAAGTTCTTCAACTCTGAAAATGTGAAGGCAACAAGACAGATGTTTGAAAGCTTCCTACAACCTTAAAAACCAGGTATACTTCTCTTTTTTTTTTTACCAGGAGGTCTTTGCTTTTGACCACTTTTTTGAGCAGGAAACCTTTCTCGGGGGCAAGCTTGCCGCGCAGCTGCAGGCTCTCCGGGAGAAAGCTGGTGTCCTACTGCTCAGGTTGGTTCAAATGAGACTGGGCACCACTGCTTGTGTCACTTCCAAAGTTTCATAGTATCAAATATAAAAGTACAAGGATCTAACCTGGGACTGAACTTAATCTTGTCATTGAGCAACTGTGAAATAAAYCTTATAAAAATAGCACAGGATGCGAGTCTGCCTCCCAGGGACATCACGGATYCCCAGGGCGTGCAGGAGCCGTCTGCGTGCTCCAGAAAACCAGCACAGCCCGCGTCTGCAACAAGCCTCCTCCAAGACCTGCAGAAGTGTTTCTCTCAGATGTGAAACCATGTTTTCCAATTAGATCAGCTTGCTACTGAGATATTCCCTTACAAGTCGTGCCTTGCCGGATTCTTCAATGTGCATGTTTAAAGTTTCTTATCACGCAAAGCTTACACGGCATTTAATGTTCTCCAAGCAAGTGACATCACTTTATTAAAAGCATGGGCCAAGAGGAGAAGAGAAAGAAACAGCAGAAGGGTGACTTCTAACCAAATTGCTCAAACACAGTGATTTAAAAGACTATCATAAATAAACGATCATAAAATAGACAGAGTACTGCTATAAACCTTCAGGTTAAATAAAATACTTGAGCAGACTATACCGTAGTTGGCTTTAACCATGCTCCTATCTTTAGTTTTGATATTAAGTTTCTCTTCTCTTCCTAAACTGACAGCTGAAAAATTCTTTGTATATCTGTTACGTCAGGAAACTGGCTTCAAGAAAGAGACGCATGACTGGCCAAAGTCTGTCCTGTGCAAAGGCGAGGAACGCTGCTGCAGCGCTTGCAGCTCTTCCACCCCAGCAGGAGACCAGCAATCCAGCTGGGTCACCAGGACACGGCCTAAGTCATGGGTTATTCATTGCTCACCCAACGGGGAATAATGGAACAACTAGTTTCAAACAGCTTTTCCTCTCTTTCTTCCCTTTGGACGATTGACACGTGTAAGTGTCTGCACGTGTTTCTGATTAAATGAACGTTTGGGATGCCACAGCAGCAAGCATGGAAAGGAAAACCCTGGATAGCTGAGCCAGCCACAAACACTTTCCAACCCAAAAGGCTGACCCTCTCCAGTCCCCTTCCATGGAAATTCATCCACAGGGTCTCACCAGGGTTTGGAGCCGGAGGAAGAGGAAGGGCATGCTATGCTATGTACAGCAATCACAACGTTTAAAAGAAGATGGAAGAAATCCCACTAGAAGAACACAGTGCATCCATTAATTTGGCAGATTATCTTTATGAAGCTGGCAGTTCACTCGGTCCTCTACCCTGTCCTTGAATTTCTATGGAACAAAGATTTATTTTGCACCAGGAGGTGAATAATACGGCTGCCTGCTGATGTATCCAAAATCTGGAATTGTGAAATCTCCTGGAGATTAAAGAAAAAAACAGAGAGAGGGAAAGAGAAACTCCCACGGGGAGTGTTTCCAACTTGGCTTTTTAAGAGCTGCACAGTCCCGTAACAGCCATAGGAAAATATCCAGCACCAGGAGATCTCTGGCAGTACCAGCAGGCTCCGGGTCCAGTTGGGCAGGGGCCAAGGGGGCTCAGCAGTGCGCACGTGCTGCTAACAGTGAGGCGCTTCCCGAAAGCTCTGCCACGAGTTCTCCAAGAAAACGAGCATCAGAAAGATGACGAGGCTGCCCAAGTATCCCTGTCCGCCATGGAGAGCTGATGGACAGCTGATGTGAAAACACACCGTTTCCGGAAGGTTTGGATGGAACGGGAGGAAAGCTGGCAGCACGCTGCTGCGGCGCTTAGCGGCACTGCGATCCCCTTTGATCCTCAGACGGAAGGATGCTACAGAAGTCCCAACTACAGCTCACACAATGCAGCCTCCAAAGAGAGAAGAAACAGATGACAGCTAAGGAGTCACACCAACAGGCCAGGTGAGACCTCACCCGCAGCACTGCGTGTCCTGCTGGGCAATAGAGCCCAAGAACGAGAAACACACACTGAGCAGGTACAGGAAGATGAGCAGGTCTTCTCAGAGGACCTGAGGACTTGTTCAGCCAGCCAGGATGGACGGCTATGGGATAGGAGTGTACACTGTCAACAGTATGGACAGCTAAGCACCAGAGAGGGAGAAGAACAAGTTAGATACTGGCATAATATCAATATATCAACACCCTATGGGTATATTTAGGTTGGAAACCAACAAAGAGCCTTCCAGGAGAAAAGAAAAGGGAACAAAAGTTCCAGCTGATTTTAGGACAGAGCTTAGTATACTCAGGAAAGGCTTCAAATGGCACTTATACTAAGATACTTTCCTACCAGTCCCATGTCTCTAGGTGAGTGCTTTGCCCTGCACACACCTGCATCATTACCAATCTTGTTAAAGGATGAAGTCATGATGGGGTAAGACTATAAACTTGAAATGCAGATCTAATTTTTATTAACCGTAATTAAAATTATCATCAAGAAGGGCTAAAGGTAAGATCATCTTCCAAAATTTAATTTGCAAGGCCATTTATTGAGGAAGTATTTTTAAATACTGTTCATTTAGCATTTACTTAACTCTTCATATCAGAGTGACAGCAAACTTCACAAGCAAGGCAAATTCAGAAGCAGCAGCTGTAAATCTCTGTGTCCTGCTGTCTCACAAATTTTTCGTTTAAAAAGCCTTCGCAGCTTTCAAATCAACCACCACCTTCCCCAGTTTGGGAATGGCCAGTAAGACCTCTGTTCCCATTGCCGAGGTACATTACCTGGAAGGGCTCAAACCTGAGCATCCCCAGTACAGAAACGCCAATCCAGCTGACGGTGAACCGCTCCAGCTTGAGGAGGAACCCCCCAAAATCATCCAACTCCTTTATTCTGCAAGCCAAATCCTTCTGTGTTCCTATTCCTCACCCCACAAACAATTTGACTTCTCTTTTACAGAAAACAAGCACGCAACACCCCCAGGCTGCTGGAAATTCTTCTTCCTGCTGTGTGTGTAAACAGAACCCGGGTGCAATGCAGTCCCGAACGCCCAGGCCACCCAAGCCTCCCACCCCACCCCAGTGCCTGGCTCCCTTGCAAAAGGGTCCCTCGTCGCACACATTGCGGCACCCAGAGCCAGTGATAGAACGCAAGAAAAATACAGAGACCTTCACTTGATGGATCAGCAAAGCGGATGCCCATTTCAGAAACAGAAATATTGATCGAATTGGTATTAAGCAACGACTAAAATTATTCTGTAGCAAGATAAGCACAGGTTTTAATTGCCTGTGTTGGTGCTACAGCAGGAGCAGGCCGCGGTGCTGCAGCAGCACGCCTGGGTGGGAGCAGCGGGGCCAGCGCTGCTCCGCTCTCCCCTCTCCGATGGCAGCATCAGGCTCCTCTCGCCCATGTTCATAAATAAATGACTCGCCTGGCTGTGCCCTGCCATCACCTCCCTGCATTTCGAGGCCAGCCAAGCAATTCCTGCTCCTTAGGGAGCCGGCGGGCAGCTGCCGCCACGGATCCGGAGCAGGCTGAAAGCTTTGGGCTTAGGGACGGCAGCGAAAGGAGCCGGGCTCACAGCCTTGCAGTGTTTACAGCACTGACATCACTTTGAAGAGGAGTGAGAATGAAATAGCGTTGGCTTACTCAGCCAGACAGCAGCAGAAAGCGTCTCTGCTGACCCTGGGCTCTCGGCTGGGGGCCGGAGGAGCAGCCCCGCTCCCCCCCGCACTCCCCCGGGACTGCCGGGCTTGGARGGACTAGAGGGAATTACAGCTCAACAAAAAACCGTCCCCTCTCAGATGTTTAATGATTTAACTCCTGTGACACGAGGTATCAGCAACTGCCCAAAAATATTCTCCAGTGCCTATAAGCAGATTAAGAGCAATCCTCTGAGCTGCACAGGTGCAACCCAGCGCTTCGATGGCTCATGCTCCATTTCCAATGGAGCCTCGCTGCCCCCGTTTTTGCTCTCCAGATCCCTGATGTGACTCTGTTCGTACCACCCCGCAGCGATTCAAAGGGCCCCTACGGCTCGACACGGTGAAAAAGCGCATTACAACGACACGGCGACAGCCCTGAGTGTTGCACGGCCGCAGCGGTGCCACCCCGACATAGCCTCCGGCCCTAAATCACCCCAATTCCTTCTTCCCCAAAACTGCCCCGCTGCAGAGGATGCACCGGAGGMATCCGTGGGGTCCCTCTCCGTGCTCACCACGAGCAGGTATTTGGCAACCTGCCCCCGTTAGCAGTTCTCCCCCCTTCATGACAGACGCAGCTCCGGGCGCAGGCAGGGTTGTCATGGCAGCCATCCATCGGCAGCCAGCGCCGCTGGCCCCCGGGGACCCCCCCCCCGCCCCGGCACGGGCTCTGCCCTGGGTGGGCTCTGTCCTGGGTGGGCTCTGCCAGCCGCCGCTCAGCCCCCGCGCTCTGCAAACCCCCCTCTGCCCGCCGCCCCAAACCCGGTGCCGCTGCCCACGCACGGCGGGGCTTCTCCGGTAATGGCTTCAGAGCACCGAGGACGGCGAGGGCAGATGGCAGCCATCGCGCAGAGCGGCACCCCTCCTGCCCGCGGAGGTACAGGGTGTGTGGGTGTATGGGAACGAAGCAGAGCCTGCAACTKCCAGCAGCCGTCGGGGCGGGCGATGTGCTGGGGAGGGGGGGGTCCTTTGGGATGGGGTCACCTCTCCCATCAAGTTCACACTTCCTAATGAATGCCCCATCTTCCACCGCCAGAAAAACCCCAAAAATCTCAAAACACGCCCCCCCGGGTTACGCGCAGCCTGGTAACCTATACCTTAGATGTGAGATGTGCAAGGGGAATTTAATGAGTTTAATTCTGAGAAGCAGCAGTTAACTGATTAACTGGGTCCTCACCGTCCCCTGGGTCATTTCCCCAGTTTCTGCAGCCCACCCTCTCTTTGCCCCCTTTCACCACAGGCTCCCCTGGCCAGGACCCCCTTGTCTTGGTTAGAGACGGGCACAAAGAACCACAGCACCCCCAGAAAGCAACACTTTATCCAACATAGGAATAAGCCTACCTCCTAATTTTTAATTTTTTTTTTTAAATGCTCCATAAAGGTTGTCCCTATGACTTTTACTTCCTTTTTTTCCTAGTGTACAAGATTTGTGATGCACATCTCCCTTGTTATCTGCTAAAATATCCTCCATGCAGCTCTTTAATTTCAGGAACACTCGCTTATTTAGTAAGCTCGTCTTTAGGGCGAGTGGCTGCTATCGAATGGAGCAGCAGCAGCAAATGACCTGCTCATCACCGCAGCAGAAATGATGACAATACTTCATGTCAGAAGCCTTCCACGTTTCCGAGAGATCTTAATCTCCGCTGAAAGAGCTCCCTGTTTTTTATTTCCGTATCAGCCTCCTGAATGTCGATAAAAAGAATTACTTGGGCATTATCAGAAACCGTTTTATTTCAACAAAGGGCCAATGAAAAATAAACAAGCCGTTATCTGCGCTGCAAGACTGATAGAGTTCGCGCAAGTCCTAATTCAATCAGATCCCGAAACAACAGCTATTTAACACAGCGACACCAGAAACCTCTCCTCCGCGGCCGGGGAGCTTTCCCATGAATACCTCCACCAGCCCCAGCACCGGGCATAGACTTAAAAAAACCCTCACACCAGCACTCTTCAGTGCAAGGAAAGCAGCTTTTGCAACAATTTTTTTCACTAGCCCGTGAGAAAGGCCCCAAAACTGAGAGGAGAGGTAGCTGGGCTGGAAGGGAATTTAGATTCTCTAGTCTGCTTTTCCCAGGGGCAAGAGCCAAGCAGCACAGCTGGGTGATGAACACCTTCTCCCCTTGCGCGGCTGGGTGACCCGCCGGGGGAAAGCCCAGGTTCTCCTCCCGACTTTGGCCATCTGAAGGTGACACAGCACGGACAGCATCCTCTGCTGTTTCATCATGATGGGGATTGATGAAAGAGCCTCTCARTCCAAGGAGTTTTCTACTGAGCTTTTCTTTTTGGAAGTTTGGGCTGCTCTGGATGGGTAAATCATTTCAAAAACATTATTTTATTAACACTTGTATATGCCAATAGCTCTTTGCACTTGAGCTAGAAGAAAGGAAAAAAACCTCTCTTCCCTGGTCGGACCGTGCTAACCCCAGACCCACGCAGCGTAAAAGCCCTGGGCAGAGCCCAGCTCCGGGGAGGGCTTCTCTCGCTATTGAGGGCTTTGGCACACAGTTGGTGGGGCTTTTTTCCTCCCAGGCACTCCAACAGCACAAGGGGAAATGCTGTGGGTTCTTTTTCTATTTTACTTTTTTTTTTTTTTAAACACATTATAAACCAGCTAAAGCCAAATGGAATTTCACGGGATGAAAAAGCATTTCTCAGCTTGACAGCTTTCTCCTCGCTGAATCCCAGGCCAGCTGCAAAGAACATGTTTTTTAAGAGTTCCCACCAAAAATAACCCCAACACCCAAGTAAGAAAAGCCCCTGGAGTCCAAGCCCCCAATCCTTCCCAAAAATTCAGTGTACCACAAAGTCTCGGGTAGCAAAGCAGTGCAGAAGCCCGTCAGCTCTATTTTTGTCCCAGGAGAAATGTCCTCYGAAAGCCCCTGGTTCCCACAACCCCCCGATCCTCTGGCGTGTGGACACAGGGGCAAACAGCTGAGGCCACTGACACTGAACCTTTTGCTAAAATAAAGCCTAGATTATACAGAAAGTAAAGGAAAGGATGTTCTGCTGCTCTTCAGCATTTCCACAGCCTCCCAGCTGAACCATGGATATTTGTTACCCCTGAAAAATTAGGCTCTAGCGATCTTGTTCAGGCACAGAAAAACTTTGGAAACCACACATGGATAACCCAGAACTGACTGGATTTACAAGACTGTGAGGAAATAAATGCTATTTAGATCAGAGGACAACATCCAGGTCGTTATAWTTAAGATAACTCAAACGTAGCCTTCTCTTCAACGCTGCCCTAACRAAAGCAGGTTCTCAAACTGCTGGTCAGACGCCCACGGGCGCTGCAGGCTGTTGCTCCACAGATTTAGATCAGCACAGCCAAGCTCAGAATACAGCACAGTAACTTTAATTAATTTTTCATCCCCCTTAGGGCAGCACCCGGAGCACCGACCTGTGGTGCCTGCTGCCCTGCCCGGCCCCCGCGAGCATCAGCTGCCAGCGAGGAGGTGGGCTCCGATGCTCCGGCTGTCTCCGGAGATAGACGGCGGATTTAAACACTATCCACTGCGGTCCGGGAATGTCGAATTAATAACCGAGAAGCCACTGACAAGGGAAGCAGTGGGAGGAGGCAGGCGAGGATTTGYGGAGAGGCAAAGCAGCTTGCAGCCCTTCAGCAAGACGAGGCGATCTTCACCGAAATGGCTGAACAGCCACAGACCTTCCTGCCTGCCCTTCGCCGTCCCCCTCCCCTTTATTCGCCCGCACCGGCTCTGTGAACCATTAAGCASGAGAAGCAGCGCTGGGAGCTGGCAGGAATCACGCGCGCCCAGCACCCCCCGTCCAGCCTCCATCTTCCCTGGCTCCCTCCGCCTGGTTTTTTTGATGCATTTATTTTCATACGACAGAATAACATTCAATTGAATAATGTAGCAAAGATGTTGTTAATAACAATTCAGAATAAAAATGGTTTTATCATCAGTCTGCAAAGATTTTATGGCAAAATGGAGAAGCATTTTGCAGCGCAGGAAGAGCCTTTTCAAAGCCATGACTTCGAAAAAGACTGATACAAAATAAGGCTTTTTGTGCAATATAAGTGGTGGTAAGAGGACAACACGGAGTAAATCACTTGTGTCAAACCCCAGTTAATTTAAAGAAAAGAAAGCAACTTACCCAGAGCTGATCATCCATTCCTGGTGGGTTCTTTTTAATAAAAGCACCATAATAYGTAGCGATATTTCGGTGGTGAGAATACTTCTTCAGCATGTTAATTTCTTGTTTGATCTCTTCCTCTTCATCCTGGGATGAGGCAAAAAGAAAAACAAAACCAGAGACACTAAGGGACTGCACTTCACAGGCTCCCATTTCTCTTTGTACATGGGTGAACTTCCACACACCCCATTTCTGACCCACCTCACCTACATTTCCTTGCACAATTGTTTACAGCCACTTTTTGCAGCATGGAACTGACACCAGAGCCCTGGGAGCCTGCAGCCTGAACTGAAGGCTAATGGGTTAAACTAAAAAGCTATGAGGAGCGGAACTGAAGAAAACACATGCTTTGCCACATTGCCCATCGCATTCCTGAACCCTGAACTGGCCAGATCTTCAGGCAGTGCAGAAATCAGGTGGTTTCCAAACAGTTCAGATCATGCTGTCTCCTCCAGAACGGGATCCTGGAGGTGCTGACAGAGTTTAAGGGTGGGCAGCAGCCCTCTCGCATGGGTTAAAGACCCACCATCCCGGCGCGCTGCCTCAAACCCCGTGGCACGAGTGGGAGTGGAGACCCCGGGAACCTCCCCCGGAGCCGAATTCCTGCACATGCCACAGGCACAAACGGGGCTGGCCAAGGGCACTGATCTGCAGGGGGGGAGCAAGGCAAGGTCTGGCCAGGAGCTGAGCCCTCCCAAGGAGACATACTCTACAACCAGAGGGCCACCAGTGCCAAACTTTAGCATCGCAGCCAAATTACATGTTTTCAGCGGTTTAGACATTCCTCCATCTTCTTAAACTAATTCCTTTAATAACTCATATCATCATTTACATCAGCATCGCGTTGCTCTGGCGCTTAACAACATTTGCATTACCCCAATAATGCATCAGCACACCCTCCTAGACCCATCAAAGGCCCAGGAGGATGGTCTTCTAGAAACCCCTGCACGGCAGAAGTGCTCCTGCACTGCGCATCCCGGCCGCCCGACACGCCGCTCCTGCCCACCCCGCAGCASCACGAGATGTTTGGGGACACCAGGTGTTATTGGTGGTGCAGTGGCACCTCGCAGGGAGCAGGCAGATGATGCCTGTCCACAAATTCTCTGCCGGACTAACTCGGTCCTGGTGACAAACATCATTCCCAGGGGCTGTCATGGCCCCCCTCCGTCCCACCTGCAAAGCTGCAATAGCTGAAGCAGCCGAGGCAGAGGAACTGCACCCATACCTGTTTTGATGTCCTACCTCTTTGCTTTCACRACCATCAAACATGCCCTGGTTTTATTTTAAGCTGACCAAATTCCAGCCCCCTGTAATTCCACGGGCTGTGGAGCAGCAGTTAGTGCCTTGATGTCGATGACCTTTATTACAAAAGGACCAGAAGGGCTGTTACTTCTTTATTCTTCTTTACTACCCTTGTGCCCCTCACCTGCTTCATCCTGACTTCAGTTTTACAAACCAGCAAAGGACAAGACACCCCGGCGAACAGCAAACTTGCAGGAGCAGCTCTTCTTGAAGAGCGATGCTCCTCGACCAGGTGTCACACAACACGGACAGAAACACGGCTTTCTTCCCAAACTACCACAGAAAGTGATTTAACATCTACAGCCTTCCAGAGAGAATTCAGGGAAGAGCAGTGAAGATGAGGACAGGAGGTACAAATAAAAGAAGTACCTAGGTGGAGCTTGTATAAACAACCTCCAATTTTATCTTTGGTAAGAGCATGGAGAGCATAAGCACCGAAGAAGACGGGGAACCGGCCCAAATGTTACAAGGAAAACCCAGGGACTATTCTGGAAGACCTTTATCACCTCTTTCCTTCAAGCAGTCAACACAACTTTGCTTGTTTTCATTYACCCAGGAAACCAGGGAATATAACACCTAGTTTATCAGGCCCCACAGATTTTTTTTTTATTGGAAGCCCTGTGCAACAAAAAAAGCAGCTGGATGCTCAACGGTGCTGGGAACAAGGAGGAGAGGTCAGTGAAAAACCCCACCAGCTCCCCGAGTACCACTGGCCAGCTCTTCAGTTGTCGCCCACCTCATGCCTGGCTCTCTAGGAAAAATGGAGATAAGCCATAGGGACATTTGATCTAAGGTTTTATCTCGAGTCCCTCTTTAGGTTGAAGTATTCAAAATGGGGAAGAAAAAAMCAACCAAACCATCAGAGCTGTGGATGGCACCTGMGGACATGTCTGCAWGGCCAGGCTCAAGGTCTCCAGCCCAACCTCCTGCTSCCAGCAGGACTATCACCAGCGATCACCACCAGCAAATCCAGYGAGGGAGGGAAGAAAAATGAATTATCATAGCGAGCTGTTGTAACTACTCCAACCTCAAAACTGGCAAAACACACAGTTTTGCTGCCACACTTTGCCTCCATCCATCAACTCTATTACATCCATTGCTGGAAGTAGGGCCTGCAGCAGGACCAGCCCCTGGAAAACGAATTCAAATTCTTAATTCAGAGATAGTGGCTGCCCGAACTGATAAAGTGCTGTGATTTGAGGGCCTCTATGCTGCTGTCTTCCCTAACAGATAATTAGCAAGAACATAGATGAATTAGAGCATCGTTGTCATGAGCCTTTGGGGGTTTAGTGCAAGGCACGTGGTYGCAATGAGATGCTGGCTGGGAGCTCACTTAGTACGTGGGGGCTTTACATTCTAAAAACTTCCTCCATGAAGCTGCAGATGGCTATGGTTGGCATGACCACACTAGTTTGTTCTCTGTAGGCTTCCGAAAGACACTTTGYCATCAGGGACATCCTGGAAAAAAGGGTGGGATGGAAGAACTGGATAAAATGAAGCAGCGGCAACACTGAAATCAGTGCATGTCAGGAGGTGGTGAAGGACTGGAGTGGACACGTTTGGGTTTTCACCAGCAGCCTTCACACTGATCGTGGACCAGCTGCCAAACGTGGCTGTAGGCACAATTCAGGGACCGGCTTTAGAAATGACTCCAGAAGCGATTCCCGGGACCATTCCTGCAGTGGCTGGAGGACACGGCTCTAGATCTGACTTCAGCATCAACAGCTATGAAGCACAGTTTGTCCCCTACCACGTCACAGGTTTGCTCTGTCTTCACTGTGGTCATCGCCCGTCCCGCCCAAGCCTGGTCCTGCTCCCTGAGCAGCCTTCTGTGGGTGACTAAGGGCTGGTGGCATCCCTTCAGAGGACAGGGAGGTCTCACCTCTGCACCTCAGCTGATCCTGCTACYGCCTGCTAGATAGCTACTTCTCCACTCATGCAATACTGGCATCACCTGAGGCTGAGAAGCCACCACACAGGGTATTCAGTGGGGTAGGGAGAAGCAGAAGAGAGCAAAAGTTCGGTTAGGGGTTTTTGGTTTTTTTTTTTTTTTAAGAGGACTGACTTCAAAAATTTGTGCATTGTATATTAAAAGAAAAATAGCCAATCTGTTTGAATATGGCTGAAAGCAGCTTAAGGGGAAAATAATTAAATATCCAAATAACACATCCCATGCCAAATATCTGATTTACTACCTTGGACSTTCAGAGACCCTACCTGAGACCCTGCTTTCAAAGGTAAAGGTTTAGATCAGGGACATCTACTTAAAGACGTGGCTGAAAATATTAGTTATTGGGCAAGATCAGATCTGGGCTACTTTTCTCAAACATCTTTGCTTGGAAGTGACATTTTAAAATCACGGAAATAAGTGTGGACTCAAATKTAAGCCCCTGTTTGGCCTCAGAGTAATATTCTGATTTCTCAGCTTAATTTTTTTGTGACTTCAGACTTTATTCCATGGGAATCTCACTGCCACTTATGCCATGGGGTTATGTTTGGTGGGTCTACCTATTCCCTTACAGCCTGCTTCCTACGAGAACTAGATAAGCAGCACTTGTAGATATTGCAAGTAAACAAAAACAAACCTCATTCACATTAACTGACTTATTTCCATGCATCATTTTACCTGTTAGCACAAAAAGGAACCTGGATGAAGGTCCTGTAGATATTAATACCACACCACAACACCTAAGGTGTTTCAAAACATACTCCTGAGGCCAGCTGACTGCTTTCACAGCGAGTCAATTCTGTATATGCTGAACTCCTGAAAGCTAATTAAAAACATTAATTCAAAAAATAAGGTGGGTAGATTGGGATCAAGTCCTAAATTTTGAAATGTGTTATTCCAGTAAAAAAAAAAACAAACAAACCACAATAAAACACATTCTTGCTCCCAAACCTGGTGGTGTTTATGTAAGCAGGAACTTTGGGAGGTATAATACTGCACTTAAAAAAAATTTATTCAAGAAAAACCATTTGCATGTGACCCTCCTAAATGCATCTGTTAGGTTTTTAGGGATCATAGCAATTCCATTCACTTTCTCTTCTGTGGCCGTTGAGAAACAGTGAAACCATTTTTTCGCCTAAATCCTGCTATTCATTTAATAACTTGTAAATTCTTTGTTTTCTTAGTATGATACAAGTTTCCAAAGAGCCATGTTTCTGASACCAGGGTGGTGCATTTTTTCCTCTGTATCAACAGGATGCAGAGGAGTAATTTAACTTGCCTAGTAAAGTTACCCATAGCAATACCTGCACATAGTTTTGGTGAACAAAAGCTTTTTCGGTGAAAAACGTGGGTTTGGAAAAACTGAAATGTGTTATGAATGCATGATTCTGTTTCTCCGACTTTCTTCACGCATTCAAAAGAGCCACTGCTGGAACTGGATGCTGCTTTGTTTCAGCATAAAATTACTTAATCTCCAAAACTCTTCCAGATTTATTTTTCTCTCACGCATTTATTAAAACCAAAACCTCTTAATGGCACATTTCACATTAAGGCAAAGGGGATTTGCCTCCCAGGAATACAAGGCTTCCACCAACCCCCCAACATTATCACACCCCGTCCCCTGTCCCCTCTTATCTATAATTTAAGGATGCAGGAGGAGGAGGATACATTACCCCGGTGACGTCCATAACCTTAATAGCAGCAAGCTGGCCTGTTTTAACATGACGACCCTGCAAAAGAAAAGGGAGAAGTTTGTTTGGTTTTGCTSGGTGGCAATGTTTTCCTTGCAGCGAACAATATTCTTCAACAATCTCCTCGCCCTGGCAGCATCCGCACAYATTTTTGCTCTTTCAAGAGCATCTTCACAGCAGCCATGATGGGAAAGCAATTCCCTCCCCTTCCTCCTGCCATTACAATTAATTAGTAAAGGGCCTTCAATGCTGTATTTTCCTGGCAAACAAGTGCTGGAAATATCCTTTAAAGCTCAGCCATGCAAAAAAACAGCTCGGGGCCTCTCCTGAGCACAGAGCGTGACTCGGCTGGAAATGGTCTGCTGGAGCCGTGATGATGAAAACGTGCTGGCTGGGGTACCCCCACGGCACTGACTTCGGTCCCCTCGGGTCCGAGCCCCAGCTCTCACGGACCTGGGGACACCAAGGGACTCCAAGCCTGCAGGGCACCGTTATACACTCTGTCCACTCATTTATTTATATTGGAAATGCCTCGGTTAGGAGGCTAGAGAGGTTTTTAAAATCGGATTTGCTTCTTGGCTGTGGAAGTGACCCCGTCTTCAGCGCTGGCACAAGCAGGGAGCGTGCATCCAGAGGAGATGCTCGAGAGCCAGCGCGGAAACAGAAGCCCCTTGACACATACAGCCTCCTCCGTTTTCAGYAACTGAAAAATTAGCAAATCACTGCAATAAACTGTTTGTTGCACAGCGCTCGACTACATTAATCCTAATGGAAAAATGCCTGGAAGCGACGGGGAAAACTACAAGAGAGCTCAAACTGTTGATGGGGTCTTAAAACCAACACAACTGCTATCAAGCAAGCCACTTCCCAGCCTTTCCTCCTCTCCCAAGAAATGGATCACCCAACACCGTACCAAAATTGCTCACACCAAATCATTCCCCTCCCCTCCATTTGAGGGCACATGCTCTGCCTACAAACCAGGCAGAGTCARAGGAAAAGATGCTGCTTCTTCAGGAAAACCAGCAGACGCTGATCCTGGCAGGAGAGCCRGGAGGCAAAGGGAAGCATCCCTGTTTCCCAGTCACTTCTTACTGCGGGAGCAGCCCAAGGTCCCATCACATGAGATATGGTGTGGAGGACACACAGGGAACGGCAGCTCCTGCCCTGCAGCATTGATAATTAACGCACCAAGGACACAACAAGGAGCAGAGGCTGAGAGGGGACARGCCGCAGCATGGCAGAAATAGGGAAAAATATGTGAGCGTTTCCTAAATTGCAGGCTCCTCCGCCCCCCCCACCAGTGTGCTTGCTGATGAGCTGGGGTTTGTGCCCAGGTTTCCCAGCTCTCCTGCAGGCCTTTCACACCACCTCACCTCCAGCAGGAACCCCAAATTACCAGACACGGGGACCTCTCCCCGGCCCCCCGGGTTTCCAGGCACGGCGTTGGGAAGCAAACCCACGCGCCGGCTGCGGAGCACGGCGGCATCATCCTCTCCAAATTTATGACTTCACCAGGAAGCCAATTCACCCACCACGGCTCCTCGCTCATTTATTAACACGATTTATATGTCCTGAGCAATCGCATGTTCTAACAACGGAAAAAAAAGCTTTATTTTAAAATGTGAAACATCCAAAAGTAATAGAATAAAACGCAGCCCAGCAGCACCAGGCTGTGGCTGAAGCACCCCCTGGATGCGGCTGTCGGGAAGGAGGGGCGCATCGCTAGACACCATCTATTTAGACAGCGTGATGTACAAAAACAAATCCTCCCCTTCCTAAATCCATCCTTGTTTGCTTGGCCAGGAAGCTCCCACGCTTACAGACTCTTTAATTAAAGCCAACAGAGCACCAGCAGGGGATACGCTCGGACACAACCACGGCACACTGCATCTTCCATGGAATGGAGGAGGRAGATGGGGCAGCAAGTTGGGGCATTTCAAGCCAGGTACTTTCCAGTTATACCTGCCTTCATCTGACATATCACCACCTCATTTTGCATTTTAAACGCCCCAGCCTCGCTGCAGTGGGGTGCTCTGCCTACCTCCGATAATGGCCAAGGGGAAAAGGAGCCCTGTGCATTCACACCATCCTTCTCCCWGGGATCTGCCACCGCCCCGTACACCTCCCAGGTATTTACAGATGAAGGTAAGATTTAATATTGTGTGAACATTTACCAAAACAAAATAAACCGCCTTGAAATGTATGTTGACATAAGCCACGAGGGACACTTAGTCATGCAAAAATCAGGCAAAGTAGAACCAGTAAGTATTTAGTCTTGGAACTTTAGAACAAAGATTTGCTTTTCGTATAGTTTGTTTGCAGCGRTGGACCGTTGAGCTTCATCCCGGCAGATTTCCACCTCCGTCCAAGGAAACCRGGCATTTCCTCACCAGTTAACTGTCCCTTTTAATTCAACATACCTAATGCTCAGCACTGATACTTGCAGTGAAACCATCATATATAGTTTAGAAAACCAGTTGATTTTCACCCTACCGCAGGTATCCTTGGTTTTGCAATACAGATAACAGACAGGCTGGAGAGAGACACTGAGAACTGAARAGTGATAGATGCAATACAGGAATAAAATTAGCATCCAACCCGTACACATTAAAAGATGTCGCGGCAGCAACAAGCCCTTTCGATGGCATTTAGCCACCAACCGCCTCCCGCGCGTTGGCCATGCAGAAGTGCGTKCCTGTGCCCAAAGGCTGGAAGCGGGACTGGGAGCGCCCGTGTCCCTGCAGCCTTTCCAAAGGAACTGGGCTGGACCAGGCAGCAGAGYCATTTCTGCCAAAGCCAAGGCAAGCTGAAATTGTTAATTAATGAGTGGCAAGCGCTAAATTCTCCAGTGTGAACCTTGCTTGCGCTGCTGTTAAGAAGCAAATGGGGACTGGGGTAGCAAGACCAAGAAAAGCGCCAGAAAGCCCCTGTTGCAATATGCTTATACCTCCTGTGCATCCTCCACCCATCAAAACTTCCTGGCTTTTTTCCTTTAAACCATCGCCAGAGCAGGGGCCTCCACTACAAAACCACACAACRATGCTCCTGGGGTCACCTCTGGTCCCCCAACAGCAAAGACGTGGGTCAAAACAGGTAAGACTGCAGGTGCCTACACAGAATTTCAACAGAAATTCTCTGCTTTTTCAAAATTCCTCCTTTTTGGTGCCCCCGTACTGGGGAGTTCAGCCTGGAGATGCTGGAGAGGGTGCAGATGCCAGGAGGCAAAGCGTTCAGGAGGATGAGAACCTTCCAGGTAAGACAGTCACTTCTGAGCCTTCAGACCACACCACCGCCGACATTTTTGGTGACAGGAGCGAAGGAAACCGGAGGCGAGCAGCAGTCATTGCAGCCACCCTTGCTCCCTGCACCCTCCTTGCCTCCTGCCTGCTTAATAATCTATGCCAACAGCCCTCGGTCGTCTGTCTGCCTGCGAAAAAGGAGCTGATCTGCTCTTTAGCAATCTGTAACATTTTGTCTTCTCGCCTTCTTTGTCTCCTGGCATTGTTTAGGATTYTTCCGCTTTTCGGTGGTGGGTGAGCTGCTTCCAGCTGCTCGTACATAAGAGTGAGAGATGCAAGMGGACCGGCATCCTTCCAAAGCCCAAGCTGCCATGACATTCCAGCATCTGAAACGTGGTACCATCAGCCCCATCCTGCCGTGGGGCTCAAGCTCCTGCATGCCATCGCCTTTGCTTCGGAGATAAGCATGGGTTTACCCTCCTCTTCCTCCCCACTCACACAGGGCGACTGAACCCCCCAGAATTCAAGGAGAGGAAGGAGAAGGGATTTCCAGGAGGCACTTTCACCGCCCCATGTTGGCTGTTCACAGTAAGCACCGCAAGGTTTGAAGGACCACCGCCAGCATCACCTGGGGTAAGGCTCCCRGAGGTCTCAAACACACAAATATCCTCCAACACCTCCCTGCTCCTTTCCCCGAAGCAGGTTTTGCATCTGGCTACGTGACGTCCTGGCTGAACTGCAAGATCTGCTTTCACYTTCATAAATTCGGCACCGTTAACAGATGCCGTGATGGCTGCGATGGTGTAAAACAAATGGGAGGAAATCGGGGCTACTAAAGCGTTCTTCCCCTCTCCAGATTTGCTGTCAGGGTTCACTTGGATATAAACCCACATTTCAGCCTCAAGATTATTCAAGTGTGAACTTCAAAGCTGCCACAGTTTTTAATTAAACATCCATCTGAGCAKAAATTCATGCTCCTAATTACTCTCAGAATGTTATATCAACTATCACTAACTTGATAATGTCAAGTATTAAGACTAATTTCTGCGAATGAAGCAGGTACCACAAGTTTTTCTTCAAAGGTTGTGGTGTGGTCCCCACACTCCATAAAGCGTAACGGACCAGCAGACGATGGGAACATTGGTAAATGCCTTTAAACATCAGTGGATGCATTCAGGCATTATATTTACTAAATAAACAAACGCTGGCCTYAATATCAGCCTTTGTACACAAAACCTGCATATTCTGGCCCAAAATTCAAGTCCACATTTTAAGGACAAAACGAAGATGATTGATTGTTGCTTTTTAAAATTTTGCTTGCACAAGCACGGATTTCACCTTTAAGTAAAAACTGCAATTTCTTTATCCAGAAATGTATCCCACCACATTTACTCAACTTCTGCTGTCTGCTCCTATTTGTTCAACAAAATACATGACCCACCACCTSCTGCAACCAGTGGGACACAACCAGWATCCTCACTCTTTTGAGGAAGGCAGAGCTCCCCCTTCCTTCAGCCAGGCAGAGCATCGTCTCTTAAACCTCCCAACCAGGGCACCCAGCCTCCAACCCGCCATACATACATGATCCCCATAGCAGGCATTTAATGGAGTAACCCTGTTGCAGATCTGATACTTTAAAGCAAAACACTTGGGATCCAGCCATTTTGCAATGCCCTTAGTCATGTAACATCCAAATATTAAATAAGTGGGATTAGGGTGCTCTGGCAAGGCACTGCGGAAATTTCGACACGGACAGCTTTGCTGGGACCAGACAGCAACACCGAGAAAGTATAACCTGAGGAACGCTCCATTTCATACAGAAATCTCAGTGAACTCAGACAAATAACAAAAAGTCTCATAAAAGTCYGAATATTACCACTTTGGCACGACAGAAGCCTCCCAACTGATTTTCTTYCATTACATTTTTGTTGCAGTTAAAATACCAAGCTGATGCCAGCAACCCAACAACTGCCCTTTCTACTGGCCAACGCCTGCCTCTAAACCGTGCCATTAGACAGCACATCCTCRACACCACCAACTCCAGCACACACATATTCTTCCGAAAACAGGAACGGCATGGGAGGCCAGAGATTTTGCCAGATGAGAAATCATCGGGTCATTTTTCTACGTTAACATACCATTTTTGGTACGTGCTACCTACGMCAAACTCTTTGTCAAGCCCTACTTCTGCAGGAACACCGTCAAGGTGTTCACTGGTGAGTCTCATCTCCTCCGGACTCCGTTTCTGCATCCCAGACCTTCTGCAGCAGAGCTCTCCTGGAACGGGCCAGAACTTCACGCAGGTCCCTGGTCCAGGTCCTGCCAGTTCCTTGTTCTCCTGTAGTTCAAGGCAATTCAGGGACTTGGTCCAAGATTTTTAGCATGAAGGCACTTTAGCACTAATGCACGGAAAATTGCATCCAATTTTTCCCGGGAGAAGGAACTTTGCCCTCCAACAGGAGCTGTGCATCCGAACTGCCATCCTGCAGTAGATTAGACCATTTTATAGCACCCAGTGTGACTCGTCCTCGGCTTTTACACAGTATAGGTACGTTTATGTACTTCATTTCCCATTGAAAACAATCTTGAGGGTGCCAGAAAAAAACTCTCCAATTAGTTTAAAGGGGCTAAAATACTTACTGATAGAAAAACAGGCTTATCCTAGTGTGAAAATTCAGCAATCTCCAAAAGAAGCTGTTTTCATAAATGATGTACTCTAGCTTTGCATATCTCTTCAAACGTATGTGAAATAAATCCATGGCTCTGAGAAGGTAATTAAAACATCAGATACTCTAAATATCAGGTAGCGTAAGAAAAAGTGAATCATATAACAGGATGGGAAAAATATTTATTTTAACAAAGAGTAAAATATCTGTTTGATTAAAACACAGCAATCATGGGCCAAACCTTATTGTTCCTACCAGCTACTGGCAAGAGGATTTCAAGCCAGCAGGGACTCAGGACAACCCTGCAAACTGGGGACCAGGTCCTCACCCTGGCCAGGACTCAGCCCCATCTCRCTGCCTTTCAGCCAAACGTTGCAGCAAAACCTCTGCCCTTTGCAGCGGGAGCTTGGTCTGCCCTTTTTGAGAGAAACRGCATGACCACGACCGTTTCTTGGGTTCACAAACAGCTTTGCGAGAGCTTCAGAGCAACCCCACGGCACGAAGGGACACGACTGATTTGGTGCAGCTTTCTTCCACCTAGGGCAAACTCCACTTGCTTACGGGGCTACCTTAAATACCTCTGTTCCCCCCAGCCTTCAACACACTCTCTGCARAAGGCATCCTCCCATATACACAGCATGCCTGAAACGGCAACGCTTTGACACCAGAAATGGAAAATCTGTGAAAAAGATAAAACGGTGGATCTAATCACTTGACATCTCATTTGTTGGCCAGATAACGTTTCCAGAGTTGCTCTTCTGTCCTCCTGAGCTCTCCTGCAGAAAGCTGGTTGCTCACTCGAGCATGGCTCTTTCCCTTGGGGTGCTTCAGGAGAGCAGAAGACCTTCACTGAGCAGGACAAGCACAAGTTTCAGTTATAGTCAATCCTCCCTCACATGTGTCATCTTTTCCAACATTTTAAGAAGTAAAACCCTGGAAAACATTCAAAAAACTCGAAGAGAAACAAAAATAAACAGAGTGGATTTTTTTTTTTTGTTGGTTCTCCTCAGCTGGGCATTTTCATTAATACTTCAGTTTGGATTGAACAACCAGAGCTTCCCCTTGCAAAGGCGTAAATCCTCTCCCAGCACAGACACGTCTAATTGCACAGGGCCAAACTAATGCTCTGTGTTGACCGAACAAAGCTGACCTTTGGACTGAAATATTTCTAATCCTCGGTATCAATCCAAACTCTGATCAGGGCCRTGCAGCTGGGAGAGCTGCAATTCCATTACTGCAATTCCACAATAGGTCTGCTGTTAAGTAAAGAAGGCAGGATTATTAGATTAACAAGCTAAATTGTTAAATTAGCATATTATTCATCTCCAGAAATAACACTCACTATAGCACATAGCTGAGCAAGACTCTAATATTCCCTTATCTATAAGGGAAACACATCCCTTACACTAATGCTTGCACTTATGCCATCCCCCATCTCTGTTGTAGTTCAGAGTGGAGACAGCAGCCTTCCTCCAGCYCAGGAGGAACTGAGCCGTTTCCCTCTTCCATGGATAAAACCCCCCATGTAAGAGGTCCTAAATCAGCATCAGAGATCCCAAATCCTTCCAGAAGTTTCTGTAGACGGTTCCTCTAGATGTGGCTTGCACCCCTTCTAATTCCCACCCAGGGGAAACCACAGGTCAGAAAGTGCTTCCCCCCTCCCTGCGGCGTTGCCACCGTTTAACACCAGCAAACTGGCAACGGSGGGTTGTGGATCTGCTTCACGTTCACACAAAGGACTGTGCACGGGTTTTGTCCACAAGTGTTTGAAGCTGCAGGTTTTGAAGAGCTGTGCTTCATGGTCACAGGAAACCTTGCGGCAGACCAGATTTCAAGATGTTTCTGCATCTGGCAGGGCTTCCCCAGGACACAGGAACCAACACCGCTGTCCTAAAGGGAGGTCAAAGCCTCAGCAAGAGCAGGTCTAAGCTGGAAGATGAGTGGACCGAGCACAACAGCATGGAGCAGACAGAGATAGAGATCAACAACAGACAGCAAATACACCGAAAGTGGGTTTAAGGAGCAGCCTATGGAAACCTGAGGCACCAAAGGACTAAGGAGAGATGTTCCCGACAAAGAGCAATGTATCAAAAAAAAAAAAAAAAAGGACAAGCAGTGCCTTAGGAAAATACTCCCAGAGCTGGTCCCACACTGAAGGCAGCAGGACTCATGGAGAAGGAAAGGGATGCCGCTGGTTACCGTTGGACCMCTTGCAACTTTCCCAGGCCCTCCGCGAGCTTTGCTCTTTGCTCCGGCACCCCCGGCACAGGCAGGTCCCACACAGCGGGGGCAATCCCCACGGCGCTCTGCCAAGGGGAGCAGCCCACCGCCTGCAGCCCCCCAGGGCAGGGAGGGCAGCGGCCGGTCCCTGGGGGTGCTCCTTCCCCTCCCGCACAGCCCCCGGCTCCTCTGTTTCTCTGCAAGTGCACATTTTTGCAGCTAAAAGGCAGCAGTACAGTCTGTTCCCAATAACATTGGTTCACGACAGCCATCTTAWTACCACCCTTTCACACCCCCACTGTACTTCTGTTTCACATCACTGCCTATTCAACACTGCAGTATTCATAACTAAAATTAAACCTCCGTTTCGGAGACCCACAAGGCACCCTTTCACACGGGCCACGTCTCCGACGGCAGCAGCAGGTTGCTCCTTCCAGCAGAAAGCACTGAGCTGTGGAGAGAACGGTGCTGCCCACGTGTGCCGGGACCACACAGTCCTCTRAAGGGAGATACTTGGCTCTCGAGGGTGGCCCAAGAAAGACACAGCCTCCTCCCACCGRCTGAGACCCTCCTCCAGACCCTTGCTGCTTGGCACGTGGCGGGGGACCACCACAAACCTGGCCAGGTCTAGACTGCATCAGGGAGCTTTCACATCTGCAAACACCAGGCAGACCTCAATTTCCATGTGCTTTTGCTGTATGCAACCTAGTTTGCCCCACAGCCAACCATTTCCACATGGTCCCAGGGCACTTTGGCTTTATCGTGGCCACAACCACACCGGTTTCGACGTTCAAAACCAAACTCCAGGATGAGCCCACCAGCTTCAGGGCACCAGTTCCCATCACAGGTGAAGCTGGCTCTGCGCAGGATACAGGAACGGACATCCCAGGGCACCAGGGAGCTCTTTAAGCCCTTCCCTGTAATTATTGGGGCTGCTCATGTCCCCAGACCATACACTTCGGCATGAGAGCGAGCCGCTGCGCCCAGAGCTCAGGGGCACCAGCAAGGTCTCCACCACGCAATGTGCTCTGGCAGGGCTGCTGTTGTTTCTTCTGTATTTGTAGAAAAAACAGTCCCTTCAAACCAGATYGCTCCTAACGTGCTCCCTGCTGCAGGGCTGACAGGGCTTAATACCTGCAAATGTGTGCTGCTGCCTCCCATGGCAATTCCTCCCAGAACACTGGACAGACGTAGGTCCCCCTCAGTYTCCTCAGGCTTTTGGTAGCCCATTTACTTCTGCCACGCATTAAACAGCTGCATTTCAACACATGAAGTTTCACCTGCTCTTTAATCCATGCCCCAAATCAGTAACTGTCTTGCAAACTGCAGCTGAGTTAAAAAAAGGGCCCTTGCGGAAAAAACACTACACATGCTGATGGAAATGTGGTTTCTTGAAACACCTCTTCAGTGCCATCTGCTTGACTTCGGCTCTAGTTTGATAGTAGCAAGATCCAATTTTGGAGGTGGCATGTAAAGTGCAAGGTGGTTGTTCAACCAACAAACAGTGGGAGAACCACCTCCCATGAACCTGAGTGCTCAGCATCCTCTCCGGCAGTRGGGACGGATGGCACTGGTGGCAGGAGAGCCACGGGCGAGCCAGGTAACACTGTGGTATCTGTTATCTAAAGCTGACTGAGATATTTTTATACTTTTTTTCTGTCCCTGTGTAAGGAAAACTGAGTATGAAGGAAAGCCCAAATCTCTTCTCGGTGATTTCCCGAYCATTTAATCAAGGAAATTTAACTCTATGGCTGTCGATGGTTTTCCATGAAGGGTTTCCATTGCATTTCACTGAATTGCCAATGGCATAAAACGACCGTGTCCATGTCCACGTGAATTACCCAAGCTGGCTGAGCAGCCCAGCCTGCTTTCCCAGCCCAAGTTTTTCCCGTTCCCTCTGTTTCTCYGTATAACTGCAGGGTAGTACTTCTTTTCTCTCAGCTCACAGCACGGTATAGCTGCCCCACATCCCCCCATGGCCCTAAGTTTCTCTGCAGACATGATGACCCAGGATGAGCTCCTGGGGTCCCACCTTGGATCTCTCCAGATTTGATAACCAGACATTTCAACAGCAGTTACCAAGGCAGTTAAATGGGGCTCTCGCCTCTTTCACCCCCCCCTGTCCCCCGACTCTCCGCCTGCAGAAAGGAGCTTGAACACAAACCCATTGGGTTCTTCTGTGCACCAACATTAATGCCGCAAATCCAGGAGAATTTTGGGCTGAACTTCCGAGGTCCAGTCCCATTGCTGGCAATGGCTGAACCTGCACAGCAGGAGCCAGGACATTTGTCCAGTACCTTGAACCAATTTCTAAGCAAGCCATCCTTACAACCCTTCCACTGCCTCACTCCTTGGATCTCTCCAGTCCTGTTAACACTTGGATCAGTTCAGGTCTAACCACCTTGATTCCGGACCACGTGGCAAGGCTGACTGGCATCTGAGCCAATTCATATGTTCAGGCTTCATACATTCATCACTCGTAAGCAAGACTCCAAGTCCCTGTCTCAGAGTRGTAGAAATAACAAGAGCAAGCTGACAAAGGTACTTACGTTTCATGGGGCTTAGGATAAAATGCCACAGCTGCCAGAAGCTTTCACGTATACCTCTTGGGGTGACTTAGGTCTTAGCATTAGGAAAATATGCGTAAGAATGACATAAGCAACCCCACATCTAGTGCTATGGAGGGCTGAGGTGCTGCCCTAAGCCCAACGACTTTGTAACTCAAGACACTGCAGACCCCGCGTTGCACGTTTCTATCTATGTCAACTCAAATAGCAATTTTAGACCTCACATACTTGAAGGCAGATGGGCATCACACTCTCTTTCATCCGAGTTGCCTCCAGGTTTTTTGTCTGCCCTGAGCAGCCTTGACAACTTACTGTCCATCCTATCCTCCTCTAAGTCACTTACTGTCAGTAGTCAATAAACATTTTGCAGTGCCTATGTCCTACTGATTTAAAAGACCCAGCCACGCCTAGAGCAATAGTATGTGATAAACACTAATTCGGCYGTACACAGCTACATCAAGACTTTCATGTTGTCCGCTGCTTTAAGCAAGTCAGGTATCGGGTAGCAAATTTTTAGAACCGCTTCCTGGAAAAGTGAGTCTGAGAAACGACATGTAGACCCTTTATCCTTACATTTGCTTTACGTACGTCACAAGCGCATTCGCTTTTTGTCTGGGATAAAGATGGGATTTCTGACTCTGCTGCCAAACAGCCCCACTGCAGCTCACCTTCTAAGCCAGCCTTGCAGGTTAGGATCAACGGAGTTTATCAGCAGATTAAATTGCATTGCTTTCCTAGCTTCTCACTTTCCAAGTGCCCCTTCTCAAGCAGGAATTTCCTACCCTTACACTGGCTAGGCAAAGCTTTTCTATYAAGAAATAAGGCAGCCAGATCACTGCCTTTCCCTGCCTTCCCCAACAGACCTGCAAAATGGCTCTCACCGCACCCGAGGGCAACGCCGTGCTGCCCTTGCTTGGCAGAGGACCCTCCTCCTGGGACASCCAGTGCTCAGTGGTCCTCATTCCTCTGCAAAATGGGAGAAACTGGGGWGTGAGGGCTCCTGTAGGAAAGAAGGGAGCCCTAAAAGACCCCACAAAGCAAAAGATCCCCCCCAGCCCCGCACACGATCCCCATCCAGCCTCGCAGCAGGCAGCACAGCCGAGGGGGAGGCTTTAGCCAGAGATTTGAAAGCAGGGAGGAGAGGAGGAGGACTTGGGATTAGCAGGGGAAGGTTAAGCCGGTACCAGGGATTGCACGGGAACAATACGGCTCAGGAACGAGTGGGAGGAGGCCAGAAAGGACCAAGCATCCCTGCTACCTTCGGCRCTCGGGGGCATAAAGGACCAGCCCAGCACCAGCGCAGCACATCGCTATTTGGTAATTAAGGGACTCCAGCCACTGCAGCCACTGCCTGATGYGGTTATCGTCGCAGGAGGGCTATCTAGCCATTAAGGGTCCTATTTACAGAGAAATAACATGTATAGACACAAATCGATGCTGTACAGTTTAAAGGAACCGTCTGAAGACTATGGATTTTACTCGCTGTTATTTGCAAAGCAAAAACAAAGCAGACAAAAAAGCTCTCAAAGCAGCCCAAAAAGCTGCCTGCAGGCAGGGCGCCTGCCGGAACGTGGGCAGCTMGGCGGCTGCCTGCAGCTTTGCAGGGAGAACACATATGGGCAGGGGGTGATGGCCTTTTATTCCACTGGATAAAGATCTTAGTGGAAATCTGAAAGGCTCGGCGTGAAACCTCATCCACAGCTAATCCAAACCTCACACGGACTATGCCACGTTGTAGGCATGTCAGGAAGGACCCAAGGCCAGGCGCTGCATCGAATCAAACCACGAACCTGCAATTTCRGCTGTACTAAGAGAAAGAAAATGATAAGATATTGCTTTATAAGCATCCCTCTGGATCGGCTGCTTCCTGCTCCCACCTAAAGGCAGCTCAGGCCACCCACTCGCCCCATCCCCTACAGCCAGGACAAAATGCCACCCCTGCAGGGCTTTTAACCCTTTCCCAGCATGATCAGTGCTGGCTAGGCACTAAAAGCTGCCAATATCTTTCAGGCAGATTCATATTAAAAATTCAAGACCTTTCCCAGCGGCGAGAGCTGGCTGCAGGACAGAACAGCAGTTTGGTTTTGCTGCTCGGTATTCAGGGTCTGGGCATCYGTAACGGAGCAGGCAAAGGCAGTGTGTAAAAGCCCACCACTGCACAGGAGCGGGGAAAGACCACCCTGCATTTTTCCAGGGGGAAAAAAAAAAAGCCCTGCCAATTTGCCCACTCCTTTGAACACCCACAGCTGGGGGTAAGTTTTGATACACTTAACAGGATGTATAAATTCCCTTTATATTAGAGCCTTGATTAAGTTAATGTTGATTTTTAAGTACACTGCAGAGTCTKAAACTCCAAGGAAGGAGAGAAAGCGCAGCCGGCGATGCGCGGCGTGGGCAGATTTCCCGGGAAGCGGGGCCAAGGCCGTGCYGAGCAGCTGGGTGCTATTCCTGGATCCCCACCAACTGCACTCGACCTTGGGTGAGAGACCGGGCTCTTCGCTGCTCAACTTTGTCCCCCAATGAAAAGGGTAAAATAATACTGCAGCTACCTTATAAAGATGATGCAATGCTTAATGCTGTATTGCAAAAAGCCTCCAAAGCCTTGCCTAGACATAGAAGCATGTTTGAGAATAAAAAGAAGTTGTTCCTCATGCAGCTATACTCTGCATTAGGGCCCTGATTTGCACCTTCAAACAATAGCGCTCTATAAATTCTTAATTATTTTTTTTTCTCTAGCAGAGGGCTTTCGTTTTCCCAGCAGCCTTACAAAAATAAAAAATTAGCACAATTTCTTTACATTTGTAATTCAAATGCTCCTACACAGCATTTCCACAAGACTGCTTAAAAAGTGCACTGGAAATTGTAGTTAAAAGCTGATCTTCTTTAGGAGATGACTCAGGCTTCTGCAGGCTTCAGCCCCGGCCTCAGACAGCTCTGCCAGGGGAGCACTGTTTGAGCACYGTGAGCTGCCAGCATTTATCGAAGATTAGGGGAAGGTTTGCTTAAAAACAAAGGGCAAAAGATAAAATGAAGTTATTATCACCTAATTTCTGTGTGGCATCGGAAGGAAAACGAGCAGCCCATAAGAGCAAAGGACCAAACCCCTCTGTAGTGCTGGAAGAGGTAGCTCTGCAAATAGGGAAACTATGTTTTTGCTAACGATTTTAATCAGAGAAGCCTTGTCACCGAGTGAAAGGATTTTCCCACAGGACCTGGCAAGGGTCAGATTAAAACCCTCAATGCAAACAGCCGGCGAGCCCAGCGAGGGTGCCAGCGCCCCGGTGAATGCAAGAGACTTGGCTCCCTCCTGTTTAGACACACGGATCAGCTGGTCTTCAGCATCTCTAAAGAAACCACCGAGCAAGAGCCCCTGCCTGCAGAAGGGACCAGAGAGGCTGAGCTGGAGGCAGAGAAGGGATTGGGGAGGGGTGATCCAGGCCACCTTTGTTTCCAGGGTCCTTCCCCAAACCCAAGGGGATCCCAAGATCAACTCAAGCAAWAGATGAGAAGAGATGGGAACCACCTCGCAACCCACCAGCGAACCACTGCTGAGGACCTGGCTCTCCTCTCCAGTTTCTCCAYCCTTTACAGCAGCCCAAATGCTGCCTTGTATGAATCTCGTTCGCCTTCCTCAGTGGCCTCACCCTCCACCCGACCATCCCCGTGTGAGCCTGGTGCTGACACCGGTGCTGAGGAAGATGCGAGGGCTCCATCGCTCATCCCACGCTCCCGGGCATGGTGTGCAGTGCCAAGCCCGGACAGAGACGCAGAGAGGGCTCAGGAGATAACAGGCGCTTATCTACCAGATCAAAGGCAGCATTGCCCTTAAAAACAACCAGAACCCGAACTGTGCTGTTAGCCTTTAAAACTGGCATTAAAATGCCCATAAAAATAACATAAAGCCCATCAACACACGTGTTATTCTGTATAAATACCATCATAAATGTAACCTGCCCCTTTGCCTTCAGAGCAGCAAACTGACTTGTCAGACTGCCTGGTATTTCTCACCCCTCCCACCGCTGTAGCTCAGCAGGACACGCTGGCCGCAGGAATATCACTCTGGGATTTAATTTCTAATATTTCCACAGACATCACATTTCCCTGAGGGAGCTACAAGATGTGCCTGGCCCATTTTTTTTGTTGTTGTTTCAGTAACGATGCGGGTGAGGAGCCAAGATGAGGCAGAGATGGTGCCTCCTGATGCTCCTCACAATGATGGCTTCTGCAAGAGGCGAAGCTCTGATGGGGACTCCCAGGCAGGCGAAGGTAGCTGGGAGACTCCAAGAGGGTAATGAAATGCCAGGGCTGCATTTGCTCAGACAGGAGCAGTGCTGTGAGAAGCAGAAGACGTTTACAGCAAAGGCACCGGGCAGCTGCGAACTTAAAACCTCTGGATGTGTCTCCACACCGGGTCGTTGTTCTCCCGTTCTGCAAGGTGCACTTGTATGTACAACCTGGGTCATCGTGAAAGGTGAAAGACATTCCTTCCCCTCACATCRCAAAAGAGCATGCAGATCCCTTTGAACAAAACGGCTCCTCCAAAAGAGGCTTATTTTGTATCACAGAGATGAGTCCAGGCTGAATAGGAATACACGTTTTTAACATGCAAAGTGCAGCCCAGGCAGGCAGACTTCTGTCACGGTGCAAGTACTGCAGAGCTGTGCCCGAAGAGAGTCAGACCCGAGTGACGTTCGAGTATCAGACTTGCAAGATAGAAGCCGTGTTCAGGGTACGGTAGAGAAGACCAGCATAACCCTGAAGTTCATCTGCCATTCAATTAATCAGCAAAAACGGAAGATTAGACAGTGGAGGACACAGACAACAAAACAAATGTGACAGCTCATTTTTGTTCCCTCCCAGCACCCAACTTGTCTGCATTCAGCCCACCGCCCTCAAGAGGCAAGACASCAGGAGGAAGACTTCTCAAATCCAGCGTTTCCTGATGGAAATCAAGACCCCAGCAAACGGGAAGCACTCGTTGAACAGGGACCAGCCACCCTACCAAGCACTGGGTCTTCACACATCTTCCTCACACTGACAGCTGTCAGGTCAGTACAGATTAGATTAATATCACTGCAAAATTTTGGGACGCTTTCTGCGTGGGTGATGTAGCAGTCTCCTCACCTGCAGATGTTCATGGTACCACCATCACTGTCCCTAAACAAAATGGCTTTCAAAGTCCTCCCAGGACAGATGTAAGCGCTCCTCAGCACTTGGCTTGGGACCCACCAATCTGGCCTTCAATCCTCCTCCCTCCCCTTCCCACTACTTGGGGATTTAAAAGTTGCATAACCTAATTCTCACAAATGAAACATGAAASTGCAGAGAGAAATCTTTTAGCTAGGAAAAAGCATACCTACGACAGACATTTCCCCTAATTGAGGCCCTCCCTTCCAGCCCCCTGCTCCTGCCTTTCACTCGGGTAGGCTTGCTGACCCCAGCGTAACTTCTTTAGATGTTGCCTCCAACCAAGCTCACTCCAGAGAGTCTGCAACGCCGTTACAAATCCATCCTGGCTATTAAATTACGAGTGAATAATTGTGGTTAATGCTCACAGCAATGATGCGACCGAGGAGTGAAGTCACTGGCAACACCAGCAGCACCAGCAACCGCACAGGAGATGACTGCAGAAGCCACAACTCATCAGCRCTGGCTACAAGCCGTGAGCCTCCGGCACTTCAAACAAAGGAGGAAGATGAGTAATTTCAGACAAAAGAATGAGCCCTCATCAAAACTTCTGAAACACAGATTTCTGGATTGGATTAGGTACCTGTGCTACAACTCTCTTCTTTCTGTTTTTTTTAAGCTTTTCACATTTTGTTTCCCTCCTCCAGATTTCCAAATTCCTACCTATCTCTGAAAGAGATAAGCTGAAGTATTCCCTGAAGGCTGCTGTTCCCAGTACCTTTCAGATCAAGAAGAACCAGAGATTTCAATAAATCTAGTCCCTCTTCACCCCACATGCATCCCCTAAAATTTCTGTTGCAATATCTTTCCTTGTCTCTGTGGGATCTCAAAGCATTAATGTGATAGACCAGAAAGAAATGGGACTCAGCAAATAAAACCYACCCTGAAGATAAATGGCAATACAGAGGGGATAAACCGCCTCCGTGTAGATGTAGATCCACCTAAAGAGATCAGTCACCACTAAGTTGACCTGAATGATGGCCAAGTCAGGCTGTTCCCTGCAGGAAAGGCTGATGGGGACTTGGGTTTCGTGGTCATGGAGGACAGTTATTAAGAATAAGAGATTTCAGCAGCACTTGCAGACTGGGAAAAGCTCCTTACACCYGCTCAGGACACGCCATCTGTAGCAGTGCTCTGAAACGATGGTCCCATCCCTCCTGAAAAGGCTTATGTTGATGATAAATGAAAGTCATCCTCATAGTCCTGTCTTAAATGCTGATGGGGGAAGAGTTTTAAAAGCGCTCGTAAAACCTGCCTCCACAAAACTATCAGTAACGCACAATGTTGTGATTTAATGTAAATGTGTCCCAGTTCTGCTAAAAAATAAGTCAAAAAGAAGAAGTGAAAAACACCCAATGTGACAACAGACAGGAAGATCTTGGTTTGCCCTGAAACTCCTGGACAGCTTGAAATCACTTCGAGGAAATCTGAAATCATTTCTCCTTCTGAAAGCTTAGCCAACAGGTCAAAAATACAGCTGTCCTTCCAAACACCACAAGCGCTYTGTTTTCTTGAACAATTTTATGCAAATTGGATTAACCACCCATTGCTCTTCTGCTCTGAGCTGAGAGCTGCTTGAAATGCAAACATTGACTTAGGAACGTAAAGGAAAGATCATCTGATATACAGCAAATCTGGTCCTGGGACAAGAGGCTGCCAATTTGGTAAACCACTATTAAACAACTGACTGAATGAACTAGTTCTCCAGGAGACGGGCTGGGTCCTGGCCCACCCCACGCAGTACGTGGTGGCTCCCCAGCTCACGTGMCACCTTGAAATGCTCCGCCGTGGTGGGGACAAGTGCCAGGAGTGATGGGGTGGGGGGATGCGAACGCCCCTCGCCCTGCAAGCGCTGAGGTTGGGAGGAAGGAAAGCAGAAGTGAAACAAAGGCTAGCGGAGCAGGTGGCAGGAAGAGCAGTCGTTTCTCCCCCTCCTCCTCCAAACCAACTATTTACAGTAAAGTGTAAAACCAAGTGTCCCTAAAAATACAAGTTCAGGCTTCCTGCGGCATTGTCTGACAGCCGCTTGTCTCCAGCTTTTGAAGCCCCTTTATTCTCCTCCCCTTCTCACATCCCGCTTCTCCCCATTTCCTCTTCCACTGCGGTCCTGGTAGGGATGGTGAGGTACCCATCCCATACCAGGCATCCACCTGGTAAGGGGTCTATCCGATAAGGATGCTGGAAGACTTGGTCAAAGCCACTTGCCCCACGATTTCATCTCAAGGAGGGTGCAGCAGGGATGGGGCTGATGGGAGGATTCCTCTTTTCCCCCACCCATACTTCTCTCATTGTGGCACCTGGAGACAACATAAATTAAAACTAAAYGCACCTACGAGCGTGCAGAAGAGAACAGAATAATTCAGAAAAGCAACAGTACATCTGACTTAGTTAATGAGAAATCAACAGACGGCAATTCCAAGGATGCAAAATTATCCCATCCTGTAGAAGAATACATATACCTTTAAGAAAGGGCAAAAAGGCSGGCTGAGAATGTTTTCTATTTATGCCATTACTTTTGTAGGACTGGGCTGTGCTGCCACAGCAGTATTAAGCAATTCCCCCATCCTGCCATATACGCAAATATAAAGATTCACATTTCTCAGATAACTCACTTTTTAATGCAGGCCTAAGGTTGTCTCCATACCCTTGTGTCTTCTGGGTTTTTTCTTTTTAAAAAAAAGGTTAACTGAGCATTGCTGCCATCTCTTAAGCCAGATCATTACATTCACGTGGGTATCTGCTGTGCAAGGTCTCGATTTTCCCATCTTTTCTAAACCACCAAGCCTGACCCAGCATTTCAGTCTGAAGATTGATTTCCAGCAAGAATTACAATCATTCCAGAATTTTTGTAACAGAGGGAGGACTATCTCATACCACCCTTCAACCTACTAACTTGCCTTCTCGACCCTATCACAGGACAGAGTCCCCACAGCCTTATATCAGACACACTTTTACTGAAAGCTCTTGCAATGCTCCTCGGGGTAAGGGCTCCCGAAATGCACATCAAGACCCCGTACGTGGGTCCAACGTGGAGAGACCCAGGAGGCTCAGCATGGAGGGTCTCCTGCTCAGAGGGTGTCACCCCTTCTGAGGTGGGGACGAGGGCAGCGGGGCTTACCAACGAAGCTCCTTCCAAAGGGGTTATGAGACGCTATTTATTCCTATTGACGTCCGTGCTGTGGCACTCCCAGAGAAGCAGCTTTGCTTTCACGYGGGCTCAACCACCTCCCGCCTGCCCCGAAACCACTAAGGTTCACCCCGGCGCCCAGGCACTTGATTTTGAAGGCACAGCCTGATTTTCTGGGTACAGACCACATTTGGGAAGCTGGTGCTTATACAAAAAAACCCCCAGCGTTCACTTGTAAGCTGATTTCCCTTACATACAGTGCTACTAAAGCACAAGTGCACAAAGCACCGTGCCATTTCACAACTGCCAAACCACGCTTTAACGTGCTGACCGGCCACATTCTTTGCCTTCCGAAGCAAAGCACGCAACCCAAAATCCCCAGTGCTTGGCTTGGACTAAAAAGACACCATCCCTCCACCATTTTATCCCAGCCTCCTTGGCAACAACCTGACCCGGAGATCCGACTCATGTGGGTGCATGCATGCGTGCGTGCTTGTGAGTTTTAACGCTATTAGGTAGCTTCAAAGACATCAAAGATAATTATTTTCTACCAACTTCATGGAAACAGGCAGCTGGGTGGCAACGGATGCTGGACGCAGCCATTCACKAGGTTTATCTCCAACAGCTTTTAATCCCGACGGCCCCTTTCTCCAGTCAATTATAGCAGCCTCTACATTGCCAGAAAAGTAATGGGAGGGAGAGACTATAGGTATAAGCAGACATAATAGAATCCTAATTTAATTAGGGAAGTACTCAATCAACCAAGAGACATAAATACAAAGGAAACCAGGTTTATTAGTTCTGGTGCTTGCAGAAATGCCCATTTCGTTCCTTATTACTAGGGGAGGGATAAAAAAAAAAATCAGTAATCTTAATAGCACAGTCTTAGTTTGTTCTTTCAGAAAAAGATAATAACAAAACCAATCAAAACTCAAGAGCTTCTAGAAACACGGCGCTCATGATGGACAAGTAACTGAGCTCCTTACAGGGGGGGCCTGGTTCTGGTTTAACTGCGGTTACAAAATACAAATTACAGCTTGGCCAGCCTCAAGGGAAGAAATTTTCAACCCTGGTTCTCAGGTCTGATTTACACCAGTAAGAGGAAGGTCAGGATCACCGGGTCTAACAGCACACACCAACAGGCTTTGAGAAGGAGAAGGTGAAGCCACCAACTTCCCACGGCAGCACTGAGCCCACGGGGGGGTCACTTCATCTGCAGAAAGCTCCATCCTTTGCTACCCCATCCTTCTTTGGGGTCTGCAGGTTCAGAGCCGGCTTAGCGAAACAGCGGGCGTATTTAACATTCAAGCTTTAATGCCCGGATAAAGGTTTTGCTGAGAATGTAATAGCACAAAGTGACTAATGAGGGGCTGGGGAACTATTTGGAGATTAACTAACTGTTTTTGTGTTATGAAAGGGCAGGTTGCAATTTTAGGATTAGAAATCCATATTTTGGATGTCAATATCTTGCATGAGAAAAGGGCCAGGAGCAGTGGCACGACAACGCTCTAATCCATCCGCAAGGAACTGGCAGGGCAAGCGGAGAATGAGCCATCCATGCCAAGAAACTCCAAAAAAATATAATAAATCTGCCGCAAACACCACTGTCTGTGYTCTCCAGTAAAATGGTCCCTCACCGGGCGGGCTAACAAGCACCACTGTGCAGACTCCCACTGCCTCCGTTGGGATTCTCCAGCTACAGCCACAAGATTTGAGTGTCTACCCTGCGACATGGCAGGGTGCATCCTACCGTCGGATGGGTCCAAGAGGAGTCTTYCACCAGCCAACCATCCCCACCTCTCCCTGCAGCCTTCAGGTACTGCTGACAGCACTGACAGGTGCCAAAAAAAAAATAATTAAATGCCAGATAGAGAAAAAACCTATATATGCAAGACTGTCTGRGCATCCCATTCTGGCATTTAGTGAGACTGAGACCATGCAACCGCACTGCTATTCTTCCATCCCTSTCTTGGTTTAAAGGAGATACTTAACCAGCCCCAAAGGACTGTGACCTTTCTGACATCCCAAGAAGTCCCAGCTCCAGCGTGCTCTTTGGGTTTATCCRTCCAGGATAAGGAGGAACCCTTCACTACATCATGGCCAAGTACTCAGCACCCTGCACGGGTGCATCTCCACCAGCTCAGCCTTCTCCAGTCTCCAATACAAAACAGCGGTTCCCCATTACCCCAGTAAAGCTGCAGGGCAGCAGTGGGTCACTCTCGACACTCACTATGCATATATAGACATATATACCCACACATATATGTACATATATATGTAATATATACAAAGTGCTGAATCAGCACTGCACATCCTACCTGCTTTCCATCAGTTCTATGATGGCTGCTGGCTCATCAGGATAACCCCCAGAGGGGTCAGGGGTGAAGTTTGACAAAACCATGACTATTTAAGCAGAAAAACGGTCCTCTTGCTGTCTGCAGTACCCAGGGCACTGTCTGAAGGYACGTTAAACACAATATTTATCTTACCAGGCTCTCAGTGCTTTATGGTTTGGATTTTTTAGCTTCCAGTTAGAGGGAATTTTGCAGGCTCATAAAAAGAAAAAACACCTCACTGTAAGGTGGACAGAATTTACTGACATATTTTTCATTTAATTTGGTTAATTTTTCCTCCTTCCTTCCCATTTTCATCCAGTTTTTCCTCCTTCTCCCCACCTCCTCCAGTTTAGGTTACTTAAAATTTACGAAGTTTGAAACAAATAAAGCCAGACTGAAAATACACAGGAAGTCTTCAACGCTGCAGAGGTTAAAAATAGGCTTTAAACCAGCTAATGTCAGCATCAGCATAGAAGAAAGGACACCCTGACAGCTCTAATTATTACATTCTCTTGTTTTGCACTTGTGAAGAGCAGCAATTAAATCTCTGCTTGGGCTTATAAGGAAAAAGTAAAGTGCTCTGCACCTGCAAAACGGATTCTGTTCCATCGGAGGATTTCAGCTCCCCAAAGCACATTATCCAGGGCAGTGTGCAGAACAAAACCCATCCTCCCCTTCCCAGCAACCGAGGATTTTGCAGCCGGTTCACGGGGAAGAATATTAATAATGGCAACCCCTCCTCTTCTGCCTTTGCTAGATAGATTTATTTAAGAAAAAGCTCACCATTTCTGGACAAAACGGTCGCAGACTACGTATGCGTGCAATGCCTGAAACTGCCATATGGTGGTAAAAGTATTTTTATTCATAATCATTTTTATTGCAGTAGCCTCCGGGGACTTGAACTAGGTCACTTTCCCATCAAGGCTCACTACAAGCCGTTAAATAAGTGGTGCACACAGGGTCCTTTAAGCATCTTCTATAAACGAGTGATTCTGTTCATTAAAAAGGTAAAAAGAAACAAGCATCACAGTTTATGAAACCTATTTTCTGCCACTCATAAATATAAATTCTTTGATGTTCAGTAACCTAATTGAGTTTAGTATTTGCAGCTGTTCCCTCAGCAGCATCAAGGGCCTCTCRTTTATTCTGATTACCTGTCCTTGGGAAATCCGCCGGAACTGCCCGTCTCAGAGACCTCTACTCCTGTCAAATCTGGCTGGGATCAGCCGGGAGGCTGGAAATCTCCGTGACTTGGAGACGGAGAAGGATTCCCACTGACAGCCATGCAAGTTGCAGCAGCTTCATTTCTTTAGGATATCCAGCTAAAAAGCGYATCATCGCTTTCATGCTCAATTCCAGGCTGACACCGAGTGAAGATAGCTTAAAAAAACCCCAGAACATAAAAACAAATAAACAAAAAAAACTAACAAAATTTTCCTGCAGATTCATTTCCCCAAAAAATTTAAATCCTGGAACATTTCACTAAGAATATTCTGAATATTTCACTCTGGAGGCGCGGGCAGGGTGCTGCGGGGAGCCAGGGGCCGGGTGCCACATGTCCCACCGGGGTGGCACCTACGGGCTCCGGGTTTCGGCTGCACAYGCTCACTCCCCACCCTCCCTTCCTAGAAACTACGTGAGAACAAAGTTAAGCCTCTCCATGAAAAACAAACTTTTAATTTGCATAAAAGYGTATTCTTTTTTTTTTTTTCTAATGCAAAGCAGTTTTGACCAAGAGCGTCTGAGCAGCCCCTATCAGTGACGAAGGGAGGACTTGGTATGCGCAGGAAGGGCAGGCACCAGCTGGGACGCCAGGAGAAGAAAGGCACACTGTTTCCATAAAGCCAGTGGGGAAAAAAAAAAAAATAAATATATAGCTGGGAACATTTTTCTGGCAGCAAACGATCACTCATGGAAGCGAAGCACTGATAGCCAAGGAGAAAGCTAAGCTCGTTGAGCCAGCTCTCCCCCTCCCAGGGACACCTGCAAGTTGTCTGCTGCGGGAGCAGCCGGACRGGGACATAAATAAGGCTGCCCGCGCTCCGTCCCCAAACCCAAGCGACCACTAACGCCTTCCAATTGATCTCGGCGGGTTTCACATCAGCCATTGATCCAAAGATCTCAGATCTCCTCATGGAGGTAGATAAATCCCATCCATCCTGCGTAGAGACGGACCAGCCTTTCCCGCTTGAACTGAATCACCACCCTGGGACACCGATTTAGATCCCGCCTAACGCGGTCAGCAGTCTGCTTAAAATATTTTCATCGTCTTTTTCCAGACTGAGGAGAAGACTGAGCATGCCCTAAAGCTCAGGCAGCTTCTCCAGCTCTGCCGGCTGTTCTAATAAAAGGCATTACCTCTTGCTACAAACCCGGCTCTTCTTCTGTCCCTGGTTCATCAAGGCTACAACAAACACTACTTCCAAATATTTTGCTTATTAAGTACACAAAAGATTACATTAAAAAAGCTACCTCTGTTCCAGATATTTTTAATTTACTCCTAATTTTACAGGCTTGAAAACTTTTAATGCAACTTATCAGTCTGGGAAAAAAATGAGTTATCCCTATTAAGCTCACTGAGCAATACGAAAAATGCTGTATCTTCCGCAGCCCTCTACTGCTGTCCTTAAAATGGAGCAAAACACTGTGATAACGTCCTTGCAAGGTATTTCATCACAGCAGTAGTGTCACCCAAGCTAACTCAAGGGTGTGCTTCTGGTGTTCSTCTTTACCCTATAAGTCACGAGTTTATCTTCTGGTTGCAAGGGCCAAGAATAAAAGAGCGTATTTGAAGGCTCGCATTCCTCGCGCCGCACAGACCGCTCCACAGCTGCTGCTGGGCTGCGGCACACGGCGGGGCAGGCAGCGAACACCCGCTGCCCGCGGGTCCCCCCAGAGCTCCCACCGCTCGGCAGTCCCTGGGACCACCTCAAAGCATCGCCAGGGCTTGGAAAGCTGAAGAGCATCACCGAACAACTCCTGAAACAACTCAGGAGTTGAACTTATGAAACTGAGGGAAGCACAGATGAAAAAAAAACCCAACCCCACGAACATAAGAGCCAGCAGCTCTGGCTGTCCTTGCAGCAGGACTCTGGCTTTTTCCACTGCTCTTCTCATGGGGAGGGCTGTGCGCCTTCCAGCCATGCCCTAAGACCTAGTATCCCCAGGCCAAATACAGCTGCCATAATTTGTCCCTAAACGATAAGTACCTTAGACTTGCCTAGTACTAGTACTAAGTACTAAAAATCTAGTACTTAGCTTTTTCTGGGTGTAAAACGCCCACTTTATTTTTTAAGCCTGATGTTTGCCCTGACAGAGTTCCTCTAATACTTCTGAAATATTTTTCATACCTCATGGATGTGTTACAAAAGCCTTACCGACCCTACACAATATCACTTATCAATTCCAGGTAGATCGCTCTTGTGTCGAGACAGGGCTGGAAGTTAAAATAAGTCCTGAAAGATGTTCTTTTTTTGGCAGGTCTTAGGAGCCGGCTCAGCACATTCCCATCTCCTGCTTCATCTAAAAATAATAAACCCTCCAAAGTGAGCAGTCGGGATGATCTGTGCTGAGCGCAGGCACGCGGCGTGCCCGGTCAGCTCTGCTGTTCCCACCTCCAGCCCTGCCCGGGAAACACCAGTGGCTTGAACCAGGGTTGGTGGCTGGCCAACACTGCCAGAAAAAGGTCACAGTGCTTGGCATGACATGGAGACCTTCCCTTCGCTTCCCGGCGGTTGGCCATTGTCCACAGGTGAAGGGGTGGCGAGGGGAACGTGCACCACATCCCGCAGTACCGATGGTGCAGAAATGTGACGTTCGCCTGGCCGTCCGATTCACCCCCTCCCTGGGCCTGCTGGTGGGGATGTCATCTGGTAACCCACCTCAGATGTGGGGATGGTCAGAAAGCAGCAGAGTTAAAACAAGACTTTCTCTGCTCACCTGGAGTTAGTCATATCTGCTGAGTTGACTGACAAAACCAGTGTCCTCACTTTTTTCTTTTTTAAACATATAAGGGTATAGGTCGGAAGGGACCTCCATCCGGTTCAATGCCCACGCAAGGCAGGGCCACCATGGACCATGACCGCCCAGGTGCCAGAGCAGAGCCATGGGAGAGAGCAGGGCTTTGTCCCAACTCCAGCTAGTCAGAAGTAAGTTCAACCGCTGTTGGAGACAAAACCTCCTCCACACACTATTCCCTCAAGGGTCATTACTGATTTTATTTTTCCTTTTTTCAAGTCTTTTGGAGTGGGGGTGGTATCTTGGAATGGGGTCTGCAAAAAGCCAAATGCAACAGGATTACTGAACCACAGCTACACCCCAAAGGCTCCTATGTGCCACACCACCACAAAGAGGTCCTTGTATCATCATAAGCATCAGCAGAGAGTTGCTTAAAGCAACACGTGTTGCTCTTCATTTTGAATTGGTCTACAGAAAAAAAAGCACTGAGCATCAACAAGACTGTACTTCCAAAGGTACAACATCCCACGAAGTCCCCTCAGTTAGGGGCAAGGCTCTCCTCAAGTGCGATCCTGGCCCTCATGTTTGGATGCTGCACCTCAGACAGCCCCTCATAGCATCTCCAGGTCAAAGGCTGTGTCAAACAGCCCCAACACACAAGTGACAAGGACACCAAGCAAAGTTGAGAGGTTCAGCTGCATGAGAAGAGGGAAGTGCCCTGCATGATGCACAACACGATGAATTAGAGGTCAAAACTCAAAAAATGGTTGGGATTTTACCATCAGTAGCTCGTTTAAGAAGTCATTCCTCCTCGCTGAGGGATGGAGACCTCCAGCCAAAAGGCACTAGCAGCTCCACCCCGAACTGCTCCATCTGCACCAGCGCAGCCTTGGGCAGCACCAGCACACACAAGTGCACGGCACTGCTCCGCGAACGCAGCACACAAGCCGCTGCAGTACAGAGACGCTGGTGGACACTCTACCAGTCTCCTCCACCAGGTCACCAGCGTGCTCCGGTAACTAGCTGTAAATTCAGACTTTCAATAAAACCAAGAGCTATCAAATTTTAATGCTCTATTATCGGCACGACTGTATCTGAGTTCCAGGAGGCATTCTCCAGGCTGGTAAATCTAATCTACCCAGGACTTTTCAATTTGCTGCTGCAATATAGGTGCATCCCGCTTCTCTGAACAGCAAGTACGAGATTGCTTTCTCCTTTGGTGAGACATAAGAGCACCCGTCCCACTTATGGTCCCTTCTGGCCATCTATTTCTTGCAAATACACAACTGAACACACTCTGGGATTCTCCTGTAACAGTGTGCGAGAACACGGTGGTTCATTAGAGGGATTTTTTTTCATTATAGCAGTTTGCTCCTTGACTCCTGCAGCAGTTAGTGTACATGCACAGTGCTGAGAAGAGAAAATGGTCTCAATCTTTTAGGAGGTTCTTGTGTGAACCTCGATCCTGGGACTGATGCCATTCATTCCCAAGGTATTAAGAAGAAAACGGGTATTGAGGCATTAAGGACAAGAAAACACCACAGTGTTTTCTTGGCTTTGCCACTCGCACAGGGCATGGGCACCAGCAACGCACAGGGTCCACCAGGTCCTTCTGTGATGGTCACTTGTCTATTAGAGAAGTCACTYATTCATCTCTTCACATCACTGCTGCCTTTTTGTTCTCAGAGACACCGTCCGTGGCTGTTCTCAAAGCAGGCAGGAAAAGCAAAGCTGACTGGGTAAAATGCTGTTTATTTAGGTGGCACAAATGAACCCTCACGCTACACTGAGCTCAGCTGACCTGACGCATCAAACCCTTTGATTGCTTTCCAAGCGCTGACAGCAAGGACCCCACCGCAGCAATGCTGTCAGCACTTGGAGAGGCATCACGACGTACAACACTACTAACTACCCTACAGTTACAGACGAGAAGGAAAAAAAAAACCCACAAAGAGCAATGCTTACCAAAGAGGAGGATGCTTTTGGCATGACAGGAGCACTGCAACGCTGTGATGGTCTTCCCTGAGGTCACCATCAGTTCTTCCTGGCCCAAAAGYGACCAGTTTGGCAGCAAAAGCAGAAGAGCAGGACATGTAATAGCCAAAGTTTTTTGGGTGACACCTTACCCGGCCATGGCTGAACCTACCCATGGGTCAGGGCATGGTCCCCACTGGGTTTTGCTGCTCACTGGGGAAAAGGGACCAGAAGTCCTGCTGCTTCTACAGCAAACCCATACCACAGCATATGCTCTCTCCAGAAAATAACACACCCCTGGACATTTGTGAGATGAAGGAGCAACAGAATTCAGTCATTCCTCCCAACAGAGAGATTGTGTTTTAAGCAAACAGCCAAGGAATAAAGGGGGGGGGACGAGGGGAGGGATTCAAAGCAGTTGCCTCGTCTTTAATTAAAAGGGTCGAGCAGAATGTTTCAAACACCACGTGGGTATAATTTAAAGAGCAGTTTGTAAGATGAGTTTTCAGCGTGGGTTTTCATGTATTAACAATAAATAGAATTTTCATATTATTTCCATGAACTCCAGTCTTCGTAAAAATCACAGCTTTTTTATAGTGGCGTGGCCAAGGTTCACATCAAACCATCCATACGAAAGTCATTCTGCGAAGATCACAGCTAAGTCCTGGATATTTGGTCAGAAAAATAGCGTCTTTCAAAGCCATGCTGAAAAGAGACTCTTGTTTTTCTTACATTAAGAAGCCCGTGATGCAGACAGGTACGAACGGAGCAGGATCCGGGCTGGTGACACATGTATGCCACAAACTGTGGAGGGCACGGGGACAGCTCTGACCCCATTTGCTCCACTTCATTTAAAACCAGCACAAAGATTTCCTGTCCACATCATGTTTTTTTTAAAGAGTGCTTTACAGATCACCTCCAGCTAAAGCCGCCGTGCTCCTACCACAGTCATCTATTACCTGCTCATCCTCTCCTGCGCTCTCCCTGTGGGGCCGCGGCAAGGCTGAGTAATGTGGTCCCTAATAGAGTATTACATATTGTAATTAGTGCAACACCAGTACCCAGATCGAGGTGTTCTATCACTGAGACCTTCCCTTTCCTTTACGGGATGGTTCTCAGAAGAGCACAATGCTGCTCCCGTAACCAAGCGTATTCCCAAACAACAAACTGCCACGCTTCCCAGGTTTTAAAACCTGYTCCCATGGTGGGGCACGTGCCATAAATTCATGGGAGCAAGAGCAGCCTCTGCTCCCTCCCAGGAACAAGTACACTCGCTTGCTAGACCCGACCCTTCCGCCTGCATAGGCAAAAATGGGTCAATGATTGAGTCTTCTCCATGGGAGGTGTGATCTCCCCCAGATGCTACTGAAATGCAGAGGCAGAGCCAGCGCTCAGAGCTGTCAACAGCCCCATGAAGGCTRTGGAGCTCCTCCTCAGCTGCAGGCACACTGCTCTGCACCGACCCACATCTGCAGGGACCGATACCTGCGGGGACCGATGCCCGTGGAGCCCTCCTGCAGCTGAGGACCTGGGTCCCCCGCGACCCCTACGTACTACGCCAAGAACCCTTCCAGAGCTCCATAAGGCCTGTTCAGCAGCTCCCTCAGGAGACAGGAGGGCAGACTAGGAACTGTGGTTTTGGCATCAATTACCCAAGAAATGTAATAAAGTGAGCAATGTCCCTGCTGGGCTGACAGTACCGATAAGCCAAGGGAGGCATGGAAAAGTCAACAGCCCAGATCATACCAAAAACACGTGGCACCACAGAAACATTCAGCTCGTCAGTCTTAGTCCTGTGCTTTAACCACATACATCTGCCCCTTTTCAAGCTGTAGCCCACTGGGCATTATCTGACTAATCCTGCAGCAAGGAAAATCCAAAAGCTCCCTTTTCCACAAACAAAAGTTTCTCATCACCGCAGCTCAGTGACTTTTAAACAGCAAAAAAAGTCACGAGGAGTCACTATTGAAAGCCCTTTCAGAAAGATGCCCAGTTAATTACCAAACCACCACAGAGCCCAAAGTCATCCCAAATGCATCAACATGGCAAGAGATGAGTCATCTCAGGAAATGCCAGGAGCTCCTCTGTCACCAGCCACAAAGGCAAGGCCAGTTTTTCCTCCAGACAGGAAGAAAAACACTGGATGATATGAAACGGACCAAATCAGTCGCTGGACATGAGGTAGCAGAACGTTAAGGTGGCCTGCAAAATTTGTTCCTATCACTGAAAAAGAASTGGAGATGTTTTTCAACGTGCTGCTGTGTAAGAGAAGAGTCCTACTTCCTTCCTCATCACTGCTTCAGAGAGCACACAAAGAATGCTCCTCCAAGAGTAAATTATTTAGGCAGTCATCTCAGCAAGTTATTTCCGCTCATTTCCGAGGAACAACACGGCTCAACCTGGGATTTAAACCAGCAGCAATGAAATGGTGCCCAGTTGACTCCACCTCCARAAAACAACCAGAGGATGGACGCAGAGCACCACGAAGCCACCACTAATAYTGGAGGATGCAGCGTACGCTTGACATGGCTTAAACACGGGCATGCAACTGGAGGAGCTCTGGCTCTCCAGCAAAACCTGCTCCATCTTCATATTCTGTACAGCTTTCCTCCTAGAAGACAGTTGGGTTTTCTACTTTCACGTGAATTACTCTAATCTTGTTGTGACAGTCTAGAGCAACCAGAGGATGCTGCAAGTTAAACACCATCATTTGTCTCCAAGTTTTAAGAGGGAATAGGGCTGCCAAATCGGAGCACCGCAAAGCTAGAATCTGACAGCTGTAACTAGGGCAATTTCAGTTAGGGAAAGATAAAAATAAATAAAGAAAAAGAAAAAAGAAAAAACAGAGAAACTATACATTCCAAGAGGAGAGGGAAGCAAGAAATGMAGCTACTATTAAAGACAAAAGTTGGATATTCGCCTATTTTGATGCTCTCGTCAAACCAATATCGTGTTCTTCGTGTGCCCGCTGCACAGTTGTTTAAGAGCAGCCTGGAAGAGAGGCAACAGAAGAGACAAAACCCCAGGGTCAAAGCACAGCACCTGCCTGCCCGATTGCAGTCCTTTTAAACATTACAGAACGACAGATAAGACTCYGCCAAAGCCCTCAGCGGCTCCGATGGAGGCTCACACATCTCCCAACATTTATCCAGACGGTTTCAAGTCTCAAGCACGTGAACCCTGCACGGAAAAAGTCTGTGCTACGGTGTGACAGCCAAAGCAACAGGCAACAACCTGATACCCTGACCCCGATTTGCTCYGAGTTCTAGATGATTCAAAGAGGCTCTGTAATTAATGAGACTACAAGAAAATCAGATCTACCTGAGCCTTCTCCCACACAGAGGCCAAGCCTCTCTGCTGCCACAAAACTCCTGTGGGATTATAAAATGTTAAGCCAGGGGAGAAAGAAATAAAATAAAAAAAATCTCAGAACTGTCAGTAAATTCAGATCTGCAGCCATCTAAATAAGATTGCGATTGCTTTCAAGAAGTATTTTCTAAAGAACCAGTTTGAGAATTAAAAATAGATGCAGAGTCCATCTAGCTCCATCTCTTTATCCTTTTATCTTTCTCAGCGTTAAATCCGGAGTCCAGCTGAGACAAGCAGTCACCAAGGCTAGCCCCCACCCACCCAGCCAAACAACCCCACCGCAGAGGCTCCTGTTCTTCAGGGTACCCGGCTGAGCGTCCAAGAGGGATTTGCGGCTGCACAGCTCTTCCCAAGTAGAGCAGTTGAAAGATGAAGTTCTCTATAAATCCTTTCCAGTTTTATGTTCATCTTAAAGGCATGTACGTTCAGGAGTTAGAGATTAGAAGCATTCTGAGTCCAGAAATACTCTTCTTTTTTTTTCCTTCCAAAAAGAGGAATCCAGTTTTAAAGCCAGGGAGCCCCTGGTGTGTGTGGATGGTTTGGAAGCGGGGCTGAAGTCGTGAAGGGCTGTATTTTTAAAACCTGCACTTTGCAAGGTTTTGGCAACATTTCTTTTTTCATCCGGACCTTGCCACAGTTATTTTTCCATTTCTGCTCAAGGCCAGCTCATCACAACGGTCTCTATCAGGAACTAACCCTGAAGACAACTTTTGGAAGTGTCAAGCAGTGTCATGGGGGAACTGCTGTCCCTCAAGGAGAGAGGGAGGGGATCCTCCCCAGTGCCCAGCACAGCTCGCTGCCTGGACACAGCCTGTGTGAATAAGAGTGATTAAAAAAAAAATCCATCCAACATTGTACGTTAAAATTGCAGACACCCAGTAGCAGAAGCCCTTCTACGGCACGTACAGAAGTTCAGTTCTCGGCTGGTACTACAGAGAGACAGTCACACTGGGCTGATTCCCCGAAACTTGGCTGCTTCCAGGTACATCCAGTTGCCCTGCTAGGTCCATGATATCTAGAGTCAAGATCTCTCATGACCAGCAACCAAATACATGCCAACATGCGGCAGAGCCGTCATCCCCGGGGATGGCTTGGGCAGCAGAGTTGAAGCCTCCAGCTGTAGGTCCTATGCCAGAGAAACTTCACATTTGCCTTCCAGCAATGTCCGTGTTAGCCCTAATGAAGACGTATATTGAAGACGATTCCTTTTTGATCTCCTCATCTGCTGCATGTACCAATCCCCGTTGCAGGACAGTCAGTGCCCGTCAGGGTTGAAAGGGAACAGCAGTGGAACGTGACCTTGAGCTGGCTCCGGGCGCTGGAACTGAACCCACAGGCAGGCAGCAGCGAAGCCTCCGAGCTTCCCCATGACCCAGTTCCACGCTGCAAAACTGGATTACGGCTCCCATTGATCCACTTGGTTTTCCGCTTCGATTTTGCTGGTGAAGCAGTGAAAGAGGTCATCCCTCTCTGCTGCGACTGCTGAGGCAGCTTCCTACCTACCGAAGAGTGGAGCTTATCTCCTTGGAGCTCCTTGCTAGTAACCAAGAGCCAGACAGCAAAAATATCTTGGAACTGTTAAAAAAGGAAAGTGTGACAAACAAGACGTTTTCCTGGATACACAGAGCACCATCCCAATCTGTATTCACAAGGCTTAAAAAAAAAAGAAAAAAAAAAAAAACAAAAAACAACAAAAAAACCAGGGCTGCCAGTACGTACTGCAGACGGTATTTTATATTATCTCTGCAGTGTAGTCCACACCAGCATCCATCACCAACATACTGATGATGTGCTGAAGGACAGACATTTATTGTCAGCAGGAGATACCCATCGCAGCTGAAGATTCTGTAATTACTGTTTCTTAGAGMAAATGAAAGATTTATTATTCACATAATAGTGAATGAAGGTCTTTTCTGGAGTAGAATAGTGGTTTACTTACAGGCCTTCGTCTGTATGTCACATTGTATTATGCAAGATTAAATAGTTTAATTTTTTCAAGCTGTGATTTTAGGTAATGTGTGGATTCTCCAGCAGTAATTAAAAGCACAGAGGCTACTTGTACTTCCTGCTGTACCCTCCCCAGGCAGCCTGGTACAGGAGTACCAGTGGGGACTCCCTCCTCCTATTCAGACAGTTTCTGGCTTTATTTCTTTAAACTATGAAACCACAGGTAGAGAAGATTTATATTCTGTTATTGGCTAAAGGTCTTCAGCTGAGATCAAAGCAGTTAGCTATAATTGCAGAGAGAAGGTCGCAAAACAAATCCTAATTTATCAGTAGGGATTTTTCAGCCCCTTAAAGTAGGTACCATCTACAGCAGGCAGAAGAGACAGGAAAGCAGGAAAAAAAAAATCATCAATCATTAGAGAAGCTGCCCTCATTCACAGTTTTGCCATTAGCTACGACAGAAATCCTAAACACAAGATAAAATCTCAGTGCTGTGTGTTATTACATGTCTCCCTTAAAAAACATCTTTTAAATGAAGAACACCGCATGCACAAAGCCATGGGATCCCACCGCTGCAACGTTTCTGCCTTCTTTCCATCCTCTTCCTCCCAGCTTCTTGCTAAAGCTGAGACCTCCAGCAGAAACTTCAGGAGAAATCACAATACCAGAAAGAGGCAGAACACGGCAGACAAAGACCGCAAGATCCAACAACTACAAACAGAAGACGGGCAAAATCTAATGGGAAATAAAGTGCATCATTTTTAAGTGAGAGTAATTAATCACCGCTGATGCTTGCAGGCTTTACACCAAAATTGAAAGTTTGATCTGAATAAGGTGCCCAACCTGCAGTTGTGCCCATGCCACAGAAATTAACGGGTGGAGTCCATCATCTGCCAGATGACAAGGGAGGTCTGACTGCCCCAAAATCCGGGATTTCACAAAACCAGAAAACTATTTCACAAGGAGGGAGCCCTGCTGCCGCAAAGCCCTCACACCTTCATGTTTTAAGCACCGAGCTCCCCAGCCGCAGCATGGCAGACAGGCGCTACCCAGCGCAACTGCCCGCGCTTACAGCGGGTGAACATCTGGCCTACGGTTCCCTTTTATTCCTTTCCCACCAGAAAAACATCCTCCCTGCGTGCAGTAAGTCATGTCGAAAGACGCTGCTGCAAGCTGTAACCAAATGGTCAAACGAACTTATGGAGCTGCACCCCCTCCTTTACACTCCCGAATCCTAATTAGTGCATTGAATTCTCAGTTAAAAAGCCCAGGAAGCATCCTGCCACCGCACGAGCACTGGAGGCTGAGACCTACCTCACCTCATCTCCACTGCAGTATCTCAGGGCTACAACATCCACCACGTCATTAAAGCCCTCCGTCATCATCCTTAAAATATGGAAACTAATTCCAACCTTATAAAAAGGGTTAGAAATGATCAGCATAACCAGCCCCAAGCCCTGCCAGCGATGGGTATCGAGCACAGAGTCATTGTCCTCACTGCCCCTCGTTCACCACCAGCCTTGGCCATTCAAACCCATCCCTCATGTTCTCCAAGGTGGTCATCTCGAAGGCTGGCCGAGTCTCTCGAAGAATTAGTTACCGTGCTGTGGTTTTCACTCCCCCTCTCGGTGCATCCCAAAGACACCCCAATTTAAGTACCTTCCACTGAAGAGTCTCACCAGACCTCCTTGGTCCATGAGTGTTCCCACCCAGTCATGTCTGAGGAGCAACAGCCCCACAGCGATACGGACAGGGACTGGACCAGCTGGGCTGTTTGGGAAGGCATCTGAGCAGTTCATCCTGAGTACAAGCACCTAACCTGTAGCGTGCTAACAAAGCTCAATAGTCACGGCTCTGGTGCTCGGATGCTGAAAATCCTCTCCACTCCATCCCCCCCTTTTCCAGCCCGACTCCTGTCCCTCCCTTCTCCGTGCACTGCCGTGGGAACGTGGTTCAGACTCCCCAGAATTGGAAATCCAGCGGTCAGTGCTGGATCATTTAGAAATGTCAGATCTAGAGGCTTCCAGGATTTATTTGCCATTTTATGTGTATTATTTGCTACTGTATGTACGTATTCTGCCAACTGGCCTTGTGGAAAGCCCTTCTGAATTCAACTAAGTGGGGTCTGAGCTACAGTGACTCACTTGTGGGTCCCACAGTCACACTTGTACGTGGTTATCCCACCCACGCTGGCCTTGGACTGCTCTGCTGTAAGCCAGCCACACTGACTTACACTTAACATTACAAATAAAAGATAGTTCATCTGATCACGCGGCTATGAAAGAGGGCATGGAGGTTATCTGAAACCCCCCAGGCACACACCTCCCACACCAAGCCTGCACCCAGCCAGGTTTGTCCTGTGCGGGGACAGTGAGAGCATTCAATCCGAAACCCAGCCAGATCGGTCTTAAAAGTCCCATATTTTAGCAAAATTAATACAGTGTTGCTCCTAACATTCCCAAATACTCAGCTATTCAGTGCCCAAAACCACCAATTCCCCCTGCCCCATCCTCAGAGATTCCTGGGAAGTGGCACGCTGCTGCTGCGGCCCCGCACTGCCAAAACAAACAAACAAGGGCTAAATTAGTGACAGCATAATAAATGCAACCCAAATATGAATTAAAATCCCCAGGTTAACTCTCAAGATTGCAACAGGCTGCTGTGTTGGTGATAAAACCTTCACAAATGTGGCTGCACAGCTGGGTCCCTCTTCCTTCCGTGCATGCAGCAGAGTCTACCTGCAGCTCCATAAAACAAGCTTCTACAAGGATTTTCATTTGTGCTTCTTCTCAGATAATTAAAGTGAATCATATAAATGAGGGGCAACAAGAAAATCTTCCTTTTGAAAAAAACTTGACAACCTCTGGACCTGCGAATGTCCCCCACAGCCCACCTCAGTGCGGCCACCCAGGATCTTCTCAACATTACAGCACAATAAATAGGGTTGGAGACCCCAAGCATCCTGGGTCCAAGGATGTGGGGCTCTAAGGAGGAGATGCAGTGCAATCCGTCTGCCTGCAGGCAGGCACCACACCACCACTTCAACCCTTCACGGAAGTTTTAAGAAGAATTTAGGTGTTGCACAAACTTTTGGGACCAGGCTGAATTCCCACTTGTGAACGTACCATGGGAGTTTGATCATCACTTAAGCGGTTCTTCAGTGCAGGAGAATGAAAGAATAAATAAACAGGGAGAAGAGGAAGGGCATCCATCATGCACTTGACTACCTCAAACATGCGAGCTAAAAGGGAGGAAATGAAGAACAGTATTTTCCCCTTTTACCTCAGCCTAGCATTAAAAAGACAAGATACATTCCTAACTATAACCCTCTATGAATGAAAAATTGGCGGAGTCAATAAAATGTGAAGTAAACTTAATTCATTTTTACTATATGACCTACTTTTGGCAGGTTTTGATTCACATGAGCAGCTAGAGCTTCAAGGTGGTGATTTGGCAAGGTCCGTTCATTAAAGTCATTCTTTTCTTTATGGCTTTCAGCTTCAAGGGATAAGAAAACACATTTCTGTCAAAGGCATTCTTCAAAAAGGCCCCCTCGGCACAAACCTCGCAGCAGCCAGGGAAAAAATGGATATGAATGCAAATGCTGCTTCAGAACCGAAAGAAGATGGGAATGAAGAAAATCTTAATTGCTGGAGGTAATCCCCCCTCTGCCACCCTCAAGCACCCACTGGGTCCCACCTGAAGCCCTGCGGGGCAGGCAGGGATGCTCCGACGGGGATGAGGGCGACATAATACAGTTTTATCTCCTGACCATCTGAAGGCTAGTAAAATAAAGGGGAGCACAGTTAATTTGGATCAGGCTTGCAGGCACAAAACACTTCCCCAGTATTCACCCCTAGACACCCAAGCAGCCCCATTTGATTTCAAAAGGGCTCTTCATATGCTTGGGCTGAGCATGTAAATAACCATATTAGGAACTAATACGGATGAGATTGAGCCGGTCATCGTTAAATAACCACAGAGGTGATCTCCTTTACTTACTGCAACACCAAGCAAGCTGGGTGCCTCGCCTCTACACAGCCCAAAATTTGTGAACCTGTGGGGAGCTCAAGTTAACCGACAAGAGTTGTTTCCTTTGCAAGCAGGTACCTCATTCTGTTCAAAATAATACGTGTTTTGACATTTTCCACAGGCCAACCCTGACACGAGGGYAGCTATTCCAGAGTAGCATCCTTATTCCCTGCGCTGCCCGGGGCAGCCGGGGATCCCACAAGGCAGGGAAGGATGGATGAACACACGGATCCCTCCACTGCAGTTTTCACTGGCTGCTCAGTCCCAACTTCAAGTACCTCAGACAATATTACACAAAATTAGCAAGAAACAGTATTTTGACAAAGGCTGTGAACGCCGTACCAGGACAACGCGGCTCTGCAGCCGAGGCTGGAGCCAGCCACCGCTCGCCAAAGTCACCGTGGCAGAGATCAGTTACAGGCACTTCAGAAGAATCTGCCAAAATAACAGTAATTAGAAAATAAACGGTTCATTTCTGCGCTCTCACGCCGCTGGCTAACAGTTTCGCTCTGGCTGGCAGACGAAGGGCACTGTCAGCTCCGCGGCCGCTGCCAATTAGCTGCTCCCGCAAAGGGCGCTCCGGCGTTCCTCAAGGAGCAGAGATGCTTAACCTCGGGCCAGGGCGCAGAGGCAGGAAAAGGCATTTGGTTGAGAAAGGGGAGCCTTGGAAGACCTCTCGTTAACTGTCTCCGTGTCGAGTAAGGAGAGCTAGCTGGAACAGCAGCAGCTCCTGCTGCAGAGACGCATCAAAAACAAAGTAAAACCCCGGAATGGGATCCAAAGCTCAAAAATAGTGCGCATTTCCCAGACAGGTATTGCACTATACACACATTTTGGGACAAGCCAAAAAAAAAAAAAAAAAAAAAAAAAAAAAAAGAAAAAGAAAAAAAAAGTTCTTTCTACCAGGAAACCATCATTTGAGTATTTTGGGTTAGAAGAGTTTCCTTCCTTTCCCATCACCAAAGCCAAGGATATGGGAGTAAATATCCTTCCTGCAAAAAGGGGGAAAATAATTTCTGGGTTGAGCCTAGAGAATGAAGCAATAAACCCTCCAAAACTCAACTGAATAAAATGCCATACAAGCTTTTAGGCGGAGCTGAGACCGATCTTCAAGCCTGGCCTGGCTAACCCTAGCCTTCTCATAAGGGAGATTAAATAAACATAAAAAACCCATGTCCTGTGCCTTGCTGTTCTGATGGACTCAAATACCCTCCTGGCATCAGCCCTGCATTGCCAACAGTCAGTACATTTCACACTTAACTTACTTCTGTCACCTTGAAGCAAAATATGCAGTTATACAAATGAGTATTTTTTGTATGTTGAATGCAGCTGGGGGATTATTCAAAAACAAGTCGCTATCGGCCTCCTAGGAGACATGAAAAGGTCGTGGAGCAGGCCGCAGAATATTTTCCCAGCCTTCCTCAAATATATTTAAACCTACATGATTTCTCTATTTTAAGGCCTTCTTTGGGACTTTTTCCAAAAGTTCCAAAAAACAATCAATTAAAGTGGAAGCGCTTCACAAAAGGAGGACGCTTAAGGACAGCAAGTGTCGGCAGGAAAACAGATTTCGGTACTTCTATGAACTTTGGCAGCAAAGATGCAGGCAGATGGAAGGAGCAGCGAGGGAGCTCAGCTCAGCTTATCGCGGGCATGAACCCAGCAGGAGGGTATCGGTGCCACCCAGCACCGGGCACCTCGTTCCGGCGCCGCAATTACCATTCCTAGATCTCACCGCTCTCCGCGGCCGGAGCGAAGGGAACCGTCCGGGCATCGCCTAAGGCAGACCCGCGGCGCCCGCGCTGCGGGCAGGAGACAGCGGGCTGGAAACGAGAGCGGAGGAGGGATGAAGGGGATGGGRAAAGTGGCACAGCCCRCCGGCCTCGCTGCCTCCCYGGCTGCCGGGAAGCTGCCAAGCCCATCAGCGGAGATGCTGCAGTATTGCGTTCGCTTGGCTCGGCACGCGTCGGGAGCGGAGCTGCCTGTGAGTCACGGCTCTGCACCACTCGCCGCCCGCTTCCCTCCCCTTCTAACCGGCTTGAGTATTATTTTTATTATTATTATTCCCTCTCCCCTTGCTTTGGTTTCTTCCTCCTCCTTTTTTGACTCACCGGCTGTTTCACTGCTAGCCAAAATATCTTCTGCTCAAGGAAGGGAGATGCGGAGAGCGAAAGTCAGGGCTGATGGGGGATGCCCCCCATGGCCGCAGTGGAGAAACATGTGGCATGTGGACTTCTATTTTCCACTCATTCAATCACAGAAACTCCTTGAAGGAGATTTGCCAGTTCTCTTAAAGCTGCAATAACAAAGCAGGTTTTCAGTGTTTGATTCACGACACTGACTCAGGCTCTAAAAGCCTGTAATTTTTCCATTAGCTCCCGGCTAACGGGATGTCTCCAATCTCGCCAGTGGGTTCCTTTGTGCAGGGACTCAAGTAACCCCTGGCACAGGCTGAAGAYGTTCTTTTTCTTCTTCTTTCACCTTAATAATTACAGATATATTTTTTTTTAATATTAAATTGACTTCACAGAGCCAGAAAGACTAAGTGACCCCGCTGCGGCACTCCTGCTGATACCTATTGGAACGTGCCTACCCAGAAGTCGATGGGAACAGGTTCACAGCGTTGCTCTCCAGATACCACAGCTCGGTGCAAATCTTTGTGCTATGAGACCATTTCCGAGGATGACATTTGATGAAGACGCAGGCTGGGGACGTGCTCCAGCTGGGACACGGTGGACCAAGTGACAGCTAACACGGCCGTYGGTGTTACGGTTGGATGCACAAACGTGCCGGGGTTTGAAAGGGCAAAGATGTGTACATCATCCATGTTCAGTGTTTGCATAGGATCCACCACRTCCCAGCTTATGGGAAGAGCTCATGGATGGTACCAAAGGTAAGCGTTCATTGTGAACGCACCATAAAAAGAGGTATTTAAAGCTATTTGAAAAGAGCAGATGCCACCCATCTTTGAACATCGATGGACACAGCCTAGGCAGACACACACAAAYGCTTTAGGTCTTACCACCAGCTGACAGGCAGCATTTAAAGTCAACTGGGTAATTCAGTCTTGTCTCCCCATCTCGGCTGCTGGCAGAGGGGTTGATGAGTTACCTTCAGAAAAAGAGGTTTGTCCCATTCCAACAGCCTATACAGGCCMCAGACACAGAGACAAAGATGCCACCAGCAGAGCAGAGTCAGGCCAGGCTCTGCAGAAAGGTTTGCTGCTCTGACTGGCAGCTACCGTTTCCATGGTTAAGCTTTCATCCAGAAGTCAAAGCTACCTGCATACAAAGTGAACTAAATCAGTTTTAAACAGTGAACCCCGTAGCACTACGCAGTCACCTTCCTCTTTAGAAAAATGCTGCTCTTCACAGATGCCTTCTGCTTGTTGAGATCCAAGACATGTTTGCATCCTCCATAAGAGCCCACAGCCGGTGCCAGGCCCCGCGAATGCACAGATTGTGTGTGACGCCACCAGAAACCATCCTGGCTCCAGGTAATCTGYGTCCACAGCTGCCCTCTCACTCAGCTCCCTTTTATCAGTTCTTCAAAGTATCCCCCGATTCTGTTAAGKGGGATCTCGTTCCTGTGCCGAGCCAGTCAAAATACAACTTGCTAGCATCAATTCTGCACTCGAGTAGGCTTTCTCCTCCGCTGCTGAAGACAGACCAACATCTCTGTAGGATCTCAAGTCCTGCAGAGACCACAGCCAAATCTGCAGCTACCGAAGGGGCCTCCTTCCTTTGCCCTATTTCCACCAGCAAAGGCTCTTTAGAGGATGGAGCCACTGGAAAGCTCATTCCCACCAGCTAACAGCCTACTCTGTACTGAATGTTGAACCAGAGGTGYGCTGAGACTCGTCTTTTTTTTCAGCGGCGGTTTCCTCTCAATACTGACGCCAAAGCCAGTTTCTCCCTCCTTGAGGACTCAAGGTCAGTCGGACCTTGGCAGAGGCAGCGGGTATCTGCTATAGGATAGTTTGTGCACATACGGGGCACATCTCTCAGGTGAAAGGAATAATCTGGATACTTTAGTAAATGAGTTGGTGTTTACCTAAACATATCCTGCAACCCTCATGCCTCTTAACCTATTTGCTAAATACAGTGTTTTCTGCTTCAGTTGCACCTCTGCTTTTTCCTCCGGGAGAATCTCTTTTCTTTCACAGTGTTTTCCACACTTCCCTTCCTTTTGCTAAAATCGGTAGTATATCTTGTGGTAGCCCCTAATGGTGGGCATCAATAAAACATGACCAGCCTTCYAAGTCTTTTGTTTTCCAGTCAAACATATATTTGCTTTCTCCCTTTCAGTACTATTTTCCTCTAAGCACTGGCTCAGCTGGGGGACTTATGCATCACCGCTGCYGGGCTGACATCATTTAGATGGATGTTGTGGGACCGGTCACCCCCGAGAGCTGCCTTACTCCTCCATCATTCAGAGGTGCTCATCTATTACAAACATTTCCCTTCACATTTTCCTTCACCACTCTAAAAAAAATATTAACATCCCTATCAGATGCACTATATTTGCTACACATTTTTAGGTACCTCTGCTCCACACGGTTTTATTAGAAGCCTTTGTACCCAATTAAGGCCTGTAAGTGCCAATGGCCTTTTGTAGGTTAATCCACAAGAGATCAAGAGAGTGCAAGACATTCTGTCTATTCAAATTACTCATTTTACAGTATAATAGTATGAATATTAATATTGTCCATTGAAAAAGTGTGTTAATTAGGATGCTGGCAGTTTTCTGGACCGCTGCCACCCAAAGTAAGCACTCAGGGGTAGGTGACTATTCAAGCCGAGGTCCCAAATCGCTGTTAACGACAGCGGCACACTCAGTTCCACCGCAAGAGCCAAATAACCAAAATAATTAATGAGGGAACAACCTACAGAGGGTTAATGTTACTTATTTTTCCTCTACTAATTTCAGTTATTCCCCTTCCTAGAAAAACAGTATTTAACCAGACCACAAATAATTTGCACAGCGCACATGTGCTAGCTGCTGGGAGGTTTAAGCAAACAGAACAAATGCCTCATTAATAACKAAGCGCCAAGAAATGCAGAAAGAATTTTGTACCAGACTACCGAAAACCATAGTAGTTTATTCTTCTGACGCTTGCCTCAGATTAAACACTGTGCTCCTTTGATAAGACTAGTTTGGGCAGATGAGAAAATGGAGAAGGCAAGGTCCACGTATGTACAAGAAGGACACACACCTGGGAGGCCGTTATAGTTAATACACAATTCTCTTAWGCAGGTAAAGCTCCCACAAGCTCAGGATGAGGCCTGATCACTGGTACCTTAAGAGCACATAGATTATCTTTAACAGATACGATATTCCCCCTTTCCAGTTTCTGTGTCTATTTTTATCCCATAGCATGTGTGCGCAATCTTCACTGTAGTCTGCTGATCTCAAGGTTAATCTTCATTTTCTGCCAGCAAAATGAAAGGTCAGCTATGGACCAGACACCAGCAAGGTCTCCCAGACGCCTGGGTATTTACGGACCTGACGAACTGGGTGTCAGCAAGCATCTTGCCACAGAGGAAGCAAGCAGACGTGTGGTCCTGGGTACCTCTGACCCCAGGACACCACCACCAGTTCCCCAAAATGCTTGAGATTTGCAAACACATTTTTCTTCCACTACAGAATAAACCCCAAACCTTTTGGAATTTTTTGCAAGAATGAGATTTGCATCGAAGGGTCTGATTTGAATGAAAAACCCATAGGTGTTGTTTGGCTGTGATGTCTTCCCAAGGTGGAAGAAAAGCACATTAGACCCCTTGGACCTTGCTTGTTCTGCTTCAGGGGAGGTATTTTCCTTTGGGATCACTCTAAGTTGGGAACACGCACCCAAGTTTCCCACCTGTGAAGCCACTGCCATGGTTAAAAAGGGTTGAGTCCTTCGACTCCTCAGAGAGGTTGCAGCCAAAACCTGTTTTCATAAACTGGGGTATCTCAGCATTCTCAGGTGGGATTCACAAAATTTACAGTATCGCCCTCTTCAACGTACTAAGAAATGCTAACTTTGGCTCATACCCATCAGTCAAGAGATCCAGTTTCTCTTGCAGAACCTTCAGCAAAGCTTCCTAGCCCCATTTACCAAAGCAGAAATTTGAAAACATCTGCCAAGACATGAGGACTTCGTTTTCGGAAGCTCTCGACGCCCTGACCCGCAGCGTATGTCAACAAAAGAAAGAGGTCTACCAGCATAGCTGAAGGTCAGATCCCTTTTTGCCTCAAAGGAAACTAAGGCATCTAAAATTAAAGCAGACTTCTGCAAGTGTGGATGATCAGGGCCCCTGGTTTTCGGATTTCCAGACTGATATATGGGACTGCAGACGAGATTTTGCATGTGCATGTACACACATAGGCATGGGGTGAGAGAGAGGTTCATACACAAAGAAYTTCGGGCTGTTGAAGACCATCAGTTGGAAGCAGCTGCAGAAACCACTGATAATTCCCCAGGTTACTGAGCACTTTGCTGCTTAAATCTCTCCCTGGCCAGAGCTATTGCTTGTCACCCACCAAAAGCTAATCCTCTTTTTTCTGATTTCACTTGTATCTTCTCTTTTTCCCCCCTCTCCAAACGAGTGCAAAACACCTTTAATCTTAATTTCAGATGCACTTTTCATGATGTTGCAGATGTGTTATCTGCAGCTGACAGTATTCGCCACCTATTTCTCCTTAGAGGACACTGCTTGACCTTGTAACAGCTTCCATGCCTCCAGCTTTAGAGGCTGAGCCTTTCTATTTGAATGGACCACAAGTAATCACTTTTCTGTATCCATTATTAGCAGTGAACCAGCTACCCAGAGAGCTCCTGCTCCTTTCCCCCCCCCCTGAATGCAGCATTTTTCCCAGGCAGAGACATATTATGGCAATTCAGACACTGACAACTGTGTAAATCACACCCCGGCAGAAGTTATTGATGACCTCATTCCAGTAAAGTATGAGATGATCAGGCTGCCCCACGGTATTTTGATCATCTGAGAACCCTGAAATTGAAAGTCGCAGGCTCCATTTTGCTTGGAAATCTAACAAAAGGCATTAACTGTGACAAAAGGCACTTAGAGCATTTCTCTTAAATTATCTCATTTCACACCAGCAGTAACAAATACTCATTTTCCTTTATTAATACACTCTCCTTGCCCATAACTGTTCTCATTTTTCTAATTTTGAATTAGAATGCTTTCAAGTTATTGATCCCTTCTGCTAGAAATCTTTTCTTCTGCTTTTATTAGTTCTTGTACACAGCCTAATTTTAACGCTACGAACAGTGCATCCAACAGAACCACCTTTCCAGCAGACCTGTCTCCCGGGAGTCAACGTGATTAATCTCTCCCGTGCAACGCAAGTCACGTTCTGCAGCCCCAGCTCYTCCAACACTGCCAGCGTGCTTAGATCGGTGCTCACATCTTTTCTTAAATTATGTAATTAGCTTATTTCTTCTCAAGTGCCTTCCCAAATAGGTTGTGAACGGTCACCAATAAGGGAACAAAAAAAAAAAAAAACAAAACAAAACACAACACTCTGAGTGTATGCTGGAGCTTTCAAGAGCATTTGCTCTTCCCCACCATTGGATTTCTCCCCACGCCAACTCATCCGTGGGCTCAGGCAACCCAAGCAATATTCCCTAGTATCGGAATAGGGCTGAAGGCAGTAATTCGCAGAGGCTAAGGCGCACGCTGCCGCAGCTATGCCGGGAGCCGCATCCCCTCCCCAGGGATGGGGCAGCCGGCTGGGGCTTCTCGGACCCTCACCGGTGGGCACGTCCCGCTGCCGGGGGCTCAGCCAGCGCGAGGGACGGGGCTCACACGCTGCCCCTGCCCCAGCCTCTTCCCCCACTGTGTTTAAATCCAACCGGTGACATGCYGAGTCCTCGCTAAACACAACTCCAGGCACTGCATCACAGGTTTAGGGCTTTTTCTAGAAGAACGGTGACAGATTTGGAGGAAGAAGGCTCGCCTTCGTCACATGGGCTAGCCTGAAATCGTGCTCTTACCGTCAGCCCTTTGGCTAATCCGTGTCCCTTGCTACATGACCTTGCTGGCTGCTGGCACCGCTCTGCATGCAAACCTGTATCTGCTGCAGAACAGCATGGGAAAGGCACCAATTTTCCTCGGCTGTGCCAAGTTTCAGCTAATACAGGCAGATGCAAAAAAAAAAAAAAAAAAAAAAAAAAAAAAAAAAAAAAAAAAAAGGAAAACAAAGCCAAAAAAAAACCAACCCCAAAACCCCCAAGTTCGTCATAAGGGAGAAAAAGGCTGCAAGATGGGGGTGCAGCCCTGGCGCAGAGCTGTAGTGCTTGACTGGGCGAACAAATACGCTGTACGTACTCCGCAGCAAAGCTAAATGCAAATGATTCAGAGAGTCAGCCCGGCCAAAGAACCACACACAGCCCGAGAGCAAGCCTCTCCCTGTCCCCCGTGCCCTTCCTCAAGCAGAAAGCTGTAACCCGAATCTCCCGCGCCCTGCACAACCCGGCACGCCGGCACAGCAGCACGCGTGCAAATCCATTTACAGCCCGAGCAGCTACATGGCAGCTAGCGTGAAGGAACAGCCCGCCCCGTCAATGCTGGCTTTTAAAGGCTAGACAGCGACAGACCTCGAATCCAACTGTTCTCATGGGGGTTGAACCCCGTGGGCAGCGGGGGGGGCCATGCCCCAGACCACGGTCCGGACAAGCAGCTCCCTGCGGTACCCACCACCCCCCTAAACCCTCAACTCTACGGATGCTAAAGGCAGAGTATCCCGAACCACGCCGCGACACCATGGCTCTTCTATCCCAACGGATGCTGTTGTTTGTCAATTAAAAAAAAAAAAAGTAATATAAAATACCGGAGGAGCCCTTTTGGTAGACTTTCAAGGCACCAGCTCACTGCTTGGTTGCTACAGGATTTTAAGCAGATCCTAAGCGTTTTCTGTGCGACCGTGACGATTCACCCACTGGATACTGCCCTTCAGCACCAGGCATCAAGACTTTGGTTTTCCGCATTTTGGCCAGTTTCATGACTACAGCAAACATTATTTTTGCAAAGTCCAAAAGTGCAATTTTACATTGCGTTTCAGAAGTCTGCACCTCTAACTCAAGATTTCCATTTTCTTTTGCAAACTACCCCTCGCGTTAGCCCTTCTGGCTTTCAGATACACAATTTGCAATTCATCTGGAACAGGCTATTTACAGAAATTCTGCTGAATTGGCTGTCTTTCTATTAGTTATGTAGAGAAGAAAAGCTTTGGCCTCGATCCTGGACCAGCTGAATTAAAGTGTGAAAGAGAAAATCTCTGAAGCACAGGAACGCGAAGGCATTTCCACTGCGCACCAGCAGTACTGCCCATTTCAGCTATAACCACAATTGCTCTAACAAAACAAGAGACTAATGGCAAGTCCAGTGGTATTTGCAATTTTTCCTAAGCCCTGATCGCTGCTTACATGTGAATTTCTACTTCCACAAAACATAAAGATGAGTTTCCAGCCTTTCATGTTGTCTGTAAGAGCTTCAAACTCTAAAGAGGTTTTTATGTGCCAGGCAGGGAGGGGTAGGTCGGCTGGAGAATTCTGAATGCTCAAGTTAGATACTTAATGAGGCATCATATTCCCAGCTAATGGTTTTGCTCAGGGACAAGTTGCAACACCAAGGAACGTATTAGCATAAAGATTTATCAACTGCAAGATGTGCCGGAGTAGAAATATCCCATCTTTTCAAAAGGGGATGCAAAGCAGGAAAAAAAAAGAGTAAGCTGGAAGGATTAAATGGCTCCCTGTCTGCGTCTCACCGCTGCCAACGAGGGGCTGACCCCAGAGACCCCGGCAGGAGAGATGATGGTCTCYCCCATCCCCTTCGCTCGCTGGACCTCAGCACCGGCACCAGCAGCGTGCCGGAGCCCAGGGATGGTGCCGGAGCCCAGGGTCGGCTCGCTGTGCTGTGCTCCCACGGATGCCACCAGCTGCTCAGCTCTTTGAAGACCACACCGCAAATTGAAGGCTCAACTCGTCACGATGCTTCGTAGGGATTTYTTCTTTGTCATACAGAAGCGGTGAAATATTAGGATTAAACCTAGTAGGTCTGAACGTGSATATATAGGTGTCGGAAAACATGGGCAGAGACCTGAGCCATTCATGAAAAATGGGACTGCTACGATGAACGTCCCATTGCAGCGAGTTGCTTTTCTTTCTGCTCCTTGGCGTGAAGCAAACCAGCTTAATTCATGGCAGAGATAAGTGCAGTACCGCTCTCCGCGGCCATGCCTCAGTCCTGGCTCTGCGGGGACAGAYCCATCATGGGGAGTTTAAAAGGAAAAAGTTTAAAAGAAAATTCTGCTTAAATTTGGCTTTTTTTGTCATTGAGGTTAACATGTTCAACCCTTCCTCAGCAACAGTCACCTGTAAGTTTGTTTTTTGGGTTTTTTTGGTTTGTTGTTCGGTGGTGGGTTTTTTTGGTTTTGGTTTTGTTTTGTTTTGTTTTTTAGATGCAAACCAACAGTGCCACACAAGACACTGACCCACCTGTGGGCACACACTCCCACCAGCCCAGCGCCCCGGCCGTTGCACCCTCACCGGGAAAATCAAGGATAAGTGGGCAGGGAGAAGGAGAGGCCTTGGAACAAGCTCCAGGCTTTCCTTTCCAACCCTCTGCCTGGCACRCCAACCACTACTTACCATTACAACAGGGTTTCTGGAGGAAGAGCTTGGATGAGGGCTCAGCAGCAGAGGCTCCCACCCCATCCCATCCCCTTGGGGCTTCCTCCAGGAATCCCTGCAGACACTCCAGGGTTGCTTGCCCAGATGGAGGAACCACCCTGAAGTTCACACACCAACAGTTATTTCAAGGAAAACACAATGCCAACCTGTGAGGAACAAATCACACCTTTTAACTAATCAGGAGGCATCCACAAGTTAATTTTTTTTTAATATAGCTGTTTTACTGCATAAGCCTGATCTCATTTGATCTAGATACCATGCAGATAAACATAAAATACATTTCTTCACACTGACCCTGTTAATAACTATTTCTCGAGGGAGTAGAAGAACTGTAACGAGCTAACACTATTTGTTTATTTGGAACTCAATAGCTAGACTTACTGAAAAAATATCCCCACCCAGCACTAGCTGGAAAAAAAAAAAAATTACATCAAGCTAAGGCAACATCCACTGAAATGCGATCAGACGGGAGTGTGGTGCATCGCCCGTTCCCCGCAGCCAAGGGGAAGCATCGTCTCCAGCACGAGAAGCATGTCGCGCTAACGGGTCTCGCCCAGATAAGGTGCCTCTGCCTCTTGATCTTCAATGCCCGTGGAGAGCTAACAAAGCCAACACAGCTTCCAGACTAGGCTTGTGGGCAGCTTTGTAAAATTAACTATGGCCATCTGAAATTCAATCCTCTGTCCTTTATGCAACTCCTCCCCCCCTCCCAACTCTCATCTTTTAAACACATTGGGCCGGATTACCTCCCCGTCCCTCTTTGCCCCTGCAGGCCCAGGTCATTTCAAGTATCGTTTGCCGTCAGGTTCAGCTTTACAGTGGATTAAAAAAAAAAATAATAATGACCTGCAGAAGGCTATTCATTTTGGAAACTCACTGCCACGGGCTGCAAGCGCCCCTATAAAACAGCAGAAACCGGGACAGAGCMGCATCCCTCCCACTCCGGGGTGCTCCTGCTGCTGATGCTGCCATGGCCCTTGGTGACACCCCCCCARCCACACAACTGACGCACCCCAACAGCCCAGGAGGTTCCTACAGCCTGAGTCCAACTGCCACGCTCAAGCAGAGATTCACACCAAGAGAAAGCCCACCAGCCCCAACCCAGCACCTGGATTTCTCATCCTCTTGCAGACCTGTGGGCCATAGCTGAGTCTCCTGGATGCATCCCATACTTCACGCCCTCTCTGCTGGGACAACTAAGGTGACGCACGACAACGGAGCATGTACCAACACTTCTTCTTTAAGAGCACTGCGCTGCCCCAGTGGAGAGCAAAAAATCTTGGGGGTGGGGGGGAAGTTTGAGAATAGAAGTAATCCCTGGGACATCAASACACAGGTCCGTAGCCCAGCCCAGCCCAAGGTAGATGACCACTGGCAGGGACCGGTGAGCCCCGGGACGTGCAGCACTGAGCACACAGGCAGSGATGCTGTGCACCCACGGGCAGGCRCCGAGCCCTGCATCCCTGCTGGGGCACAGGGAGAGGAGCAGAGGTGGCATCTCACCGTGTTCCTGGTGCCACACAGAACTCCCTGGGTTGGATCACCACAGCTCGCGCTAACGAAGGCTCAGGTTCCCCCGCATCCCTCTCCAGCTGATTGCAGTGCGGTCTGAAGCCCTAATTGACCTCCTCCTCGGCCACCTACACAGGGAGCCAAGGGAGACAGGGGCTGGGGGACAAGGGCGGCGTGGTGGGGACGTGAGGATGGAGTTGGGCTCCTAGCCACACACTTCCATGAGCACATTCAAACACAAGAATTCAGAAACCTAAACACAGAAAAAAAATTTAAAAATACCTAAACAAAAAAAAAAATTATGCCAATCTGCCATTCTTAAGTGAAGGGAGGAAAAAAACCCACAACATTTGGAAGCAGGCTGTGTTTGCTTGGCACTTTCCATCTTTAGGTAATTAGTGTAAAGGGCTTCCCAGGTAAACCTAAGAATAAACTGCAGATTCAAGAGAGACACACTTCTCGCTGMAGCAAGCCTTCAAAGCGTAACCAGGAGAAGATGCAGAGCTCCAACCAGCTCCCCGTAGGCATCACTCCCCTTCAAGTCTTCAGAGTCAGCCGTAAGTCAAGCTGCATCAAAATTTGAAAAGATATAAAAAATGACAAGCAAGAAACATCTCTGAAGACAAACACTCCGGCAACTGTGAATGCCTCGAATACACAGCCTGGACCAATGTTCACAAGCTACTGCTCCCCCCATCCCCTCCTCTAAGCCTTCCAAAAAATCCTCTCCTGCCTTCTTAGCTCAGAGTGGCACCTTCAGAGCCAGGAGGAACAAAATACTTCCCAGCTCTGAAACCTACTTTTCAGTGCTTCTTCAGATTGTTAATCTCGGCTGACCTCCTAACGGCTAACCCGCTGCTGTACTTTGCTCCTCTGGGAACCAGCCTCATCCCCAACCTTTTGTTTTCAAAACGTTGGTGCAGGAGCACCTACCACACCATCTCCTCTAAGATGGCTTTCCAATGCTGGTACCACCAAGCAGCTCCCTGCTCTGCYCCCAGACCACCCCGGCATCGCCCTGTTTCTGATTTTATGGCGAGAGGGGTGAGGACAGGGATGGAAAAGGAGAAGAGAAGAATCATTTAGCAAAGGTCGCCAGAGAAGTCAGCAACAGCGGGGACTTGGCCCTAGGCTTCCTGTATACTGCATTAGGCTCCAATTCACTAGACTAACCCAATAATCCTTAAATACTATAAACAAGTCAACAACAACAAAAATCAGCAGGTATCAGCTTCTATTTAGAGCAAGATGCTCCTAATCTGCTGCCTTGCAGCCCAGGGTTACCATTAGATAGATATATCCTAACAGCAAATGCTTTTTATAACCCACCTGAGCCCGACAGCATCCATACCGCTGGCCACGACCACGACCACAACCTTATAACATACTACATACTACTATAAGATATTACAGTGAGCAGAGCAATGAAAGCTTCAGTAGGACAAGAAGCTGCACCTCCCGAAAGGGAGAGTGATGCTTTCACATGGAATAACCCCGATTCTGAAAAGTTGGCTATTTTTTCAACAGCTCCCCCCACACCCCTACCTCCCAGGTTGAGCAATGCAGATGGTAGCTGGATGTCCAAGTACATCACCGTAAACAGACCCAAAGAGCCTGACCAAAGTCAAAGGACTTTGAGCAACCCCAAGAGCAGCCACGCGAGCACAGACCAGCCTGACAACTCACGTGAACCAATTTTTCCTGGGGAGCTTGAAGACCTCTAGGCAGCGAGTCTTCTCAGACCTCAGTATTAAATATAGCTACGTGCATCCACACCCTCCTCTTCCCAGACTGTTCTGCTGCAGCTTCACTTGCATAGAACAGGCCACACATCCAGCAGCACTGGTCCACAACCATGAAACCTACGGATACTGGGGCTGTACAGCCAACCAGTGAATTGGCCCACTTTAAGTGTCCTCAAAGAAGACCTGAGAAAAGACAGGTCTGAGTTCCTAGTCTAGTCATTCCTATGGGATAGAAGGTGGCACTGGAAATGGTGCTTGCTCTGCAGACCAGGTGCTTGCATGGAGCATCTTCTAACCCCCAGAAGTCAAGGAGAGGGCTCTCCCTCCATCCCTATCCATGCCTGGCACCCACACAAAGAGCGTTGCAAGACCCACCACCACATCCCCTGTGCTCTGCAGTGCGCCATTGACTTTACTTCGCATCTTCAAAGGGAGCTTTTTTCCCCCTATGCCATTGAAGATATTTTTTTGTCCTGCAAAATTGTGTGGTATTTACAGAAGCAGAACACCCAGCAAGGCAAGGGAGAGTGGACAAATGCCACTTCACAGACGCATCGGTCTGCTCCCGACCTTCACCCTGCCCTTTCCCATCACAAACTCTGGAAGGGGGGAAAGGGAATAGAGATTAAAAGGGAGGCGATACAGGAACATTTTTAATCACCTCTTATAACCTGCATTCTATAGGATTGAAATGTAAAATGCACCTTTCCCTTATTCAGAAAGCAGCAAAGTTAATGTGACATATTGGTGCGTAGGTGTGTGTRGGCTGGTTTCTTGGGGGGAGGGAGGGAGGGCTGAGGGCTCTCTCTGTGTTTCAGAGAAATGAAGCAGCACAAGATGTACCAGTTGCTCTGGTAACAAAGCTTTTTTTTTTTTTTTTTTAAAAAAAGAGTAAAGCACCATTTTAAGCATTTTCCAGTTAAGACTTCCTCGCCTGCATGGCAAAAACAAGACCCCGTTTTGGAAACACATACTCCCCATTTGAGTCAGCAAGGAAAGGACCTTGTCTTCTGGAGATATTTTAACATCACAGGGAAGCTGATAAATTGAGGTCACCCGTTTTCCTTCTGATAAAGCCAGCACGCGTTATCACATACCAGTGTGCCAGCCCAGCCCATTCCCGTGACCCAATAAAAGCTRATAAAAAGCCCAGCACCACCCGCGAGCCGGTGGCTACGGGAGCAGCGGAGACCCCCACCCTGGCAAGCATCCTTGCACGACGGCACCGCCGTCCTCTCCACCGGCACAGGGAGCCATCCCGGCGGAAACAATGGCTTAATATTTAATGCTGTGCTTGTAATACAGAAAGATTATAAAGCAGCTTGTAAGTCTTGTAAAATCCAYTCACATTCGCATGGCTCTTACATGACCTTGAAGACGCTGGGCGGCCGGTGCCCGCCCATGCGGGTCCGTAYCTGGACGTGGATGTGAATGGTCCCGGCCACCACCAAAACCATCCCAGCAGAAAGAAGAGCCCTGGATGAGGCACATCAGCTCAGTGCTGGTTAACTGCAAGGTGCTTCCCTGTCTCAGCCCTACGGAGCAGGCTCTTAGCGCAGGACCGCATCATGGGGAAAGCCAAGGAGCTACCCAAATCTGAGGGTCCCACCCCCTCATGTGTTTGCCTCAGTCCGCAGCGACCGTCTGACCATGACGAGGGATGGCTATACGCATACACGCGCATGCGGTTACACTCAGCCTGCCCTGCCGTGTAGCAAAGARGCTGAAAACAAAAAGAAGGACCCAAAGCCAAGGATACGACGCTAGAWGAACCTATCTGGCTCAAGTCACACCCAACCTCACAACACCACAGTTCGTTTTATAAACAAGAAGATGGGAAAAGGGAAACGCTTACAATGCGCCTTCAAATGCGATACCTGGCTGCCTAGGGTTGGAGCTGTTTGTTTAGATTGCGAGACGATGGAGCTCTGAATTCCTTCGGTGGCCCGTGATAGCGAGCAGCAGGTGCCCTCGGCAYACTCAGGACCACCACACAGCAGCCACCACCCCAGGACGGGTGTTTGGACGAGGGGTGGCCAGCAGCATGACCCGGGCTGTAGGCAGTGCGAGCGGTTTGCATGCATTCAGCCTGGTCTCTCAAGCAAGGCACAGCAGTCAGTCTTCAGCTATAAAAGCTGTGTATGTAAACTAAGATTAATTCTTCACAGCAACAATCCCCAGGAAATATTAATTGTGTGCAGCACGGTAACTTCTTCCACACGGCTAAAAGCAACAGTGATTAATTATCAAACTATTGACCATCAGCCTTTTGGAAAGAGAGACAATAAAACAACTGATTATTAAAAACAATTAATGTCATTCTTGACTCAGGCTAATTATCTGAACTACTAATAATGACCCAGGAACCTGCAGAGCCTCTGTTCTCACCAGGGCTGATGCAAGGGCCCAGCGCTTGATTAGCGGCAGCCGGGCTGAGCTAGACCTCGGGCAGACTAAACAGGGCACAGACTGCGTATTAGTTATTTTCTCATACCTCCCTTCCAAAAAAATGTAAAAGGAAGAAAAAAAAAAATCTTCTAAAAGCCTTTCTTTAGCACATTCACCTGCTACCCCACCAGCCTGCAGCGGCGGGATGCCCAGGGTGCCACGAGGAAGGATGCTGCTGTGCAGGGGAGCGCACAAACAGCACCCAGGAGGGCAGGACACGCGTTACCCCTCCTCGTTCGGCATCTGCAAAATCCGGGACAACGTTACTGAGAACAGGCTTGTGCCCGGGACATTCTCAGGGGGTTGACTTGGGAACCAATGTGTCCCAACAGCCCTGCTGCTCCCAGCTCTCCAGCAACAGGCAACCTTGGGTTTCAAATGCTTTGTTCACTTTCTCGTACCCACACACCTCAATGTCTTCATCTACTGGGTCGAACTTGGGGGTTCGCCTCCAGGTGGATCAGTCCTGGCTTCTGGCAAATGCCAGCTGGGTAATAAATAAATAAACCCTGACAAAAAACCTCAGGATGCATTTCTTCACCCTCTTCCCCCATGTATCGCACCCCAGACGGACAACACAGTGCAACAAAGAGCAACTGCAAAAATCGTGTCCTCTTCAAATGGCTGCCTAACTCGGGCTGGCAGGGGACAGGGACAGCCCGTGGCCAGGTGCCCTGCCTGGAGGTGGCTGGTGGCACCCCAAGGTGGCTCTTGGGGGGTGAGCCCTGCTCTGCCCCATCCGGTGACGATGGTGGAGGAGCTCCTTGGGGAGCCACAGCTGTGAGACTTGCGGCTCGCAGATCCCACACGCTCTAAATTAGAGCGCAGAATAACGCTGCGTAATGGCTTAGCGATTATATGGCATTTACCAGCTAATTAAACAATCAATAGTTATTGTGCAGTTATGGAGTTAGCCCACAGTACTGTATCTTGTACCCTGTAAAATAAAGCCTTGCTAAAGCTGTAAATGGAGAGCCGCATCCCCAGGGCACTCAGCAAAGCAGTACTTGCATTAATGACCGTTGTCCTCCTGGTATGGCTGGGAAAAAGCACGTGAGTATGTAATCTCAACATCATTTATTTCCCTGTTCAATGTTGTAAAACTACACAAGATGAGAGAAGCAAAGGTTACCATCTGACCTGTTCGCTGATTTTTTTCACTATTGCAAAGGCTTGCATCAAAATCCTGCTTTGGTGACGCCGTGCACAGGCCAGCATGTGAACGCCCATGGCTAAGCAGGTCTAAAAACACCGAGGGATTGCTTTGGTTTTTAACATATTCAGTGCACAGTAAGTAGCCCACTGCATGTCTTCTCCCAGCTTTGTAATGATCTATTGGAAAGGTATTTCTGAGTAGCCTAGTGTCCCTTTTACTTTCAACCCGCGTATTTATTGGTGTTTGACACACCAACAGTTGTGGCCCTGATGCTRTGATTTATCCAGGCAATCTAAGCATACACAGTATTTTAAGGACTTTTTGCTTGCTCTCTAATGCAAAGTAGAGATAAGCAGTAATAATAATGTTCTGGAACATAAAAGCAGCATTTCCTTACACTTTAGATAATGCTCTAAAGGGTCTTAAGTTATTTTTATGTTTACAGTTTTGCTTTCAGCCATCAGCTACCTGCTAAAAAACAGAGGCAATGGCTCAGCTCCCCAAGTCCATCTCATTGTATTCCTGTTAGCCATTTCTTTAAACACCTTGAATAAAAAAAAAGAAAATCCAAGGACACAAAAATCCCCTACTGCAACAATGTCTGGCACAGGAGCTAGCAAGCTCTCAGTCTTTTATCAAAAAGAGTTTACAATCTGTAACATTAGATGCAGGATTATTAGAAAATAAAGAAAAGCTTCCGATTCAATTAGAGAGATAAACCATCACCAGTGCAGTCCCTCATTAAAATAAAAATCAAGCTATTCACAAGAGATTGTTAAGCAGCGAACAAGGAATGTTATTTCTCTCTGCAATTATCCAAAGTGAAGAGCTTGTGGTTGGGGTTAGAGGAGAGCAAGCAGAGCAGGTCGGGGCTCCTGCAGCGTTCAGGTGTCCCGGGGGCATGGCCAGAGCTGGGAAGCACCACAGCGACGTTTTAACCTGCAGTCCTGAGCAAAGAAAGGCCTTCACTTGAAAATACAGAGATCAATCCAAACAAGTTACCTTTGCCTCTGGAGCACAAGCCTCGGAGAACAAGGCTTTGATTTACAGAAGCATTGTGTACCACCTGAAAGGGATCTTCAAATCATGACCCAGAAAGCAGGATCAAAGCAACGTGTGCAGCGAGCTTCATCCCGGCGCCCGCGCTTCGGCAGAGGGGTGCACTCCCTTTGGGAGCTCTTAGCGTGCACCGGACTTGGCCGATATGTCTCTTCTCCTAGGAGCAAGGAAAAGGCATGTGCTGTGGCAGGGGCTCCCCAACTTCTCCAGCACAGGGGATCCTGAGGTTGGCTCCATGAACCTCCATGCTCTCTGATGGCTCCTGTTACTGTGGTACTACCAGACATTTCTCAGGCTCCCCACCCTGCCAGGCTGCCATATYATTCAGTCGTCAGAACAACGTTAACCGTGCGCTTAATCCCATGGGATCAATGGGAGGTTTGCACCTTGCACGTGTCCCTCCAGGTCCTGGGCAGGCCAGCTGGTTACCACCAGGACACCTGTAGTCTCCAACACGAAAATGGCCACGTGGCAGTGTTAGAGCTGGCTGCTAAGTCAGGTTTTCAGGGGGAACATCAGGGCTGCAGTCCTGTTTCGGCAGCCTTGCAGCACACAAACATGAGATGCTCTCCCCTGCCTGGAATAAAGCATCTCGCTTCTAYCTCTTCCCRAGGGGAGAGCTGCTCTGCTCGCTTMAGAGAGGGACCAGCCGTGCGAAGGGCAGGTGATGCTCAGCAGRTGACCGCTCCCAGCAGAGAGCACAGGGGCTGGACCTGCAAAGGCCAGGCTGGGAAGCCAGCACCACAATGAAATACTCCTTCCACATCTAAAAACATAATTAGAGACACGTGCAGCCTCTGAGAGGACAGCGATGGTGCACCTCGGGTAGCACCAGCACAGAGGGGTGGGAAAACCCCAGCCCCACCTGAGGTGGGTTTGAAATGGCAGTGGAACAAGCATCTCATTACAGAGGACACTGCTCCTAGGTAYGGACCACTTCTAAAGGCTGTTTTAGAAGGGAGCCAGAAGGTCTGTGTGTCATGACAGTTGATCCATTTGTTTTGTTAAAGATATAAATACAGCGGTAGTATTTGGAGGAAAAGAATCACAGAGGTCTTATTTCCACGCTAGGCTTTAGTGTGGGACACCATAAACAGTTATGTATGCTTTATATCAAAGTCTCCTTTTGTTTATAAAGTGGGTGCTACTCCAAGACTTCAGTTTAAGAAAGCTCTGAAGTCAGTCTCAGACTGAATTCATACCTCAATACTTACTAATTTGGTTTGGACAGCAGCGTTCCCCCCACGTCCCCATCCCGTCTGGCACTGGTACCAAGTGAATCACACCGAGGACAATCCGATTACTCCAGCAAGTTAAGAACAGTTAAGAGGAGGATTTTTTTCTTGTACAGCAGGAGAAAAAGGGAACACAGAAGTGTTCACCTCCCGGAAAGCCTACACTTGGGTGTTTCTGGGTGGCTTTTGCCCACTTTGAGGTAACACACAGACACACCGAAAGGATCAAACACAGCGAGAGGGAACCCGACCGGCAGAGCCGTACAACCAGCAGCGCCAGCACCAGCTAGCTTATTTCCCTTTTCTGCTCTCCACAAAAACATGACGCTTTCAAAAGGCCGTTAAAGGCGCATAGTTTCCACTGATTGTTAGAAATATGCACCAGTTAAAATTAGGTCACCCTCTGCCATTATTTTAGCAGCTGAGAAGAAAAACAGTTCAGAAGGGAGCTCCCGTGGCGGGGAGTGCACGGTGGAAAAACAATCAATACCAGAGGGGAAGGCTCCCCGGAATACAACCTTGATAAGAACAGTTTTGGTGTGGGGTTTGGGGTTTTTTTTCTTCCTTTGCCTTTTTTTTTTTTTTTTTTAAACTTATTCCAGTTCAAAAATTCACACATTTGAAACTCCAGAAGTTCCAGTTCATCTTCAGTTCACTTCAATCCCTCTATCCTCATACTGATGGGATTAGCCTACAGCAGTGGGAGGATGGGGAAAACCAGAATTCAGAACAAATATTTCCTGACAGGTAGCTTTTTAAGCACCCTTCTCTTCTTCTCTTCAGTAGGGGCAGCTCGCTGTCTTTTACCGCATGACAGGCAAGAGCTGTGCCTTCCAAGCAACCAAGTAAGAGCACTTGAATATATTCTTTTCTATAGTCAAAAGAGAATATGGGCATGACAGGTAAACAGGATCTCTGTGTGCACACACACACACGAGCACACATATATACAGAATTTATGCCCACTCATACAGAAGTTTTTGGAGAATGGGGCCCAGCAGAGTTATCGTCTCCCAGCAGACCTGAAATATTTGGCAAATTCCTCATGCAAGTGTGCCGAGAAACAGCTCCCCACCAATATATTAAGTGCAGATAAACCCAGACTTTGAAATAATTCAATCCCTCCCCAACCCCACAAGAATAATCCACAAAAAAACCCCACCAAGATGACAAATTCTGGAAATCCCCCAAGCTAAGAGGTGTTTGGGACAGGTGATGTAATTTAGCAGGGTGGACATTCTAAACATTTCCGTAAAGAAGTTCATGGATTTAAAATTCTCTTCTCCACAGTCCCCTCACTATTCTCATCTGGAGAGCTGCTTCTAGATGTGTATAGGAATTTAAAGCAAGCCTATTGACTGTTGTGGTTTTTCTCCTGCAGCAGGTTTCTGCCGGTGGAAAGGGCGGCAGCCAGCGTGCGTGCGAGCAGAGCACTAGACTGTAGCAAACTCATTTGGCAGAGTATTGCAGCCGTAAAGTCAGCTCTTAGAAGAGATCGAGATTTATCTATTAAAGCGCAGACTTTTCACTCCCTCCTCATCATATAATCAATAAAAAGCAACTGGGGGGAGAGGAAAAAAAAAAGCAATATATTTTTTAGTGACAGTTTCAGAACTAATATGAATTGCTTATTATAAGAGCTCTCTGTGCTACAAGGTACTTGCACACAAGACCAAAAAGCTGGAGTTCAGCAAGGCTTCTTGTCAGGCCTGACACAGGTCAAACCTAGCCAAGTCGATGTGCTGGGATGCTCCATGTTCAACACATGGCCAAGGCAAACGGGATCACTTCAGGCGGAGCCCTTACCTTATAGACCTGCCCGTAGGTACCATTGCCAACAAGCTCCACCAGTTCAAAGATTCCTGCAGGATCCTAGGAGAAAAGGAAGAAAAAAAAAAATTATTTAATAATCAATACTTGTAGATTTCTGCAAAAATAAACATTCAACAAAGACAGATCAACATTCCCCTGACAAATGCTTTGTTTTAAGCTTTTCAGGCTGCCCAGGGATTAGCATCACTGAGCCGTTTGACTGTCACCTGCTTGAAACGTGAATGCCCAGTGTACATTTTAAATGCAACAGCGATTATTTGTGATTAAAACTTAGGTTTTCTTACGCGTCAGCTTTGGAATAAAACAAGCTAACTGGCGGGGTGTCACTTTTGGGCTCAAAACAGAGTTTTCCAGGTCTATTCCTGAGTTCAGCAGCATTAATGTTACTTGGCCTAAACGTCATTTTTGGTTTGGTGCATCCTGGCCATTGACGTTCTGGTTTGTCAATGGAGATGAGCAGATCTAGGGCAGCGCTACACGAGGACACAGTGATTTGGAAGGTGGCACCGAAGCACCAAAACCCGTCCCCAGACCCCGCTCCGCCCGCTGTGTGCCCAGCTAGGGGAAGGGCTTCTGCGTGCAGAAGCCGGAGCGCACCCGCCGGCACGGTTAAAAGACGATACAAGCCAAGAGGCATGAGGAAGGGTGGGGAAAGAATAAACCAGCACTATTTTCTCAACTTGGTGGGGTTTCCCCTTCCAGTAGCTTTATGTATACTTTTCCACTCCTCCTCCTTCTCCTGTACTCATTACTCCAATTTCAGATAGCGCGATCCCCCTGGAAGCTGGCAGATGCAGAGGTGTCCCAGCACCCCGGGGGTCTGCGCACCCCTGTGACCACCCAGCCCACCCACCCACAGCAGGGGTGACACCAGCACCCACAGCACTACCCATCCTCTCTGCTGGATTTTGAGTCACTTGAGCTATCGAACAACTTGGCGTCCCGGCGAGCAAAAGGCTGCCAGCTGCGATCCGAGAGGATGCAGACGGGTTGATGAACGGCTCTAACAGGCAAAGGAGGATCAGCCAGCAGCAATCCTTGGGAGACAGGAGAGGGACAACCACCACCGCGCTATGGACATAGAGGTTTCATTCATTACAAAGCCCGCATCAGCTCACGATGACTTCTGGGTCCAAAAGTCAAACACTGGGTCTTTGTGAGCAGCTGAGAAGGGAGGTTCAACATATTAATAACACCACAAGTCAATTAATCCAAGTCTTGACATGACTGAGGCACCCTTCCACCCAGCCCAGAACGTGTGCTGTCGCRTATCTGCTGGGGTTCGGCACACCTCTGATCACCCCATAAATTTCAAAATGCCACATCCCGCTTCTGCCTGTTTCTCCATCGTATGCGCAGCTTCCTCGGGCTGCTGCGTGGGAAGTCCCGGGGAGCCCAAGCTCAGGCTTTGGTGGGACCATCTGCAGCAAAGGGCGGGGAAGCTGCTCTGGAAGAAGACTTGGAGACCACTGAGGACATGTCTGCCCTGATGCAAATATACCCCAACAAACCTTCAACTGGACACTCAGGCAACACGGGTGAAGCTGTGGCACAAGAGGTTTCTAGCACCCAGCACCTCGGCTGGGTGCGGACATCCCGTGGCTTTACTGCCTCGGTACCAGGCAGGGAAATGCCACAAACGGACGGGAAAGAGAACTGGTGGGGCMCTGGTTTTCCACAAACTGATTGAGAAAGGAGAGGGGAAACATGGCAGCAGCTGCTGTTTATTTTTTGAGTTTCTTTCCTGAGGGTTGTTCACTGCAGTGCTGAAACAACTCTGAAAGAGGCTTTTCCAGTGCTACAAGAAAATCTATTTTTGAATATTCACTAGGAGATTAAGGGAGAAGAAAGCCGTGCCTGGGGCAGATGATCAGGAGGTTTGGAGGAACATCCAGGGAAGCAGCTGGCCATTTCTGATAAAGAGAACTGCTCTTCACAACATGTTTTCCAACCTCTTTCCACAAGTCCTCAAACCAAAGAGTACCCCCTCCCACCATCCCAGGTCACTTCTCACTCTTCGAGCGTGTGCAAACGTCAGGCATGGTGCGGCCCCACCAGGTTTATCCCAGTCCATCCATCACTTGGTTGCAGACCTGCCAGCCCCATCCCTGCCTCCGCTGCCACCACCCCACTTTGGCTGGGGCAGCTTCGTGCTAACCAGGGGCAGCTCATGCCCCAGGAGGGCTTTCCCCCACTGCTCCYACCATCCACAGCTCCAGCTCCCACCCACCCAGCAATTTCTCTGCGGCAGGTCCCCTCTCCATCCCGTTTCCTCTCCACATTTTTCCAGAAGCATCACCAAGGTAACCGGGCATGGTGCTGAGTGACACTTCTCCCCTGACTGTTGGCACAAGCCACCCCATCGCAGCACAGCCATGGCAACGTGCCGGGAATGCCGGCAGCGAGCTCAGTGCAGGGGCTGATCTCTCCTCCCAGCCACGCTGCCCTCCTCGGCCCATGCCGCAGGGACAACGCTCCTCCCCAACAGCCACTCTTCGTGCCCAGGAGTAATGTGTTGTTCATGGCCTTTCCAGAAAATACACAGCAGAGGGTGGGGTGGGCAGGGAGGGGAAAAAAAAATCCCTCTTTCCACTCCTGGACTGGCTGCTACATGGAGCTGAGCTTTGCATCTTAATGGCTGCTGGGGAATAGGCTGTCCCTGGTACAGGGAGGGGGGGGACGGGACATCTTGCACCTTGCAAAGTCCCAGCTGAGATGCTTCAGGAGGGTACCAGAGAGCAGTGACAGCAGCTCGGGCAGGCTGGAGCRGGCAGCAAGGAAGGAAAATACAGAGGTACACTGCATGGGGGCCTTTACGTTAGCTATGGGAAAAGAAATCCACCCTGCAGAGCCCTGACAGGGACCAACCCAGGCCAAGCAGGGAGTAATCTCAGACCAAATATAGCCTGTGCTGCAGATGAGGGCTCACAGCAGCGAGCTGCCTTGCACTTGGCTGGGGGGGGCCTCAAAGCTCATTCCACGCAGCTGCTTCCAGCCTGGCACCTACCACCTTCTGCCCAGGCCCTCTCCCCCCTCAGAGGGACACACAGCCCGTGAGGCTGCGACCTTCCTGCTACGGCAGCCTCCTCTTCCCACACCCCAGGCTGCCTTCACAAACTGTATTTATCTTTTTTTTTTTTTTTTTAAGTGAAAACATCTGGACTAAATAACAAGCCCATAAATAAAAGGAAAAAATTGAGGCGATCTGTTAGTTTAGGAAAAGAAGATGCACTGTTTAAAATAGGAGGGAAAGAACCAGCATTTAAGACAAACCCACAAATAATTTTCAGTTCTACATTAGCTTCAGGCAGAAAAAGATTTGTATGGTTGTATAGCACCAGGGCTCTGCCGAGAGCCCTTGTACCGAGGTAGCATTCCTGCCCTGCCAGCCTGCCTGAACAAAGGAGGGGAGCAGGAAGGCAGGCAGGGGCAAGGGCAGAGCCAAAACCCAGCACCAGCCGGGGCTGTGCTCGGGAGACCCCGACACCCACGCACCGCAGCAAGGCAGGGCTGGTTTCAGCCCACGTTAACCTCACCCGGGGTCCGTAGGGGCCAGAAGCGCCCACTGCCCCGCACGCCAGCTCCAGGAGGGGTGGGCAGGGCAGGGGCAGCTGCACAAGCCCRGGCAGGGGTTGCAGAGCTGCACGGACGCCGGCCGACATTTGCACATCACCCACTACCACCTATTCCCGTTTTAGACCTGCAGTGATGCACAGCACGACCATTTCCTGCTAAGGACAGAAAGAGCTTATTTTCAGTTTAAAAAGGTAAGCTTTCTGGGGCGGTGCAGGCTCAGCGCCCCGCTCCCAGAAGAGCCCAGCTGTAGCTTTCTCCATACGAAGGTGCCACCRACCCCGGCGCGGCCGCTCGCCCGCCACGGCACACAACGCCTCGTTGAGGAGGACGAGTTACTCGGAACTTGGGCCAGAAGACAGAGGAGCAAACTCAGGCATGGGGCTCTTCATAAAGCAACGAAACACTCAACAAGAGGATCTTTCTGTTGCTCATGGGATGGGAAATGTTTTACATAGCGGCACCCGTGGCAAGGGCTGCGCAGACCCGGTGGTCCTCTGGCCAGGGAGGGGCTGGCACCCGAGCTCTCCCGTGCCTGATTCCACAGCTGCAGCCAGGACAGGCTCAAATTCAAGTGGCAAATTGTTATGCTCCTCACCCGCCTCCCAGGAAAATCAGTGGTACTAAAGTCTCAGTGGCTAAAACCAGTCTGAGACACAGAACAAGGCAAGAGCATCATCTTTTCCAGCAATATCGTGGGAAAAAAGTCCACTTTATTTCAATAAACAGTATATTTAAAACCGCTGCATTATCAGAAAAGGGACTTCTGTACGTGGATGATAAAGGCGGATATATCCAAATTTCAGCAACAAAACAGGCATCCCTTTTGAAGGGCTTATCGGCGTGGAGCACGCAGCAGCGGGGCTCGCAGCAGGAGCACGCTCCCGGTTAAAACCGCTCCGCTCTGCCTAACCCAGACCCCRCAGAGCTAAAGCTGAAAGACGTCCTTGCCTACACCATGGCATCCCAATGAGTCCAAGGCACAAAAGAGCCAACACTTTGCTTGAGGAGACTATTTAAAGAGTAATATCCACATCCAGGGCTAAGTTAGCTAAGGCTTGAGGGCTGCAGGTGTGTATYGGTGTTGGCCATGGTGACCACTGAGTTAGCGGATCACCAGTTAGCTGTCCTTAAATACGGCTGTGCAGATGTCCACAAACACAAGCAGCATTTATACACAGTCTGTACACCAAACTTGTTTGTTTTCCTCAAAGGACCCTCATTTTTCTCCCTTCTAGCCCCCACAAAAGGTATGTAACAGAAAGGGTTACATGAGGAGACAGTGGAGAGAYGCTCGGGGGAACCGAGGGGCACACCAATTAAACCACGATTGCTGTGAATGCATGGGAGGGGAAATGAGAGATCAGAGCCTCTATAATCATTGTGCACTTAGTCCCCCAATTCTGAGCAGCTAATGACAACTTCCAGCCAAAAATCATGAGGATAACCAGTCATTAAGCAAATGTTATAACCCTAGAGAAGAAAAACGCACTGCATAACTGGAGGCAGCACACAGTTATGGGTCAGTAACAGAGGAGCATCCCCAGGCACTAGTTAGCTGAAGSAACTCCATGGCACGAGGAGAGTTTTTTTAATCTCCACTAAGGATGAAGCCTAYGCAACTAACATTTCCAAACATCAGGATTTTATGAGCCTCTGCCTTACACCTCCGTAATAAAACAGTCTCAAACAGGAGATCMCGTTAAACTGATCAGGCATCCTCAAGAACCAAAGCAGGCTTACGAAGCCATTTACTCACAATCCTCAATACCAGACCAGTGAGCTCTGTCTGTGAGCAGGTACCTCTGCTTAGACAAGTCCTGGCAGTCACAAGGAGAGATTTTGGCACCGGGAAGCACCAAAGGGTCATTCCCTCCAAGCACTGGGCTCTTGTAAATTAATGGCAACAGCATGCAGAAAGCTTGCGTGTACAGGAGAGCCGTAATCCCACCCAGCATCACGCAGCTTGGCACGACGGCAGTGGGCAGCACTCTCAACACAACTGGTTGTCTYGAGATGTAGCGTACGTACAAAACTGCCTGGAGAAGGTCAAGTCTTCTAACCCCAACAAGCTCCAACCAGGAGAGGAAGCTCATTAATTCAGCACATGAGAAAGGCTTCGCAAGGAATGCAGAAGAGACAGAAAAGCCCTTCAGCAATTCAACTCGATACGTAAAATTGTCGTCAGGGTAATGTATTACTGATTATCCAAAACATCACTATGAGGAACGAGTATAACGATCAAGCCTTAAATTCACATACTATATACTTGCCCAGATTTTGTTTCTCAAGGCCAAATGCCTGAGCTGGGCCATGCTCTGTAAGGCCATCCTTCATGTTAGCAAAGTCAGAAGCTCTGTAGACAGCCATGCACATCTCCCAACCATCAGGACCCGAATAACCTCAAGCCCTAAGAAATCAACTGCTATTCCTTCTGAAGACACATCAGCTCACCCATTTTGCCATATTTTTTTACACTGGTTTCTACAGCAGGAATTGAAGCACTTGTATGMTTTGACAAAACGAGGTCCAGATCACCTTGGGGAAGCTACCCCAAATGGCACGTAGTTCAGAGAAAAATGGAAGGGTTTGAAGAGTACTTGAAGACACAGTTGCTTTTTAGTAATCAACTTAGTTGTCTCCATCTCCAAGGCACTTCTAGTTTACAGCTCTGTGAGGAATAGGAAGATGGACTGCACAAGCCAGGAGAGGTCGACCAATATAGCTGCAGACAACAGCAAGCAAAGCAGGAAGGCAAAGGCCTCCTGAATATTTTGTTCGAGTTACTGGGAACATCCAGAAAAAGAGGCTGGGGACATTACCTTTGTTCAAACACTGCTTTCCCATCACACAGACATAGCCCTAAGCCTGCCCATTAATTAAAGCAGTGCAAAAAAACCTCAACAGGCTGCACAGGTGTTTTTTTTGAGATATTTGGCTTTGGTTATAAGCCAAGTAGTGAAATAGAACCACGCTGGACTACTGGATGCTATTCAGCCCTCACGGGGATTGCTTAATCTCACGTCTTCTCCTCCTAGTTTTGGTACTTTTCCCCTCCTTCGCCCACCTACCCAGAGACTCACAAGACAAGCTATCATCAATGCCATCTACCACTGCACCTCCTGCCTACTCAAGCAATACAAGCTGCTCTACTTGGAAGAGTAATAAGGAACTTGCCAAGGGTTTTGTTTTCATTTTGAAGAAGCAGTTTGTCCTCCCTCAGCCCCAAAACACCCAGCTCCGTATCTTAAATGAAGATGTTAGTCAAGAAACAACACTCCTATACAGCATAAGAAAAACTGTTGTCAAGGCTAAGTTATTAACAGAAGAAAAATTTCTCCACTTGACAGCTGAGAGAAGCCTGTTTACAAATCTGTTTGAACCATTCCTCTTCAGCATCTCACGAGGAGCTGTTCCTCCAGGCCTTACTGAGAGCCACTTCTGTGCTCTGCCCATCTCCTCTTCCTAAACCATAAATCAGCTCTCTGAGTCTCCAACACTCCTCTCCCTAGCTTCTTGCTGCAGTAAAGCTCCAGTCACCACACGTGCATCTCTTTCCTTTCCAAAATGTTAAGACCTGCTAATAGTTGGCAACAGCAAAATTAAGTAAGAACTAATCACCCCATTGGGCTTTTCAGTCAATAAAGGTGGATTACTTCTTCAACTATTACCTGTTCAATTTAAGATGTAAGTGTGGATTTGTAGCCACCAGCCAGCAAAGATACAGCCAACACCACTACTGAAGGAAGAAAAGTAAAAAAATCCTCCATGCACATACACAGTCCAGTCCCACTTGGTCCTGCCGAGGACAAGCCACTGAAGCTACAGTATATTGACCTATTCCAGATTCCATGCTCACAGACTAGCACTTGCACACGCAAGATTAGCGTTCTTCTGAGCTAGTTTCTCCTTCCTACCATGTCAATAGAAAAAGCAGCCATTCTGTACACCCTCCACAAATATGAAACATGGGAGCTCCAAGCCAGTAAGGAACATGTACAGACCTGGAAACAAAGATTTTCCAAACCAAGATGATGCATTTGTACCACTGCAGACAGAGGGTCCCACAGCCCAAGATACAGTAGTGATACCAGGAGAGGACAACAATGACTACACTAATGTACATAAAGCTAACCTTCCCCCAACAGGGCATGCTGGAACAGCCCAGTCTAAGGAAAAGCCATCCACAAGCTACACACTTACACTAATCAAAACAAGAAGGGTCCAAGCCTCCTCTCCATTCCTTCAAAAGCCTAACCTAAGCATCACTAGCAACAAGGTGACTCCATCTCATCCTGATGTCACTCAAGCAAGAGGAAACGAGTTTTGACATGAAGCTAATGAAGATCAACATCTGGCCTCCATGAGTCTCCCCATGGTAAGAAGATGCTGACTGAGATACTCAATAACCCTTCAGACAATACAATCCTACTTATTCTTCATTTGAAGTTGGACTCCCTCCAAATCAGACAATCCTCTCTCATTTTTAGAGCTCTACAGCACATCCCATAGATCCCCAGGACAGCCTCCACRAATTGTTTGCAGTTGTATGATAAGCGCTCCTTGCAGTTCACAGAAGACTGTTCATCTAGAAGAGTTAGAAGTCAATCAGTCCAGAAGCACCAGCAAAAGCACGACTGCTAAGTGAGCCCTGAGGTTTTCAACGCCGTGTCAGATGAATGCAGCCTCAGTACAATCAGCCACTTCAACATGCGCCTAATTCAAGCACACAACTTCAACGGGACAATATATAAAAGGCTTGGCTAAGCTCAGTGYCTCTAAAAAGCTACAGTGCCAATTATAAATCATATCTATAGTCCCCAGAAGATCTAAAGTCACTACTAGTATTGTACCACGCTTCTTCGGATGCAGACATCAATTAGAGCGCAGCAGCTGGACACTCTCCTCACTGGAAGTCACTTATCTGCAGTTTCAGACCAATAAGATAGTATTCCTCAATGTTTAGATCTCATCCCTCTGAGAAATAAAGAGTTTCACCTCGGCCAGCAAATGTTTGCGTCAAGCTGAAATTGCTACCTACTAGTAAATGCTGTCAAAGGTTTATGGGGTCTCAGAGGAGTTGGTTTAATTACTTACCAAAGCAGCTGTTTCGAGAACTACAGCCTCTTAACATACCATTTCTAGAGGCACCCTTTGAAAAGCAAGGTTGCTGCCAAGCTCACACCAAAAGCAGAGAGCCCTCTCTCGCACACAGGCAAAAATTTAGTCTCCAACAGCAGGTCACATTTGTGGTTTGGTCTGTGGATGTCTACAGGGGTGACRGCTCAGAAGCCAGTTTGCACCTTTCCAAGTCACTGCAGACTGGACATCCCAGCTTCTGCAGTCCTCACAGGAGACTGCTGAGGTCAGCCATCTGGGATTGCCTTTGTCAAGAAAAGACAGCCTTTCTCCTTCCTTGTAGTGAGAGCTGCGGCCAGAGGAACACCTTAAAATGGGAGAAYGTCTCACTTCTAGATGCAATTAGGAGCAAAAAAAGCAAAGCGATCTTAAAACCCTTTGCTTTTTAAAAGTAGGATGGTTTTGCACCTCTATGTCTGTTTTTAAGTTATGGCTGAGGATGTGAGCTGAGTTGACCAGGGAAAAGTTGACAGGGATGAAACGACTGTGTCATTGTGGCACCAACAACCTATAGACTACAGCCTTCAACAGCAGGGATCTGTGCAACAACCAACATACAGGCCAGGCACGTATGCCTGCACACCAAGGAGCCTCAGAGAGACTGAAAGCCAAGGGAGAGCTGAGAAAGCATCTGGGCCTGAGCTGTGACCATTAATGTTCACCCAGCAGCAGCAGACGAGCATTACAGCCAAAGGTACCGCACCTGGGAGGACTTGGTTTTGTGGAGCTGCTGGGAACCCTTCATGCCATCTGAACAGAGCCAGAGTTACACGTTGGTCTTAAGAGAGACAGTGTGGGTGGAGAAYCTTGCCCATCAGAAATCACTACATCCCAATTTAAAGTGATTGCCATTACTTTTTAACATTTTGTTGAAAACAAGGCAAAGTCCCTCTRTATGTGTCTGAAGAAACATCACCTCCCTACTGGATTCAGTTGAGTTTCTCACACCAGTCCAATCTTCACAGATCATCTGGAGATGRAGTTATCTGCTGGTTTAGTGCTTTTCAAAGAGTTCACCCACTGCCTGTCACTTTTCATCAGCTCCTTACGGTTGATTCTGCAAGGGCTGGTTAGCAGGAGAGGATCAGATAACTCTCCAGTAGTAATAGTTTCAAAAAAGGACAATATGGGGAGCAAATTACGTCGAATTATTGAGCATTCAACTAGTTGCAGAACTCTGCAAGATGCAGCCAAGAGACTAAAAAACACAACTATACTCAACAAGCTCCCAAAACTGCATTATAAACACATTTTTTCATAGAATTGTCTTGACAAAGCAGCAAAATGATTTAAAAGAATATAAAATACATGTAAATTTGTGTGTTTCATATCTGGAAAGACCTTTCTCACCCAAGAGTTAACAAGTTGCGGGGAAGGGGGAGGGAAGGCTTCTCACCTTTTTCCTACATTTCACAGGCTGCCTCGAGTAATGCCAGACTCGGCAGGGAGTCTGAAGGTTTGGTCTTGACAAGCACTCACTTAAACTGGGGGGGAAACAAGGTCCCACAGCAAAAAGCAAGCTCCTGCCTGATGCATGCCAAAAMAACAGCCTGAAAGTCAGAGACAATCCACAGTTGCTGAAATGATTTGCAATAACTTTTTGCCAGGTCGTAAAGTATTYCCCATAGCAAGACTTCTGTATTTCTTGGTGGCTTCTTACGTTRTGAAACCCTCTTGTAAATTCAGGAAGATGCTTTTCACTTCAAATCCCCATGCCCCAAGTTACTAAACYTGGGGTGGGGGCAAGGATTATTTAGTGTAGTTCATCTGATGTATGCATTGCAATAGCACTTCAGCCAAGACGAAGCGGAGGGACCTTTCTCACACAGGCATCCTAGGAAGACACGCTGGTTTTGCTTTGCAAGTCACCATGATGCCCCGTAAATCCAACCACCACCTTTTGCTTTACGGGATCAGTTGAGCTCCTTGTCAWATTACAGCCCCGTGACACCTCCCTGCCTTGGCAGCTCTCTGCTAGCTCTGGTCCCYGGAGCCAGCCGTGACATTATCTGGCCTCTGCCTAGCAAAACGCTCTTGCTAGAGCTCCAGTTTTACTTATTAGCTTTCACAAGCAGTCTGGGAACATTAACACAACATGCACACAGCAGCAAAGCAAGCCCTGTAAGACCACAGGTACCAGCCTGCTGAAGACCAGTACAAAATGGGAAAACAAAGCAGGTGGAGAAGTCCATAATACTTGGATTTTCAACAGCGAAATCCCACCCGGCAGCAGACCAAGCCCTCCTGCAGGCACAAGGTGCTCCAGGAGCCCAGCATCCACCAGCTGCCCATCTCACGCCTACCCACGGTCCTTCCCCATGCTCAGGCATAGAGGAAGCTCTTCAGGTCCACCTTCTCCAAACCAAAAAGAGACAACTGCACGTCCTCAAGCAGGATTTGGCCCACAGTCATAAATGGTGAGATTAATCATGTGGGTGTAGGGATGTGAAAAGGGGATGGGAAACATTCGTAACTGCTTCTAAATTAATTGCTCTTATTGTTATTTGATTTGCTAAACTCTCCAGGGCTAGATTTTATTTTAGAAAACTATGAACATATCAGATTAATCAACTGAAAATAAATGGGCTCGATTTATTTATTTCTGCTGTATCTACTCCTCTTTAAGCTTGGCAAGTCACTGCATTCTTTCCATCCTGTGAAAGAAAAAGACCAGGGGTTTTGATTTACTATTATTTTAAAGGAACCTCTACAAAGCTTTGCAAGTTTAAATCACGGCAAAGGTATGCTGTGAAGGAGGACAAGCGCAAGTTTGCATTTAGGAGCGTATGGTTTTCATACACCGCAGATACCGGCTCTGCACTGGGAGCCCACCAGGAGAGTCTCCACACACAGTCCAAGCAAATCAGCTCCATCTACCAATATTTTAGACACCAGAGAGTGGAAAGATACCCCACCACACCGCAAAGCCTGATGAGCAAACACAACAGGGGCCATCCCAGTGCGAGACACCCAGTCCCAGCTACACTTCTTGCAGAAAAGTCCTGCCAGTGAGGGAGAAGTTTAATCTTCTCTAGCCAGATTGCACTGTTGGGTCAGCATCCTTCCCCCCTCCTAATTCCCTGCCCTCAGCTTCAGCAATGCAGCGATGCCTCTGCCAGCAAACTAAAAAGAGAAGCCCTCACGTATATTATGCTGAAGAAAATTAATCTTGTGTTCCACAGAATATTAAGTGGATTACATCTACAGCCTCCAAGGAGAAAAATGTTGATTTCCATGTATCTTGTGCTATTATTCATCTCTGTTAGTTTTTCTACCAGCATAACGTTAGTCATGATAATTTCCCGTTATTCAGTGCAGAGCTCAACCAGCTCAACAGACTAAGCAACAAGAGCAAGAGTGGGACCTCTCAGTGGCCACGAGGAAGATCAAACCACTGTGGCACTGTTGCTAGACAGGATGATGTTCAAGGTGAAGAACAAAGCCAGCTTCATTATTTTTTTTTTGGATGACTTCATGGCAGGATCACCCTTGAACATCAACGTCTCCTTGTAAAGGGTAACAGAATACATCCTTTAAAAGAAAACTGCCATTGAAACGTGCCATTGAACTAGATACAGCAAACACGGTGAGATGGACATTTCTGACCCCTGAGGAATCATGGGGCAGGGGGGAACACCAATAAAAACTCGAGGTGCCAGATCTCACACCCAGAAGGGAGCCCCAACCCCCAGCTGAAGCAGAATAACACCTCCCAAGGGTGATCCTCACCGTGCATGGGAGCACCAGCTCCCCACCCATGGGCACTGCAGCCACCACCAGCACCCCTCCTAAACACCCTCACCAGCACGGGAAGCCCAGCCCTCTGTTCCCCACATTCCGGGTAACCATTCGAACCCTTGCAAAGTGCCACCAGCTAACTTACTAGAGTTTTACACTTTCTTTGCAGAGGCGTTAATGACTCTGAAAAAGTACAAGACTCAGATAAGCAGCTTTAATATCATTTAAATGCTTACCATTAGGAGAAACAGAGAGCTTGCAAGGGCCAGACTCTCAGAGGGTGGCATATCCATTGAAGCTGCTGCTCATGTGAGAGGAGTGTAAATTACTCAGCACGGAGTAAGCAAGATCAAAGCCACTCCGAAAGGATGCAACCCACTGCCAGTGATGCAAACTCAGCCCAAGCTTTTCTGACTATTTCACAAGCAGGCTGATGAGTTTAAAAGGCCAAAAGAAGCGTTTTGATGATGCTGCACAAAGTAAGGAAGGAAAGGAAAAGAAATATCAGGAGATGTGCCTCTTTCTAGACACGATACACGACCAACTCAGCCCCAGCTTGATGCATGGAGAGACTCATACTTTCCATTTACATCTCACTGGTCTGCGCAGGGAAGAGGAACACAACTTCTCAGCTGTAATTCCCAGGCTCCATCCCCTTTTTTATAGTTCCTAGAATAATTTGAATTCTACACAATGAGCRTCAGAGCTGATAAGAAAAGCCTTATCGGATGAAGTAACTTACAGCTTCCCACCTGGGCAAGACAAAGAGATAATGGCTACAGAAGCAGATAAGGGTGCTCATAACCAGAAATCAACTCCATGCAAGAGTTTCAGCAACACTGCCTCAGAAAGTAAAACAAATAGCCCAACAAACTCTGCCTGGCCACCCTAAATCCTCAAAGAGCTGTCTGCAGCACCCAGAGGTCACCTCATCCCACCCAGCAGACCCAGCTGGCCCATCACCATCTCTCCTGGTCAGACGGGAGGGCAGCTGCAGCAGTTTTATTATAAGCCACTGCGGTGCGTGCTCAGCTGAGCTCCCGTCCACCTTACAGCCYCAGGCTACAGCGAGGAAGATAAATTACTACGAGACCAAGAAGCCCTTGTAATCCTCTCCTCCTCTGAAGACCTGACGTATTGGAAAGGAATATTTCATTATGCTGGGAAACCAATTCCGCTATCCGTGTTTCCCCAGACCGCAAGTGCTCTGAAGCCAGGACGGAGTTTTCGGTCGGGGTGACACCGAGTATCGTGCTACTACAATTCACACTGTAAGAAAACTCAGTTTTGCAACAGGATCCAACAAGAATCCCAACATTCAGACATAAAGTTAACCCTGTTAACGTCAGCATCTATCCCAGGGTCCAAACAAACTCCAGCACCGTGTCTCGCCGTTGCCAGAGATCCAGGTTGTTCAGTAATATTGAAACTCACGGCAGGCTGCCGGCAGCACGGTCGCACCTTAGGTTCCCTTACTCTAAAGCAGAGGTGCAGGATGCGATCCTCACCACTGAGTTCRTCCAAGAACTCTAACCTGTTGGGTATTATCTCCCCATCTGATTTCCCCCCTGAAAATTGACACCTGCAAGTTATTTCCCTTCCCTCATGTCCCAAATCTCACTCTGTGCTGCCAAGTTTACAAGAAAAGCATTTATTCAAAGGAATTTGCTCATCAAGTCTYGCAGACACCAAAACCACATTATCTAATGTTAGGAGAGCATAGCTTAACGGCTGCAGCAGGATGAGAGGCCAGAGGGTTTGACTTCTACTCCCAGCTCTGCCAGGGCTGCATTGCCTGTAAGTGACTCCAGAGAAGATGCTTGACCCCTCCTCACCTTGATTTCCCCTGCTATGAGACTACCCTAGCATTCCTTTCCTCACAAGGGATCTTATCTGTAAACTCATTAGCATCTGAAAAGAGTTACCCATCTCCGGATGTGTATGTAAAGAGAAGTATGAAAGAGTGGAGAAGCAGCACCGGCCACGGAGCCTGGAGACACATCCTTTCCAGTGTATTCTGGCAAACTGAACCGTATTGCACTCCACATCTGTGCTCAGAGAGAAATTTTAATTCCTTCCCTCTACARGGAAGAAAAAAAAAATCAAATGATTTCTTTGTTYTTGAGAAAACTCAGAGAAGAGATTAAATTCTGGGTCTCTAAGTCGAAGAAATCATGCAAGATTYTTCCAGCAAAGTATCCAGAGATCACACCACCTCTAGCTAGTCACCTGCAGAACTACCCCATAGGTAACACCGCCACAAAACAGAATAACCTTCCCTTTCCCACCCTTGCTCTGGATGCCACTGAGTGGCAGAACTGAACCGGTCAGAAGAAAAGCTAGAAGTCTACTCTTACTGTCCTATAACGCACCCATCAACCGCACCAGTGCCAGCAATAGCCACTGCACCAGCTGGGACTGCTCCAGTACAGCAAGACCTTTGCTCCTAGATGGGTCCACAAACCTCCTACTTCCCTCAAGTGGCAAAAGACAGTGCAGTGAAGGACAGAAAGTATGTCTGCTCTGGCCTAGCTACATGGAACAGAAAGGTCTCAGAGGAGCATCTGGCCCAAGAACTTGAAGAAAAAAAGGAAAAAAAAAAAAAAGGCTCGTCTCTTTTTAAGAGAAAAGAAAAATGTTCTATTGTTCCGTAATTAATGGAAAGCAGAAGCGGTTTTATGGACTCATTAAGAAACAGAGGGTGAGCATTAGAAAGCACATTTCAGTATTTCATGATCACAAGGTGAGCTGCTTGCATAATACTGACAAAGACCATAAATGCTGATATCACAAGGCAGTTATGAAACTTGGGTTTTAAATGCTGAATAACAGTAACACAGTAATTAAGTGTCATAAGTAATTTTTTTTTTTTTTTTTTTTTTTTTCCCCCCTTAACTGCAAAGTAGATGCTGCAACCTTCAGCTGAGGCATGACTCTCTCTGGCAAGGTGCACACATGACGGATGCCGCCTGCTCCCACCATCTCACAGCACCAGGGATCCATCCCACCCCACAGCCTCACCACCAGTCACATCGCTTCTTCAGACCTGCCCCAGGGATCCATCCCACCCCACAGCCTCACCACCAGTCACATCGCTTCTTCAGACCTGCCCCAGGGATCCATCCCACCCCACAGCCTCACCGCCAGTCACATCGCTTCTTCAGACCTGCCCCAGGGGAGGCTTCAAGATCACACCAAGGGAGAGGCTGTGAACCTGCAAAGAGCAGGAGAATGCGGGAATAAACCTGAATATCTGCACTTTGCGAGTTAACTACTAAACCCTGAACAAGCTTCTCAGCCTTCCTCCCCGATGGTTTCTGACATGAGCATGTGCTCTCATGAATTGCTCCAGTGTGACCAGGACACACGGTCTCCCCTACAAGACATATAATATAGAGCAGCAAAATGTCATGAAAATCAAGGGCAAAGGAACACAGAAGACAGTCCCTCCCTCTACCACCACTTCTATTTTTAGGCAGCCAGATTAGCTTGGAGCAGTTTTACTCATTTCTGATAATAAGCAGGGCTCTTGCATCTTCTCTCGAGGACGTTTCCTCTGTGCAGACACTTTGCTTAACACCAGCAGCAAGGAAGAGGTCATGTCAACCGGCGAAAGCAAAACCATGGCTTATTGTGAAAGGGTCTTAAGAAAGCGACTCCAGCTTTGAACTTATGCCCCATCTCCCTTGCCAACCACACTGCTTCGTTTTTTGGGGGGTATGGTCTGTCCGCCTACAAGGTGTCCCTCCCTTTGAACCACATGATAAAGCCTTTGCCTATTCAAAAGTGCAATGYTTTTACTCCACCCGCTTCTCAAAGGATGTGAGCTGGTACACCTTGGAAGCGCAGGTCTCCTTGTAAAGGACATTTGGCCTTCCCAGGCCTGAACACGTGTAAGGCGTGATGGAGAGGCAGCCCAGCCATCCTTCAGCCTGCACTGCTCTACCCCAACACAGCAACCCCAACTCCACTCATGGCAAAGAAACTATGGACCTCTTGCAGCACCCCCAGGTCTAAGGGCCAGTCTGGAGATCACCCCAGGAGGAGCTGGCACCCGGGATCCAGCGGCTCAGTGAAAACCAACAGCACTGGTTTGCTCTACCAAAGAGCAAAAACCCTCCTTCCTGTGGGTCCCCTCCGGTGCTGAAGCTGCCAAGGATGGCAAGAGAGGCACGATGAGAGCTCCTGAGAGCTGCCACAGCAGCAGGACCACTACGCTAATGGTGGGAACTTGCTAAAGAAGAGGATGATAATTATCAAAGGAGTAAGACAAAACGAAGATGTGTAGAAGATTTGGGTCCCACTGCGCTGGCAGTTTCTTTTCAGGAAGAGATGTTCCTCCCCATCCCTCAGAGAGGTACTACACATCAATTTTCTTCAATGCAACCACTTGTACATTCAATGTCCTTTGGTTGCTTCAGATTGCCATGACAGCAACATCTGGGTGCAAAGCTTTCCTCCTTCTCATCTCCTCAAGCCTCAGCTTTCCTCCACGGCCCTTCACCACCACCCTCCTATCTCCTTGAGGACCACACCGGTGCTGTGTAAGGCAGCAGGATCTGGTAGTCCGGTCTGGACTGTAAACAGGCAAGGTCCAGAGGGCAAGATACACCTTGAAGCAGGTGGCAGAGGTGAGGGACGGTGGAGGTAGACAGCTTCTCAGCCGGAAAACAAAAGCGTGGCAAGAAGCAGCCTGGGGATCTCCGGCTGTTGTGATGCACCACTCGGGGGAAGAAAGAAGGCAAGGCCTCACATATTTATTGCCATTTTTTCTTCTGAATTTTCAATAAACTACCTGGAGTCTTCTGTTTGCCCTTTGGATTATGATCTTTTAGGAAGGCCTTTTTTCCATGCTTCTCTACAATTATGAGATCTAGGAAAAAAATACTCCCCTCTCAAATTAACTTCTAGTGTCAGGACTTCAGAGGATTTCATGACCGCAGACAAAAGCCATCAGGCTTTTGACAAGTTAAAAACCCTTTCCCAGGAGCAAGGTGCCCCTCTGCTACGTGAAAGGGCAGAGAAGAGCGTGCCTGGGGCACTGACCCCCAGCCTGAGCCCAGGAGCTAATCCACCTATCATTCTTGGTGAGCTCTTGCCCCTGGTCACATGCACTCGCATCAGGCTTTCACTTTCTTCTGTGGATTGCAAAACCTCTTTTATTGAGGAAAAACACTAGTTCAATATGAGGAAGCATTTAAGACAGCTAGTAGATGATTAACAAGTGGGTGCTCAACTCAGTTGCGACAGGAGCACCACAGCCTTAAAAAAAACTTCTCATCCTGCACCCATTTGTCAGACGTCGGAGGCGAGGAGCTCCCAGAGAGATCGCGCCCGGCAAAGCTCGCTGCAGGGATTGACACGACCACAGACTGGTAGCTCTTCGCGTCCCTCTCCCCCAGCCCCCGGGCTAACTGCAGGTCACCAGCCCAGGGCTCCCCATCAGTGGCACCCCAGGGACCTTCCCATGGAGGATCTTGTTCCTACTTTCCTGCTCTCCCATCAGTCAGGCTGCCCCCAAGACCTCCCTCCCCGTCCTAAGCCCTTGCCGGACAGCCTTTGCAAAGGCGGCCACGGCTTTCCATGCTCACTGCACAACTAAGCATCTACCCACCTCCCTCCCACCAGCGGGCACTTGCCCTCCGACCACCTGAGCCATCTGCCAGGAAGAAGAGCTATCAAGGTCCCCACCCTCGGGCAACATCACATCAACGCAGAAGGCTGGGGAGGAGAGGTACAAAGTGTGTGGTGTGGCTCTTTTAAACTGAGGCCAAAGAAGAAGTAGCATTTCTGCTCAGGGCCTTTGCCTTTTCATGCTARAGTCCCCCAGAGCCAAGTAAAGGTGCTTCAGCACTCTTAAGTATCAGCTATTTTTAGGCAACAATATCCCAAACACCCTTCTTCATCCTGGCTTTTATACTGCACAATGAAGAAGTTACTGGGATTTGGCACCTTCTCCTTAACAGGCCATCATTAACAAGTGACTCATATTATATTGCAGCATGAGTCATCTTGGCAGAGGTCACCATCATAAGCGACAACTAGTCTTCAATTATTTCCTTCAAGTTGAATTAAAGGTATATTGTTATGCTAATTTTACATCTGCTCCATCCTATCTTTCCGTCCACTGTCTCCAGAGCAACCTGGGGTTTCATTTCATGGCTCAAACTGCCTCTGGAAGAGCTTTTCCACCATAGTGTAGTTACAGGTTGTCAGAAAACCTGGGCATGCCAATGAGAAGTCTTCTAGATYGGTTTTCAGCTACGGCATCTAATATCTAAAGCAGCTCTCCATCCCTCCTCCCAGTGCTGCTCCACAGGGACAACAAGCTGCTGTCCCTGCCACCTTCCTTCTCTGTTCATACCTTACCATGATGATTTTCCAAGCATCTGGGGCTTGCCAAGTGCTCAAACACAACCACCTTCAGGCTGCCACACCACATCATTGCCCCCAAGAAACAAAATCACTTTGAACTACGCCCAGCTACACAGGAATATTGAAGAAACTATCACAAGCCGTCACCAGGGCAGGTAAAAAAGGAGGCATTTTCAGCCATTTTCCATTTTCTAGCCAAGCAGCCCCACACTTCAGCGTGACTCCAGCCTCCCCCCTCCATTCCTGCTCCCTTCCCTCACCCCACACACAAGGTACCCATCACAGCTCCCCAACCAGTGAACCAGGAGAACACAGCATCCCTGCCAAGGCAGGGCACAGTCACTGCAGGGCACGTGGCTCGGGGAACGCGGTTTTGCCCATTAGAAAACGCAGCCATTACCAGCCCAGTCACCAGTGGAGCACTCTGTGTTTGTATTTATAGCAGTCAAACACAGTCACACTGGCTGCGAGATTCACTTTGGAGAGCATTTGTAAACCGCTCTCACTACTGGAATCCCATTTAGCCATTACAGCCTCTTCAGCCACACTAACACACCGATCCCCACAGAATAGCAATAGGAAGAGCAGAGTCATCACACTATTTACTGAAGCTAATCAATACGTAAAGGCTGAAGATTTATTGCARTGAAGACAGCCTGTCTGCATAGCCAGAAAATGCATTTAAAGCCCTTTTAATTTTGTTGCCTTGGCCYCTGGTTTTGCTCCAGGAACAGAGTTTCCTTGCACACCCATCTTTCCTTCCTCCCAAAATGGTGGCATATGCAGACACACAAGAGAAGCCCCCCACGAACACCTACCGTGAGTGTTCAGTGGGAGGATACAACACAAAACCCACAAGTTTAAGGGCAGTGCCCCTTCCTTTCCAGCCAGGTTTCATGTGCAAGAACAGGTCAATGGCTAATTCAGCATCTTCCATAGAAGTGAGTAGCTTGGAAAATTCTGGCCCGTGTTTTGAAGAAAGTCTACATGCCAGGTACAGGGATGCAGGCTGTAGGCACACAAGCCCACCATGCTGTCCTACTCCACTCAAGAGGGAACAGTTATATCCACACTTATTTTTTAYATATATATWTTTTTTAATATATGTTTTTATATAAATATATAAATGAACTTCRTAAGAGCCCCCACAAAGCACACAGCATTCCTGACTTGCTGTGTTTTGGGGGTAACCAYCTGCAAAGCTGAGATACCACCTGGGTATCACGACTAGTGAGCCACAACTGGAGAGATCCTACGAACTGCACCATCAAAGCTCGTTCTCTGGTTTCATCTCGGTTCACGCTTYGGGGAACAGAAGCACAGTAGGTGATAACGAGCTGGCTTAGTGCTCCCAGAGCACCAACATCAGAAGGACCACCAGCTACTGGGTAAATGCAGTTGTTCTGGTCACTGTATCAGCTACATGGCCCACAGTGTTAATGCATCTAAGAAAGATGGCAGTGAGGTAGGAAGGAGATCTGTACCTTCGCTTTTGCCATTTTATCTCAAAATCATACCAGGCTTTTATGCTTGTGTACGAAAGAGAAAGGAAGAGGCGAATACATTCTGATTTACAGGGAGATTTCTATTGTTGCCTGGACATCAAACAGCACCCAATTAGTCCTTCAAGGATCTGACCCACAAATTATGAAAATAAATGCCTCCGAAGCTTTGATCTCTTGTATTTCTGTAGCATGCTACAGTGGTTATTAAACACATTTTATTAGATTCAAGCTGTGCGATCTCTTCCTCGGCAAAGGCTCTACCGCCTCCAATGCATCCCAAAGTCTCCATCCAGCAGATTAAGGGCATGGTCCCCAACAGCCACTTCTGTCATACACTAAACATTTGACTCAGCTGGCAGTAGGCTTTTTCCTGCTGAGTTTCAAAATTAGGAGCAAAGAGAATTTTTAAAAGGAGAGGAAGTGTAAGCCACCTAAATTAAATTTTTGATTCTTTGTTAGTTTATAAAGGAATATACATCCTAGGCAATACCCCTGTCTTCTAAAAAGTGTTGCTTTCAGAACAATTTATTTCGTTTTGCACTCTCAAATGCCATTGCTGGAGGAAGCAAGCAAAAACTGTAAAAAAAGGTTTCATGTACTCTGAAGCTGGAAACCACACATGCACTCACGTGAACAGAAACACATCCACCCACCCTTGCTGCAGCGACAGCGCTTAAAACCAAGAGGATGTTAAACTCAGATTGCTAAGGCTTTACTCAGATGAGCAACGCACTGTTCACAGCCTGCTGCACAAACTAAGCAGCTACTGCACTTGCCAGAGGCCACAACTGTTTTCAGCCTGAGCGYGTATGTAGGAAGGATGGGACCGTGTCAACCGCTCAGGTCTCACTTACTGGCAAGAGGGTGGTGTTTGCACGAAGCCATTAATATCTAATAGGGCTTCTGTAGCAGAGGAGAGTTGGTTATCTGCACAAGAGCAAAGTGCATGCTTTCTGCTGCACTCRGGGTAACGCAGCAGCTGAGCACAGGGCTGTAGACACTGTTTGCTCACCTAGGATGGAAGGAGGAAATGTCGGCTCTCAGCTACGCAAGACGCATCTGGATACTCCAGTGCTGCCCGCTTGATTACAGTCATCCATCATTTACTACCAACACACAACCTTGAACTTCTGGCAAGCACTGCAGAAAATTAACATGGAAAAGCAACATTCTTGATCAGAGGGGAGGAAGGTTTTCTGATTTGCCGTTACAAAACAAAATCAGGCATGCAGAGAGATATAACTGCTCTCCAACTAAACTTCTTATCAGTGTTTTCCAACCTTGGTGGCTTCTCCTCTCTTTTCACTAACGAGCCATTGCAGGAGCACCCCAGGGCTGRAGCTCTACATGCTGAGCATCCTCATCCCTCTGCGGGAAGGGGATGCTCGGCCCCTCGCAGGGCTCATCTTGAAACCCCCTCACACGGAGGGGGAACGCAGAGAGAGGGGGAGTCTCTGTTTCCCAAGGACCGTGTTCCTTAGACAACCCTCCTTTAGAAATCATAAGCAATTTACACGGAGAACATCAAATCTCGCTTATATAAATTGTTTTTCTGAGTCCACAGCAGACAGCCCATCGGTTTCAACATGCAGCCACGGTTCAAAGTGACAAAAGGGGACAGGAGGAGGGGACTGGGGGAGGAAGGAAATCAAAGCTACTGGCTTTATAAGTGGGAAATACAACCCCTCATGTAATGGAGCTACCAATGACTTAGGCTAGTGGTTTTCAACCCGCAGCCTGCTTTAATGGCTGCGTGAAAGGTAACAAAGAAGATGCCTGAGCATCAGCAAATGGAAACCTCATGTGATGGGGGCTCTACGCTTCCCGGGGGCGAGCAGGGCACCTGCAGAGCAGCCGGGTCCGAAACCACCGCCGGCGGGGAGGAAGAGTCAGCCAAAGCCCCGCAAGAAGGAACGGTGCCAACTCCCAGCACAGCTCTGCCGTGGGTCTGCGCTTCGCCCCGCAACGCTCCCAGTCTCTTCTGCAGCTGGCAGCAAGAGGGGAAATGGCATGCATCCTCGCTGGGTACCCCTGGGTGAGAAGCTGCCTTCAGGAGGTAGGTCCTGAACCCTCCACACCATCTCCCCACCCCAAGACACAACAGCTTTTACCGATGCTGTTCCTCCACACCATGCACCCTTTTGCCTGTTGGTAGCTTTTTCCTGGGGGAAGCATGGGAAATCTAACAGGATTCTCCCCATTCATATTTGAAGTATGAAGAAATGAGACAGGGATCAATACTCTGTCCTTGGTCTGCAGGTCGGAAGCAGAGCACTCACGCGGATATCTATCATTACCCTTGCAAAGTGGCTGGGGGTGCATTAGAAGGAGTCAGGCAAGGGTTTGCAGAGAGCAGCTTGGAGCCCAAGCCCAGGAGGCGATAGCAGCTTTGGCGTGACCTGGCCCCAGATGAATGATGACTTCAAGGACACCTCTTCCTTAGCCGGGTGATTCATTCCTGGAGACTTACGTACAGATCAAATAGAAACCATTTCCCCCCTCACCCCATACAAACCGTACCACTATATCGACTAGAGCCTGGCAGATCACATAGCAAGGATAAAACCCTCCTCTAACTAGTCCTTTTTGCATGGATTAAAAATCATTTATTTTAAATACGCACACCAATCAAATACTCTTTGTTGCTTCAAACCTCAATTCAACAAAATGCTTGTGCTCAAACTTCAACCTGCTCAAGCACATGTTTTGCTACAAGTTCACTCCAAATTATTAATTTTTATGGCTGACCAGCACAGGAACACTAGTGAGAACCGAGAGACTCTCCATGCCTTTAAAACCACACACACGCCTTTAAAACCACAACACTTTTGTGTCGTGGAAGATCTCCAAAGTTGAGGAAAAGTAACCACAGCACCAGAGCTGAAGGACACATGGAGAATTGCAGAAGAGCAGCATCTGGGCTGTACAACTCCAAAAGGTGGGAGGGGAAAAAAAAAATCAACCATGCAGAAGGATTAGACAGAAGAGAGCCTTGTTTCTGTTGTAACTTTTCATGAGCACACACACACAAGAACATACATGCATGTGTGGAAGATAAATGACTGCACTACAATCAGCAGTCCTGGCTCAAGGAATGGAAGCAAGATGCAGAAAAAAGGCTTAGAGTTGGACATTGCCATCACTTTGGGATGATTCAGAGACCAGTATTGTGCTGCCGAGGTTTTATGGTTAAAAAAAAAAAAAAAAAAGGCTCAAAAATTTACAAAGTACATGGACACAGTCATGGTCCATAGCTTACACATGCACTGAATCACACCAAAAGAGGACAGATGAAGTCCCTGATGGAAGACCCCCAGGAGTGTCCATCCTCAGGAACTGCGGCTATATTTGTTGAAGACATGTCCCAAATTTTGCATGGTAGCATATTATGTAGAACACAGCACAAATAAATAAGCTTTTCATGTCTTATTTTAATCKCCAGAAGTCATCTCTAGTCAAATTTGTTCCTCTTTCTATTTAGGAAGAAGGTGACCTTTGCAAAAGCTGCCCAAATTCTGTCGAGCTACAGAGTTTTTTAAAAGGTGCTGGAAGAAGAAACCTAACATAATGCTGCCAGGATAATGCTCCTGAGTGGTGGCTTGCAGTGCTTATCCCCCATTAGAACTTCTCCTAAATCTTTAATGATGCTGAAATATGCCATAAACTGACGAAGTTCTGGAAACAGGACAATGCCAGTATGTTTGCTTGGGTTTTGTTTGTTTGGTTTTTTTTCTCCAATATGAGAGCTTTTATCTTCATTGACAACGATCAACTAATGCAAACAAATGGCCACTGAAACTTCACTTCTATACAAAGCAAAGCTAAAGGAAGAGTAGTGACATTTTTGGGTTTCATCCAATTCTTCCCAGCAACAGCTAATACCCACCGGCTCCTTAATTCTGTGCTGTCTCCTCTCCAAGCCTGAGCATTAAAGGCCAGGCGTTTCCAAAACAACTAACGATTTTAGGATCCAGTTTCCAGAGAGTGCACRGTCAGCACTTTGCTAAAGTAAATAAAAAAAGCTTGGGTTTTGTTAATGAGTTCAAAACAAAAGCAACATCCAGGTACATGAAGAAAACAATTATTCCTTCCCCCAAAAGGCTCTTTTTAAATTCCCAGGCTTGCAGGAAACCCTTAGCTAAGCCGTACAACCCAGGTGAGCCTTGCAAGCCTCCAGCCCAGAGCCAGCCCCTCGTCCAGCAGACAAGGAGCAGCTGTGAGTGGGGGGTTTGCTTGCCCCAAGCCAGTCCCACCCCAGGGGTTATCAGCTCCCTGAGAAAGGTTTTCCTCCCAGAGAGCTTTTATCACCTCCCACACACCTTGCAAAGCATCCCAAACGCACCCAGCTGTGGCAGCTACTGCAGAAGAGCCCACTGCCATCGCCAGGACATAAGTCAGAGGCCCATCCCTGCAGACGGATGCAGCAGAGGAAAAACTATTAACCTGAATATTTTAGAAGGATAAAGGCCACTGCCTTCAGCAAGAGATGACAGACTCTTGCATTCACTGAAAAAAAAAAAAAAAAAAAAGGGTGGAAAAAACCCCCAAAACCCAGCCCCATTTTTCTGCTTGCTCTCCTGCTGGGATCAGCTGTGCATTTACCACCAGAGAGCATGGCCCACTGCATCCCTCCTCATGCTCATTCTCATTTCATTGCAAAAAATCTGCTTCTCAAACACGTCTGTCAACAGCTTGTGCAAATCCCCGTGTTAATCATTATTCTGCTAATAGCACTGCCAGGTCATTCGGCTATTAAACATGCCGAGTGGACTAGCAAAAATATCTCCTTGCCCGTACAAAAGAACATTATAATGTAGTTTATCTTATCCCCTTGTCAGTATAATATGCAGCACTACCTGTTCAATGGCCTCATCATTTTAAATTACAGTTTTCTGCAACATTAACAATACTCATTACCAGCACCACCACCAGAAGATCCCTATTTTAAGAATCCTTCTGATGTTAAAGGCTTCACCCTGCCCTCTGCACCGACACGAGGACACTTGGGTACCATGGCAATGAGCAGGGTGCACAATGATGGATAGAAACGTGTCGCAAAGAAGGCAGGAGYGAGCCCGAAGTGTGCTTACTCAATGCACCAGGCCGTGCATTTTAATCAGAATTCAGTGCTTTGTTCCTGGCCCAGCCGCCAGCGCGTCAAGCAGATGCACTACTGCGGTGGAGCTCAACTGCGTGGCCAAGATAAACTCYGGCGTGGCAAAACCAGAAGCGCCTGCTACCTCCTATGTCACCCTTCAGCCCAGCTCTACAAATCCTACCCCGTAAGCTAGCGGGCAGAGGCAAGCTGAAATGAATGATGGTGTGCGGGGTTCTGCTTGTGCCAAGCCGTGCTCAGCCTTCAACAGCACACTCTTGTCCTGCAAATCCACCTTCCTCCCTTGTGACAGAGGTAGGGAAGCCAAAGCAAAGGACGGGGCGAACCAGCAGTCAAAGGTCCACCTTTTATATATGYCTTTGCTTGTTCATAAAACCCAGCCTCCTGGAACGTTTTGGTGACTCAAACTTGGAGATAAGCGGCCCAAGCGTTTCCCTTCCCCGCTGCTGGGAACAAATGAKCCCCTCCGCCAGATTTTGAGTCACTACCTGCTCCCAGCATTTCACACAGCCATCCCTCACCCCTTCAAACACGTAGGCACAAGAGCAATGTCTCCTCCACCCAGACGCATCTACAAACCCGCAGCAATGTGACACTTCTTTTCTAATAAATGAAATTTTGCAAGGCTTGGAGAATTACTCCTCTCTGCCACATTTTGTGCTCAGGCAGCAAATTTACTATCGATTTCTGATTCAGACCCCGTGGAATGATTCACGCGTCTTGCCCTATCTGCTGAATTTATGACCTTTAACAATTATTCTAAGTGCTAAAAGAGCTTAGTTTAGAAGAAGATCTATTCCTTGGCAAATTAAGCTCCTATTCTTGTCTCACTTACAAACCAACACATCTCTCATCATTTACAGGACAGCGCCATAGCAGGTCTCTCCCCTTCAGAGGGTCCAAGTGTCCAGGCAGCGGGAAGCTCCGCTCCAGTCCCTGGGGTCCTGCTGGAGCAGCCACCGCTGGGGAGGGGGACATGGCTGGGCAGGGGGACACGGCTTTGCACTCCCACTCCACCATCAGTCGGGGTTTCGGGTCCCCTTGTCTCCAGTTACCCTGAAACGCCAGCACCACTCTGCTCGCAGACCAGGCGCTGCCGKTGGGTCTCAGGGGGAGGGAGGGAGGGAATATACATTTCCTCCTAAAGCGAAAACAAAACCCTGACTGTATCTGGTGTGCATTGCTATTAAAAAGCCACAAACACAGAAAAAACCCTAAGCATCTGTTGGATATGGTTTTAAAAAGAGATGGTGCCCTAGTTCAAATAAACTTCCTAATGCAGATGTTGAAAATCAGATTTTTTTTTTTTTTTTTTTTTTTAGGGGGTGGGCAAGAAGGAGAGGGCCCCCTTCCCCCCACAAATGATACTGCTTTCCTGGATTAACTCCACCAGCTTCAGCAACACCTCTCCCAACGCACCTTCCACCTAAGAGGGGAAACAAGAGCTCCAGGTCTGTTTTTATGCAGATGGTCCCCCTGCTCCAATCTTGTCTACACTGTGTATTGCTGAGCAATCATTTACACTATTAATCAACCAGAAACTCACCAGGAAGAAAGTAGGGCAAGTGAATAAAGATAGACTTTTTTGTTTTTGCACTGAAGCAAAYAATATTTCTAAAAATACACTCGTGCAAGTCTTCAGCGGATTCTGCTTAATTTTATTTATTTATCTGTGCCAGCAGGTTGAGAGAAGCAGCCTCGCTGTTGCCTCCTGAACAAACGCTGCTTCTCTAAATGACTCCCCATGCTCCGTAACAGCTAGCTATTCTTAAAACCAAAAGGATGAAGAAGAAAGGGGAGAAGGAAGAAAGTTACAGGAAAAATAGACCGGGGGGGGGGACACACATCAGGCCACAGCCCACGCAGAGGCTGACACGTTTGACGAGCCCGACATTTCAAGGGTACACGATGAGCTTCATTTTCAAGGGAGGGCGAGGAGGAGACGGAGCGAAGGGGCACGGCGGGAGATGGATGGAAAGGCGGCGGGGTCCGTGCCGGTGCGGAAAAGCTGGGTCTGGGGCGCAGCCCCGCTCCCGCATCCCGCAGGCGTCTGTCTCCACAGTCCCTGTCCGTGTGTCCGTGCGTACCCGCGCGCCGCACGCTCCGTGAGCGGAGCGCAGGCACTGCCCAGACCCACCGCCAAACGGGGGGCTCCGGGCTGCCCCCACCCCAAGCACCGGCTGCGGGGGAGCGGCCCCGCGCCCCCCCCCCCCCCCCCCCGCTCCCCCCGCCCGCAGCCGATGCCCGGGAGGGGGAAGGGGCAGCTGCCGGGGCGGGCAGCCGCAGCCCGCACCCCCCGCCCGTAGCACACGCGTTCCTGTGTGCGTGTGTGCACACACACACCTGCCTACACGCGTCCGCACACGGGCGTGCGTACAGACCTATGCACGCAGGCACACACGTATATACACACACACGTATATACATACACACACGTATATACATACACACACGTATATACATACACACATGCCCACACACAGCTATATGCACGCATATGCACACGCACACGTTTCTATCTCAGTATTTACATACGTGCAGCCGCACATACACATACATCCGCGCACGCACACAACCCCCGCGCCCCCCCAGCGCCAGCCCCCCCCCACCGGGGGATGATGGATGGATGGATGGGGGGGGCGGGGGCCGCTCCCACATCCCCCCCCGGGCCCCGACCCGGCGGCACGCCTCACCCGCAGCGCCGAGAGGTCGATCTCGTCCAGGCTCCGCGCCGGGGAGTCGCTCGCCATGTTTCCGCCGCCGGCCAGGCGGCCCCGCCGCCACCGAGCGGGCAGTGGTGGCGGCCGCCGCGGCGCTGGCGCTACTTAACGCCTCTCCTCATGCGGCTCGCCGGGAAGGAGAAGCCGCCGCCGCCCCTGCCCCTCCGCCCGCAGCGCGGCTAGGGGCGGCCGCGGGCTGCCGGCAGGCAGGGCACGCCGCGGGCTGCGCCGGGATGGCGGCGGCGGCGGCGCATCGCATCGCCGCCTCCCCGGCCGAGCGCGCCGCCGGAGCTGTCTGTCACG
>JASVER010000111.1:2086085-2243575 GCA_030449065.1 Oceanodroma leucorhoa
CCTGCCCCCGCCCCGCCGCCTCCCCGGGTGGGCTCCCGACCGCGTCCGGGATGGTCCCAGGGGGTGGGGTGGGGGGAGAGCCCGGAGGGGGGAGCGAGGGGGCTTGGGGATGAGCCCGGGCACCGCTCGCTGGTGGCATCGGGACCCTGCGGGGGGATGCGCCGATGCGGACCGAGGTGTTGGGCGCCGAGGAAAACACCCGCCAGCAGCGTTCTGCGTGTCCTGCAGGCTTCCAGCCCCGCTGCACCTCATCGCCGAGCCCCACAAACGGGTTTATTTAGCACCCAGACCCCCCCCACGACAGATAGTGGGCAGAAAAATCCGGGCTACCCGGATCCCTACCCCGGTACCAGAGCGGTTGTGCCTCTCAAGTCTGGTGGCAAAAGTTGCCGAATTTCAGGTGCTGAACCCAAATTCTTCCAGGCTGGAGTGTTGGGAAGCGCTAGGGCCTGGTCTTGCTTGGTGCCAAAGGAGCGGCCAGCCGTCTGCTTTATGCACCTCGGGATGCTCGGGTTGAGAAATGGCCCTTGTCCAGCTGCATCCAGGTGTCAGGTCTGGTTTTGTGACCTGTTCCCCCTGCCCTTGGGAGCCGTCCTAGCCCTGTCGGCTCCTATGCCATTCCTGAGTAAGAGTAAGAGATTTATGCTGCCTTTGGAATTGGCCAAAACCCCTCCGAAGCCAGCAATAGCTAGGTAGATTCAGCTTTTACTGTTTTCCTTATTTCCCTTTTTCGGATGTGGTTCCTGCCAAGCCAGGTGCCATATATAAATATATATGTATAAAAAAATCTGTTGCCTTTGAGAGAACCGTATGGGAGCTGTACTTACAACATCAACTTGTGTCAGGAGCTTACAATATGCAGATCTGGGAAGCGGAAACCCTACACATGAGTCAATTGGCAGGCGGATGGGATTTTCTTACGCTTTCTGGTTGGAGATGTGCTTCAAAAAAAAAAAATAATAAATTGTATTACAAACAACCGTGCGGTCGTGGGGAGGCTGCGTGCTGCGGCTGGTGCCGGAGGTGCAGCCTCTCCAGGCTGGGCTGGGAAGGACAGACGGACGAAAGGCCAGAAGGAGCTGCTGAAACCTCCCCAGGAGCAACAGGCTCCGCCGAGGCGAGGCGGTTGCAGAAGTCAGGGCCACCGGTGCCTCCGCCCTCTGCTCGCTGGGTAGCCCGCAGCAGAGGGACTGCATCAATGGCTTATTAGTGTTATTAGTCCTGATCGCAGCAAGGCTGATAGGGGCTGGGGACGGGAACGGCAGCGCCGGCGTTTCGGTTTGCAGGGCTGCGAGGGTGCAGCAGAATGTGATTTTTATTTTTTTTTTTTTGTAATGAACTGCTGAAGTGGCAGGTAGCGGAAGTCGCCTGTCATGGGTGAGGCGCTCAGGGCTGCACAGCGCCCGCAGCGACGGCAGCCTGCCTGGATTTATCCCTTTTTTCCAAGCCACAAATCATCACTCCTCGATATCCTGCATAGTCGTTAGTCCTCAAAATTTGATCAAAATGCTAAACTCAATGAAATAAACAGCAGGGACTGTCTCATTGCTTCTGAGTACCCTCCTGAATCTTTAGTGGTGCTGGGGTGTTTGTTTAAACCAGATATTGCCYGTGTCTGTTCAAACCTAGGTATTGCAATGTTTTGCTCATAGTTGTGAAGCTGGAAGCAAAACTGCCTGGAAACTAGTAACAAACCAATGCGAGACTTCCTCCTGCTGTCATTGTTCTCGGGGAGAGGAGGGAAGAACAAACAGGATGAGAGAGGACACTGGCTTGCTCTAATGTGCTTTTCATCCAAGAATACACGGGATTATTCACGAAACACATAAGGATTTTAAAAAATAAATAATATATGCCCAACCCTGCAAATAGATGGATTGCCCTGCTCCTCAGCATGAATGCGAAGTCCCAAGCTAAACTGTGAGATTTAATTACAATCTACCCACTGTCTATCAAGATGGTAAAAATGTAGAGAACYCTTCTGTTATCACTGACATAAGAAATGCATAAAGTGACAGCAGGTGGTGAAAGGAAAATCCCAATTTCCAGGCTGCTGGGGGGAAAGGAGCAGTCCCAGCGGGGAGGCACGCGCGCGGTGACCGGCCGCGATGCCAGGGCTGCTGTGCGGGCTGTACCGCTGCCCGGCCAGGCTGCGGGAGGACATCCACAGCTAGAGCTGGGCAGTCATTTTCTACAGGAAGCTTCTTCTGCAGAAAATGAAGTTTCCAAGATGTTACTTTTTTTTTAATTTATTTTTACAAGGAGGTGTGTATCTGTGTCTCTCTGTATACTGTTTTTCTGCCAGGAGCATCTAAACAAAATCTTGCAGTTGGAGTCACTATGACCTGAAACGGAGTACTAGTTGCATTGGCCCCAAATATTTTGCTGTGAGTCAGTTCAGCATGAAATTGTGTTTCCACCTGGCGGGGTCCCCCGGGAATGGCGGCTGGACCCCATTGTGTCTCACCGTGGTCGCTCTGGCCGCACGGTGCCCCGTGCTCCAGCCAGCCTGGCTGCGTCGCGGCGCTGGCACGGCCCTACGTGAGCCGCAGCGCGGGCAGGGCGCTGCCGAGCCAAACGAAGGCATTAAGCTGCCACATCCCATCCTTCATGAAGCAAGAGCCGTGGAAGAAGAGCACAACCCCTCCTGGCTCAGCTGCCCCCGTCTCTCATCAGCTCCGTACCTGGCATTTCTACTACCGCAGAAGCTGGGACCGTTTTGTGGCAAGCTGTCGTTTTTTGCCATTTCATCCTCATTCGGAAAGTGGAGAAATGTGAAAATGTCATTTTTTTCCTATGGAGTGGCAGTCCCCAGCCTTGGTCAGCACCGGTGAGCAACGAGCACCTTAATGAACCGAAGCTCGGTTGTTGGCAGTGGGGGGCTAATGTCAGGGTCAGTATTTTTGATTTATTCATTGAAGRCCATTGGCTCACATATGAACTATCCAGGTCATTTGACCTCTGCGTAAAACTAAATTTAATTATCTAGCAGTGCTACCACTGTTATTTATGTCATGAAAGGGTATATGCAGAACGAGTAAATCTGAATGACACATAAGGCCTTGTCTGATTATTAAGAGCTTCAGATGCTTCGAGCTTTGGATCATTCTCCAAAAAGATTATCAAGAAAAGGAATGAAGCAAACAAGAAAGCACGTTAGGGCCCTATTTTGGGCCCTGTCACATGATTTATTCCACCAGCACATGTGGGTCACTTGTTCCCAATAATTCTGTGACCAGTTGGCCCCATGGCTGGCATCAGCTTAATTTTTCTGGTTCCCTACGTCCAGGTGGGTTTACCCCAGGTTTGCCCATGTAATTCAGTAGTTAAAGGACTCTGCCCAAATGGAATGGAGGATGCTGAAAAATTAATACTCTGCCAAATGCGTAATAATTGGGTTTTAAGCTAACATGATAACATGCAGCACTGTTAAAAGACACTCAGAAATGAATGGCTGCATGTGTCCTAACCTGCATCTGTTGATCTTCTCAAATGCACGTTAACTGATTCATTATCACTTACTGATTGCTCGTCCCTCTGCTGATATGGGCTCCTCTCWATGGAGAAGTGTTTTTCCATCGTATCCTTGGAGCTGAGCAGGACTACGTGTGTGAACCCTGCTGCCAGGATTTTTTCCTATAGCTATATAAAAAAAAACCAAAACTGTAAATAGTTAATCGCTCCCTCACTTAAGCATTGTTCAACTACAAAACCCTGTAATCACTGCAATGGGGGAGTAAATGGAAAATCAGCAAGGGCTCTTGGAAAAAAAACCTACCTCCACAGATTCATACCCAGGGAACAGCACGGTGCATTTAAATAGCAAAGTCCTGGGGCACGGCAGAGAAAGAGATGGTAGATGGTACGCTTCCAGGAGCTTAACTCGCCCACAGCACCCCTCCAAGCTGCTGTTCTTCCCCGAAATATTTGGCACCGAGGGCCAGCACTGTGTTTCCTTTATGCCCCTTCCACTGCAGTTGCATTTGCCTTCTCTTGAGGGCTGCCACCGTGGGCCAAAGTCACCAAGGGGACAACAGCCTTGAAGCACTACCCAGCAAGGCCAGCAAGGTGCTAAAAGAAGCAGGACTGCTTGCTGTGCCCTTCCCTGGTTTATGTAGATCAGACTGGCTAYCTGCCTTGCATGAGTTAAAGGAGGCTTTTCCAGGGTGGCAAGCGCCCGCACCCTTTGAAGCGCCGCTGTATTATTTACTAGAATACTAAAATTTAAATGTAAAGTTGCAATTTTTAGGTAAAGCAGAATCGTACGTAATAACGTGCATGCCTCCCCAGCAGATGCAAGCAGGCATCGATGCCTTTGTTGGTCTCCCATCAGGCYGGCTATAGCATCGGAGGCCTAACGCGTTGTTGATTTGGGCAATACATTTCCAAGTCRCCATTTGGGAACATGCCACACTAGCGATGTAGGACTTGGTTTTGTCAATTAACCTCTTTCCTTTGTGCCTCTTCTGTGAAGAAAAAAAACCCAAACATCAAAGGGCAGCCCTGCTCTTCAGGAGGGTGTCAAGTCTTTTACRGTCATTTAAAATGTGCCAGCTGTGACTGCTTAGAAACCAATCAAAATCCCATTTTTGCACTGCTTGCAGAAAACCTAATGCAGCCTTGCCCCCAGCAAACCATGTTCCCACAGTCCCACAGAGGAATACTAATTTCTCCTTTCTTTGCCGAGATCTGATAACATCAGTATGTGTAAGGTCCAGAACGTGGGAGGTGCTGGATCAGAGACGTTCTCCAGAACCCACCTGCCACAGCAGGAACGTCCTCTGGGGACCTCTGCCCATTAATACCTGCTTTACAACCCTGTCCATGGGGCGGAACATCTCTCTGTTTCTCAAGTGTCTTTTATCAAAATTATTTAGCATCCCAGTATGTTTTTTATGCTGATCACTCTGGAGCGGAGCTACCCCAAGACAACCGGTATTTAGACTTTCTCTTTCCATCTTTCTTGGCTTGTCTTGCAGACCAAAGGCAGCCCCAGGCCTGGGAAACACCTGACCCGAAGCCACCCCCATCTGGCATTAAGCGTAGATCAGTAGAACAAGAGAAACTGGCTCTATCTTTTGTCAAATGCAAATTGCTGAGAGTTAATTAAGACACATTTCAGGAACAGTGAGGTGTTTTTTTTTAAAATGATAATCTGTCCTGAGGTGTGGGTAGGGTTCGACATCTCTCCTCGGGAAAGGGGTTACAAAACTGGAACTCCGCATTGCAGTTAATAAAGGTGCTGACAACAAAGGTCCCACAGGGCTTCGGCTGTGGCCAAACATGCAGGGTGTTCAGAGACGTGTGAGATTGGAGGCAACCCAGGTCAAAACCTCCTTGGCATATATGTTTTTTCAGATTTTCATTTTTTTTTTAACGATCGGTGTCTTCACCCTGGCTTGCAAGATGTGTTGTTCTGCAAAGAAGTAGAGCCACAAAGGGACTATGCTTCTGCATTTTTGGAAGCATGTTGAATACTTATCGTTTTGCCCTGCAGAAAGCAAAAGTCTTTTATATGAAAAAAAAAAAAGAAAGGTTAAACCACAGAACAGACTTTCCAAGTCTGATATTTCAGGCTTCCCACTCGTAGTCAATGACCAAAGCAGAAGTGAGTCAGAAAACAACTGGAGGTACTTAAAGCAACTTAAAGTAATCGTCTGAGTAGTGCTTAAAGTGTTAGTGTCTGAGTAGGAAGACAGGATTTGAGCCAACTGCTGTTGCCCTTCTGTGGAGGCTTCGCTCAGAGGTGTTTACTTCCTCATGCCTTCACGGAGCTGTGGCAGTCTATGAAAGCACTCCTCCTGGAATTAGATGAAAATGGTTTTTWAAAAAAAAAAAAGGGTTTCTAGGTCCTGTCATAACAGGGAAAAGCTTTAAAAAGCTAACCCAAATGTTCACTGAAGGCAAGACATGCTGCACTCTTATGAAATGAATGGAGAATTTCAAAGGCATGGGACTTTCTGACTTGCTGAAAGACAAAATCATCATTAGAGCACCCAAAAATATCACTTCACCACCTCAGAAAGGTGGTGAAGTGATGCTTGGGTCTGCATTTTACGTCTGGAAGGTCTTCTGCAGCGTGTTGCTGCATGGCAGGGAAGCGGATGCAAGCTGACTTCAGGCCCAGGAGATCCTGTAGAGTTTAGATACTCTCATTTACAGATCATATCAGAAACTCTGCAGAAACAGCAGACTTCCTTCAACATCAGTTTTGTGTCCCTCAGAAGGCATTTCTCAGCCTGCAATATGGAACAGCCTGCCCTCCTACAAATCCCAGCTAAAGTCATTAACGTCACCTACRGATGGAAAATTCTCTGAAAAGGTGAAGAGCCAGACAAGAGCCCTGGCCAATATGGCCATGTCCTCACYATTGCCATTTGGCCTGATGACTAATGCTGTTAATGCAACTGCAATCGTAGCATGAAAGGATGGCTAACCCCTCAAGGGCCTTGAAGATTATACCACACCGCCAAGAAATACCTCCAGAAAGCCACAAAGACAGACAAGGTTGACTCTGAGTAATTATAGCAGGGAAAAAGTCCTTGAAACACAAGTGTCAGGTAGTACTAGGAGGCAAACCCATGAAGAAGGTTCACCTAGCTGTGCAGCATCCCACTGGTCAGCAGAGACCTGGAAATGAAGTGACAACCAGGATGGGAAAAGCATGGTCAACACTCGGTTCAGCTCAGGGATACATAGAACAAAAGAAACCGGGTATATTTAAACAAGTTGACGATTTTAGCGTTAACACGTGCTTTCTGAGAAACTACCAAAACACCAGGCAGGAAACTAGGTGGTTTTGCAAATGTCTATGAAAGGCGTGCTGCATGTTCAGTGGAATGACTCCATCTTCAGTTAAAAGAGCAGAAAAGAGTGGGCCGGTCCTCAGAGCGGGGGGAAACCCTGCCCACATCTGAGCCCGCAGTCTGGGCTCTCACGAGTGGGTTACAACAAGAAAGCCATCAGCTGGAAACTAAATAGGACAGTCAGAAAAACCTTGGCAAGAAAGGTAGATCAACCCCAAGTGACAAAGAYGTGACCGAGCCCGAATTCCCCTGTGCACCAGTGCTGGAGTGGGAAGGATGAACTGGAGAATTTCCTTTGAAATTCTGGCCCCTACAGGCTCAAAGCAGCCAGCGTATTAGAAAGACTTTTAAAAGTGACATTATATATTTAATTAATCTTGGGGTTTCAGAAGTTTGTGGTTCTCAGWTTGTGGCTCCTGGCGCCGGCAGTGCCGTAGCCTGCACTGAGGTTACCGAGAGCTTTGCCCCCTCCATGGTTACAGGATCAGGCCCTTGAAAGCATGCAGCGATGAGTGGGAAGAGACACACCGCAGATGACGGCGACTGGAGTGACTTCTTTGTCCATCACCACTGTCTGACACTGTCAAAAGGGGTGCTCCAGCCATGTCCAGTGCAAGGCTCTGGAGAGCTGAGGCACCAACTCTACCGGGAGCTTCTCTCATTGCTCTGTTCACAGAAAACATTTTGAAAAGTCACATCGAGTTTAATATGCATTATTGAAATTTCTGGTTTATAGTTTAGTTTGGAGGTAGGACCACTTCTTCGATACTGTTGTATTAACACAATGTTTGTCCGTACACTGCACTGTTACTGGTGCTTTTCTAAACCAGCCTCTGCCGAGGACCCGACTGAAAGTCTTGGGGCAGCAGCAAAGGCGGGAGATATTTTTGTGCCCTTGTCTACTGGATGAGATCAAACCCGTTCTGAGAGTGAAGCGTCCTCCTCCCTGGTGCCCATCGAGGGGGCTGTAAAATTGGGCCAGCGTCTCGGTCCACTTCCAAGTCCTACTTGACCAAAACGAATTGCGCTGAGTTGTGTCCTGTTATCCCCCTCCGCCGTGGGCACGTGCATGGACAGTGAGATGGGCTCTGCAATGCCACCGGGGTGGGAAGCCTGTCCTGCTGCTGCCTGCGACGAGCTAGAACCCGCCGTGGGACYGGACCACACGCATCACCCGTCCCATGTCCTCCTATCCTGGCTCCGTTCTGCACATCTCAGTGGGAGAGGTCTCTGGCTATGTGACATGAAAGAAAGGTTGGGGAGGAGGGTGCAGCAATGAGGGAAACTGAAGACACTTCCCAAACTGATTCATTTCTTGCTATCCGTTCTAGGCCGCTTGACTTTTAAAAACATATATGCTATGCACKCAGCTGGAAATAATAACTGGAAAAGAAAGAGTCCTGAGTGCTGAAAACATGCAATTTCCCTTACCTGGCATAAATGACAGCCCAGTAATGGCATGAAAGAAAGTCACGGGGTGTTTCCATAAAATAATAATACACCATTGAAATGAACAGGGAACAATCTGCACATGKGCCTTGACTGATGAAGGAGGGAATGGACCGAGTCTGCTCTGAAGAAGTGCAGAATGACCACTAAGGGCACAGATTCAGCTGTCACAGCAACAGGAGGTAAACAAGGGGACACAGACATGGCTGAGGCAGCGAGACAAGCCRGACGGGGATGATAAGCCAAAGTGATGTGCAGTGGAGATATTTTGAGCCAGATTCGCTGGTGAGCAGCATCGTCCGGAGGTTGCTTGGCACATGGTCGGTAGATGCAGTGAGCCCACCGGTGCCGCCCACCCTGGTCCCATCACCAGCCCCTTCTGCCCTGCTGCCTGTGTCCCCTGCCCCTCACCTCGCTCCCYGTCCCATGCGCCCTCCTCCCCCTCCACCACCTCCAGATCTCAAATGGGGGTGAATAAATAAATATTCATCTGGAGCTTTCCACCTGGAGAGACGTCAGTAGGAGCCGAGTGTCGGTCAGAAAGAAATGCTCACAGGATTAAATACTAAAGCTCATCTCCTACAAGCAGTGCTTGCACTGATTTCAGCCAGTCATCAGTAGCGGGGCCCAACCAAAGATACCCATTGCTAAAACTTGTTAGTGAAATCCTCAAGCCTTAAGACAACAGCAAGCTGCAGGCGTCTCCAGAGGGATAAATCCCCTCCGCACCGCAGAACCTCACCAAAATACACGGAGGGGAGGTGCYGACAGCTCTGCAACAGACCTCTCTGCAAAATTTCTCTGGATTATTTAGTTGTTAAAGAAGATTTCAGTGCTTTACACAATACCTTAGGAAGCAAGTGAGACATATCCTAACAGAAAATCCACTATCCTATGTACAGGCAGGTGGTGGATTTAGCACACTATGAGCAATCACGCTCTCAGAASCAAAGTAAGAGTTTTGCAAGTGCCGTAGCTGGCACAGGCTGTTTGCTGAAAGGGAATTAGCCTTTTCCTCTGCAAAACTGAGCATTAAGAGCTATAGTCTGACTGCTAGTCAATGGCAATTAGGCTGCTAAAAGCCCAGGTTGCTTTTGGAAAATAGGACTTGAACTCCTGAAACAGGCAGCCCCTCTTTCAGCCTTGTTTTGCCTTTCTTTTCTGTCTCTAACTTGAGCTAGTGTAAGGGCTGAGATGCAGCTGAGCTGAAATTACCCATTAAAAATAATGAAAAAACCTGTAAGACAACTGTAAGCCAACAGTTTCTTCCAGGCATGCAAAACAGCCATGTTCGCCCTTACCGGTATTGCCTGTGTTTTATTTCAGGTCCTGACATTGCAGATTAAGCCATTTGGGAACATAACGAGCATGTCAGCCTAATACCGAGTTCAGATTAAACACAGTAAAAACACCCACAGCAGTAGCTATTTAATCAGAAAGAAAGAAAGGGTCAAAATGACATTATCTCACATAGCATTGGAAAATGTCCGCTTCAGTTTTATCAACAAGATGCTGGGCACCCACTGAACACACCCAGACAGTGAAATCAGAAAACTAGCAAAAAGCCTGTGTACCAGTAAATCCCGTATTAGCTTCTTTTTGTGGAAGTTAATATGAACACAATATAACAGCAGTCATAATGAACAGAAGGCGAGCGCACAAGCCCGTTCAGAAGGGATGGTTCTGCCAAGCAGCACGTCCGGGTGTTATGGGGAGGGGACGGGGCCGGCTCGCTTGATTCTTGTCCCAACTCTCACTATATTCAGCACTTTTGCAGATCCTGGAACCACACGTCTATACGTGACTTTTAGTTCTTATTTAAAAAGAAATAAACAACTGAAAGCCGTAGCCTTAGGAAAGCAATAGAATACGATCCTTGAGAGGGTTAAAGAAACGGAAGGTAAGTTCAGATGACCTGAGGGTGGAGGTGATGTGATCTGTGAGGTCCCAGGTCGCAGAGACCGTCCCATCCTGCGCAAGGAGGGCTCTCCGGCACCTTGGCTCCACTCCAGCCTTGCTGTAGCCTTACCAGAAGTAAAATACTGGAAACGTGGGTGACAGCTTAGATAACACATCGTTAGAAACAGCCAGGATAATCTGCCGCCAGCTCCCTAAAAGGAAATCTTTAGCTAACAAATATGCTCCAGCCTTTTGAGCTGGCAGATAATGATGAAACAGTGAATAAAACGTAGCTGGATTTCAGGGAAGCGGTTGTCGTGGTGCCATGCAGGGGGCTGCTTCACCAGGCCAGAGCAGGAGAGCGGCTTCTGGCGTGACTCGGCCAGGAAGAGGAAGAGGAAGAGGAAGAGGAAGAAGAAGAGGAAGGTGGCGGTTCGGTTTTGTGGGGTGTTGCAACATGCCACGCTGCAGCCCCGGCACCGTGACCGTGCCAGCGCCCTGGGACGGTCAGCATGGCCTGATGGGCTTCGTGCTCCTCACCGGGGGGTTTCATCATGTCCATGCATCATGTCCATGTCCTTCCCATGACACATGGTTTTGCCAGAGGGATCCAACAGTGGGTCAAAGAAAATAATCAGTTTATTGTTTATAGAAAAAAACCCTGCACGTGAGATCCCTACCCATCATGAGAACAAGTAGCATCTCCATGTTTCCAATCGGTTTTGTCCTATATAAGGCTGTCAGATTTCCAGGGCAGGGAAACGCTGTGGTTTTAGGTCCCTTAGCATCCCGGGATCCTGGAAAGGTGCACCACAGTCTTGCAATGTGAATGCATAATAGTGCTACTGCTGCTGCCACCACCACCAGTAACCCAGGACAAGCGATACTGGTCTGAGTCTGTTCCGAGGACAGGAATATTGTGGACATGGACAGCTGGATTATGCTCCTGCTGAGAAAGTCTCTGTTTGAAACAGCACGTCTCGGCTCAGGGAGACTTCTCCTGCTGAGACATTTTGAATAAATTCTGCATAAACCTTTCTGATACGATAAAAATAATAATAATGAAATGGCAAGACACAGAAAATGTACAGATACAGTGGAAACCAAATTGGGAATGATTTAGATGATTCAGGCTTTTTTTAGGGTAATAAGCAGCTAGAGCAGCTCACCACACGCTCGCACAACCCAAGAGCTTGAAGTCAGCGCGGAGGTTTGAATGAATGATTCATTATTCCGCACACGCTCCGGCTCCTCCGCCACTCCAGCCTGTACCCAGCTGGATCTCAGGAGAAATTCCTAGAGTGTGTAATTGTGTATAATGTGATCATCCTGCAGCAGGAAATAGGTTTGTAAGCATTCTTAGCCAGTACAATTGATGTCATACAGATATGGTCTGCAAGGAAACAAAGTGGAGATATATATTGCAGCGAGTCATTTGAGAGCTAATACAGCCTTCTGGGAGTAACATTTTAGGCAGGGAATGTATTTAAGCCCAAACAGGCAAGGTACACGTAGTATTTCATTTTAAAATGGCTCAGTGTGACCACGGTCAGAGGAAAGGGGAAGGCGCTGACCTGCAGCCCCCGCAGCAGCCCATCTTCGGTGCAGCCAGCATGGCCAAATTTAGGGGTGCACCCCAGGGGGTTTGCATCCCTTTGCGAGAGGCTCCCACGGGAGTTAGGGCACCGTGGAGGAGGGAGCCCGACGGGGTTACGTCCTCCTCCTCCTCCCGCGTAGCTGTGGCCGTAGGGTCCTGCGGGCACGGCAGGACCCAGCACCCCGGGGGTCAGGGCTCGCAGCCGCCCCGTAAAGCGGGCACCCATCTTTCCTGTGGGTGAGCACCTTGAGCCCGCAGCACCCTCTAGAGGACTGCAGCCACCCGGCCCTTATTTTCAGAGAGGATTTGGATGCACTGAAAAGCATCTCTCTCCAGCAATGATTTCTCAGGGCAGTTCAACGCACCGCTGGGCACCAGCTCGTCTTGGGGACGCACCACTGCTGAGCCCTGTGCGTCTCTGCTGGGCGGCATCAGGCCTCCAGCTTGTCCCTCCTGGTGCTGGAGGGGATGGAGATGGGCAGCGCTGCAGGCAAGGGCGAGGATGGAGAGAGCGAGGTGGAGCAGGGGCTCCCCACCAAGCCGGGGAGCAGCACCCAGGGAGAAGTCCTCCCAGCTCCTGCCTTGAAGGGCTCCAGGTCCCCAGTGTGTCCCCAGCTGCAGCCAACGTTGTCTTGATGGCAGGTTTAACCCAAATTGGAAGCCGTGTCCTAGCAGGTGCCGAGGTGGACACTTCACTCCCATCACGCGGTCCCCAGAGGGCTGAGGGTTAGCTCAGGTTAGCCCAGCGTCCCTCAGCCGCCGGCACAGCATCCCTACACTCGCCTCGACAGGGCGGCTGCTCTCCCTCGGGCTGTGGCAGGCGCAAGAGAAGTTAGGTTGGATGTTATTTAAAAGTGACCTATCAGTGAAATCACATTTTAGCGTGGCCCCAAGGAAACACAGCTTAAATTCCTACATGTAATTAAATGCACAGGTTACATCCAGATGATACAATTCTGCTACCAGTATCTGCTATACTCTTTCCAGTCAGTATGTGCTGGTCAATACACAATCCTAACGTATATGGGGCTCACCTGGGATTTGCCATGTAGAGGACATGAGACACCCGAGGCCAACCATCCTCCAACTGCTGTACTGTGCTGGTCTGTGGCTTGAGGCTACAGCTGCCTTCGTTTCTGGAGTTCCCCAGCTCCATGTCTGATACTGACCAAAATGGGGCCTTTCTGTATAAAGAACGCCATTAACTATGCCTAAAATCAATTCCATATACAGCATCTAGTTCATATTTCTGAAGTTACAGTGCTTTATATTTTATTTCATAAACCACTTACCTGTTTTAAGAGAAAGCATGTCTGAAACATGAAATCCTAAAACTTAAAAAAAAACCAAAATCTGAAGTCTCAAACCCATCTTTCAAGTCGAAATTAAAAAATGCCGGGCAAACAGACCAAGTCCTCTCCTGAAGGATACATTTTCTGTTTCTGTCTTGGACGTACAATGTGCACGTTCCAGCCTGCAAGTCTGCTGAGGCGTGGTTGGGGTCCTTTAACATATGATTGGTTGGTAAAGAATGAAATAAGGAAGGCAACCCAGAGAAGAGAATATAAATACTTTTCTGCCTCTTTTGTGAGATAAACTGGAGGAATCAGATAAATGCCGAAGGCAGCACACCGGGAGCAGGACAGAGCTCCAAAGCTATGGGCAGAAGGGAGCTGGGAAGGTTGGTGTTCCTCTGGGTGACAGCTCAGCCTGCCCGTCCCCTCTCCACCAGCTGGTCCCAGCTCTCACATCCTGGCAAGGACCTGGAGCGAGAGAGCATCCATGTGACATGCCTGCTTGTAAGCCTCTTGCTGGGACGTAGGGGAGCGTACAAGGACCTGGCAAGGCCAAGAGAAGCTGAAGACCAAGGTGGTGGGATGGCATCTGCCTGGCCAGCGTGGTGCACCTCAGGGTGCCAAAGCCCTGGTGCAACCACCACACAGCCTGGCCCTAGTGGTTTCTCCAGCTGAAGAGGTGGGTCCAGCTCTTCCCTGAACTTCTCTTGTGCCCACACCAACCTTCAGCATCCCTCAGCTTCTCTCCCCGACGGGTGACTTCCAGCAGGACTCCAGCACTCCTCTGCCGTATTACCTTTGGCCCAGGGCAGGTTTCCCAGTAGGGACGTACCCTATGGACATACCCACATGAGCAGCACGCAGACGGCTCCTCTGCTTCTGCCCCGCACCGGTCATCTCCAGATAATAGAAACCTGTGAAGCCACGATAACATTATCTCCCTGGCCTCCTCTCCTTTGTCCTCAAATGGGAACTCACAGGATGTTTAATTATCAAGATCAGGCTGAATATGGAGAGATTACTCATCACTGATTCTGGGTATAAACAGTTTCCTTTGCAGAACAATTTCTTTTTAAAAAAACTTCCCCACTCCCCTCCTTTCTCCAAATTAATTTCCATCCCAGCCACGAGCCTCAGTAGAAAATCTTGCCATAATAATTTTGAGCTAAATATTCCAAGTAATCAATCAAAACAGTAGAACCAATTTTGAAACTGTCACTTTTAATTTTTCCAATAAAAAAATTGAGCATTTCACTCACAGTGCTGTTGTGATTCAAGCTCTTAAAACCTTCACTCCACCGCATCAGCGCTTCAGAGTATGTACCTGAAAAATCTGAAGAGCCGGCACAATTGCACAGAAACTAAAACAAATTGATTTTTAGCAGTGGCAAGAAACTTGTTTCTTCATGTGCCTTTACACCCGTCTCACAAAACCTTTTCTTCCTTTCTTCCCTACTTTCCTCCTCTACAAAAATAACTAAAGAGTATTAGTAATTTCATACATGCAAAAGGCTGGCACTAATTGAAAAGTTGACACGTTATTGAGAGCTCAGCGCATAAATGCATGGCTAACGAAGGCCGAAGAGCAGATCTGCTTGGTGCTGGGATGGAGAGGATTTCTCCAGCCTCCGGTGCAGGATGCCTGTGGACGCAACAGCGATGGAGGAGCTGACCTGTGAGAGGCGGCAGGAACAGCCTCGGTACAAAAGTGGCTGGAAAAATCCATGCTGGAAAGAACAGGTCTTTTAAACATACTAGCAACGTCGCTTTGTGTTCAGGGTACGCGTGGGCTGCATTTCTGCTCAGCGAGGAGCCGTCAAATTAGAGGCTTTGCAAGTCGTCGATCAAGCGAAGGCTTTGGCTGTAGGAAAGTCAAAGGGAGTTTTGCCATTGCCCCGGCCGGAGGCAGCGCGTTCCTGCCTCCCCTGCACAGCCTGGGCCAGCTACCGCCCGTCAGCTGGCTTCGCTTGTATTTTTAACGGGCTGATGGATGCGGATGAAGTCGTGCCCAGTAAAAGCATTGCGTGCCTACGTGTAGGAGAGGGAAAACAGCAAAAGCAGCAACAGGRCCCCTACACGATGCAGGAAAGGGAAAGGATCCTTCCTACAAATCGATACCTAAACTCTCCAGGTTCAGGACCACTTCTAGGCTCGCATTAATCTCACACCGAGATGAGGTAACGTGGCTCTCCCGCGCTGCTAGCACAGAAACCGAGCAATGCCGGCAAGACGGAGCCGGCAAGGGCTGCCAAGCTCAGCCGCAGCCGCCCGGCGTTACCCTCACGCCCGCGCCGCTGCCAGCCAGCTCCTCCGCGCCCGCTCCTGCTTGCTGCTACCTTTGCTCGCAAGGCCTCCTAAGCGGGGTGCAGCAAGCACGTAATTAGCTGTGCGATGTCGGAGTGGCAGCAGAAGCTGACGGTGYCCATCAGCAGCTGCCTGCCTTTTACCAACACACCCCCGCCCTGAAGCTCCGGCTCCCTTGTCGTGGTTTATTGTGTTTATCAAGGGCGCAGAGCGGATCTGGGAGTTTTGAAGGTGTGGAGGGCCCTTTGGCATTTGAGGAAGGAGGCGAAACCTAAGGAACAGAGAAGTTAATATGTTTTCAGTTTGCGAGAGAGCTTGGAAATGCCACTGATGCTTTATTCATCTCTTCCCCTCCCGCAGAACAGCAGTAATCTGCTTTTTCCTCTCTCTATGCTGAATTTCCTTTACTGAAAGTTAAAAGGGACACTGGCAAGTTAATTCTATTTCGGAGACAGACYGTTTTTGTCTGTGCCTTTCATAATGCCTTTGGATTATTAAAACTCCTTTAAAACAGGATTTTTAAATTTATTTCTTTTATGTCAAATTTTCTCTTTCTAGGCTGTTTCACTTCAGCAATTTCTCTCTCCCAGGAAAACCCAAATGACTCAAAGCCTACCCATTTTTATCGCAACCCTGGGCCTTTTCCATCGCGTCTYGGCTGCTGGGGCAGCGCTGCCAACGCAAGGCAAGGGCAGAACTCAGCCCACAAGCGGGATGCAGCCACAGTCCCTGAGACAAGCAGAAACGAGACCAAAGCCAAATGTTTCGACACATGATGATCAGTTGTATTTTCAGTCCATTAATACAGATTCATTTACCAGATACAAACGGAGTGGAAAGGAAAGCGATCGTTAGCAGAAACAAGGATACARAACAATTCCAGCAGCCTTCACAGAAGGGATATTCAGTGTTCACAACTGCACCGTCGGAAGGTAGAGACGCACGGAGACCTGCACCCACACGCGAAGTGGAAGCTCTCCTTTTGTTGACTAGTTTAGCTAGAGACACAATTTAGGGAAAAAAAACCCCAACATTCCCAGAACTGTGACCTCCAACACTTTTTCTGATTTCCCGAGTGCCAAGAAAGAGTCGGGTAAGTCGAAATTATTTACATGGAGGAGATTTTAAGAACACACAGTGGGAGGTTAAAAATAGAATAATCACAAATACTGGAAAATACAACAAGAAAGCAGGCAGGGGGGAAAAAAAAATAAAAGAAGAGAAACCCCAAGAGGATCATTGCATTCAGTGGTCGATGTACAGTTTGTGGGTCTGCTCCACTTTGATCTACCTTAATTTTCCATGCTTGACTTGATTCAGTGCCATGGTGTTACACTCCTGGTTTAAACCTTGATTCTGCAAAGCTCTTGGTTTCAGTAGGACCTCAGCTGTGCAGAAGGGATGGCCCGTTTGAAACAATGCCACAAGATGTGAGAATGCATTYGCATCTTGTGGGCCACCCAAGAGATTGCCAACCTCTCTACCCATATACCTGGTCTGGAGACCACTTGCTTTCTTCACCTCAACCACCACCATGTCCTACAGACCAAGTCCTTTCTGCCAGAAAACCAGTGCAGCAGCTCTGCAGCTGATGGAGGTGTGTCAGTTCAGACCAGCATGGATTTGGGTCTTTACATTCGGCAGGAGGAGAAGAAAATGGCATTAACCTGAAGAACCATTCATTTAAACGTCCCCCTCAAATGCAGCCTCTGTGCACGAATTACACCCCCCCTGACTGTCCTAACTACAAGTGCGCAAAAGACTTGTTACACTGAAATAACGATAGCAAACCTCGTCTGAGCTTGATTGTACATGGATGTTTCCCTGGAAGGAATGAAGATATTGCAAATTATTACTGCCAGGGTCCCAGCTAGGCAAAACCCACACTGAGGTCTCCCGCAGGGACAGCACCAGGATTGCAAAATCATGTTGGGAAACCTGATCAAAAGAAAGGAAAATGGAGTGTTTGGGGCTTAATCCAGCAAAGGTCACATCAAGTCAGGCAACAAACTGAGACCAAGAGACCAGAAACTGAGCTGAGCACTTTGCATCTGCCATGGAGCACTGGAGTAGTTCTCCTACAAATTACTTTTTAGTAAAGTTCTTACACATGATGACATTTTTTCCCTCATTTTTTAAACCATGCATTAATTTTACAGTGAAATATTTATTCAGTCCAACATCCATACAACAAAGCACATATATTAAAATATCAGAATATTAAAAAGATATGGTAAGGAGTGCGASTTCTCAAAGTGGCACATGTTAAAGAATAAATTAAAGGAAGAAAAAGCGTTCTACTCAGGTTGAACTAAAAATGAAGTCTGAGCCTGGGAGAAGTTATCTCATTTCCTATAGTTCTAACAAATAAATGCCACAAGAAACAGTTCATGTTTCTGGGTTTGCTAGTGCTTGAATCCACATCACTTGTTACAGTACTGTATATTTGCGAGCGACCCTCTCCAATCTGAAGGTATTAAAAATAAACCCACGCTGGTATTACAGACTAAGAAGTAGSGATTGTTTAGGTGCAGAAGTTAACTCTCTCAAGGTGTTCAACCTCACGGGCTTCTTAATATAAGAAATAAAAGCCAAGGAGCCAGCTCCGAACAGCACAGCCCGCGGGTAYGAACAGGAGCCGTGCCTTCACTGGAAGCGGCTCCAGCCCCAGCATCCTTTCGGGGCGAGCAGTGCCGTACCCACGGGGAGTTCGGTGTCTCCACGAGCCCCTGGGGACACAGGGCTCTCCCTGCACTGTGCCGGGGCTGCCCTGCATGCCTCGCTTGCATTTGAATGCTACTAAATTCCTGGTATTAGGAATTTAGCACCAACGCAGGGAAGGGATGTTCAGCACAGCTTCTCTGTTCCCACAGAGGGAAACCTCCTCCTGAACAGAGGGCCAAAGTGAGGCCCATCTGCTACTTTGATAACGAAAGACCTTCTTAATTAGCACCTTTTCAGACAGAATTAGTCAATTAAATCACTCCTCCGTGGGTCTGCTGCGTTGCTTGGGACCAGCAGCCATCACATGGTGGGCCGAGTGTTGCAGAACCTGGGTGGTTTTTCCCCAAAGCAGCCTGGCAGAGGGGGACTTAAAGCCACTGCAGTTGTGAAGCCCCAATAGTTAGCTACCTACCACCTTAAAAGACAATATCAAGATAATTTAACAATGACAAGAATCTTTGCTAATATGGGGATGGGGACAATAAGAGCACTTAGAAGATGACAGGAGTCTTGCRCTTCTTCAGGGTTCACGTGTACGGGTGGCGGGGCTGAATGCTTCCTTTTCAACTATGAATACAGATCTGTGTGACTTACAATGATTCTCTGACAGGCTGTAATTGTTTAAAGTTAGCAGCTTCGTTCAAAGTAAAACAGCTAAAAACATATCAAGAGATAAAAAGCTCTGAACTAGCACTGACGTGAAATAACAAGACACCTTTGATCTTTCCTGATTGCAAATGGTCAGGGCACATCTTGCTCTGGCTCCGCAGGGGGCGACCCCAGCTCATTTTTTTTTTTTTAAGGGAAAAAGTCAAGGGAACATACTTACCTGCTTACAGCGTGCCAGCTAAAAGCATCGACCCCCTGGACCAAAGATCATCACATAAAATGCTGCACGTGCACTTCCAACAGGCTAACCAGACCACAGATGCACCGACCAGAAAGGAGTGTAATTGGCAACTGCATCTACAAAACTCGAGCGTAGAACAGCGGGAACCGCAGGAAGAGGCCGAGACGCCGGCTGCCCTGCAGCAACGCCTGGGGCCGGCACTCGGGCGATGCAGCAGGCGCAGAATTACCTGGCGCCTATTTACAGTTCTGAAGACACAGAAGGCAATCAGCTAAAACGTGGTGCCAGCTATGTTTTGGGGATAGCTAGGCGACCGCTGTGATTCTTTTCCAGTTAAAAACAGGTGAGACTGTTGGAAGAGCCAGAAAAGGAAAAAATAAACTTGCTTGTGAACTAAAGCAAATACCAGTTCACCTGAGCTTTTGACTAAGGAGAGCTGGGCACAGGGTTAAACCCAGCTAGCGAAGGGTTGCCCCCGGACCCAGTGGCAGCAGAGGAGCTCAGCCTCCCACTTCTCCAGATCCGACTCCCGTTAGGTGTTTCTCTCTTAGTGTTCGACACGGCACTGCCGACCCCGGGGAGCACCCCTCGCCGGACTGCAGCTGGAGCTGGGCAGGAAATCGGGAGACACGGCTCATTGCAGGATGGATGATGGAGTAAAGATCCAGGACGGCACCCGCCACGCAAGGTCCCGACCCAGGAGCAGTAGTATTTTGCCCAGGGATRCTGAATTGAATTGTTGCTTCGCTGCACAGTGAGATGCAAAACAGCTTTGGAAACTGTCTTACAGAAATGGAAAACAGGACTGGGCACGCTGTGTTTYACTTGTGCTTAGGAAGACACGTCCTGCACGACTGAGGTCAAGATTGTGGCTGGTCTAATAGCAAAGTAGACCAGAGACAAGGCTTTGCTAACTGCTCCCCTTCCATTCACCCCCACCTACAAAGCAACACGTCAGTTCAGTTTGAGCACGGCTTCAGCTCCATGGCCTTTCCTTTCTTTTAAATAGGGAGGAAAGGGAGGGAAAGAAAAGCCTACCTAGGTACCACAATCTAAATGCGTGAATGGAGGACCCAGAGCGCAGAGCTTAGTCCGGCCCAYGCTGGCTTTTGAGTTTCTGTCCCATTACACGCAGTGCCTCGCTTTCCTTCAGCTCCCGAGATCATCTAAGGCTTGAGTTTAAACCTCGATCCTCTCCTGGAGAAAGCCTTCACGCACAGTTTGAACAAACTGACGTGCTGCATTTCTGTAAAGGCCAGCAAACTCCAGTGATTTCCAGCACCTCCGGCTCCACGGAGGCTGCCCTTTGCCAAGACCCCGGCAGCACCATGCTGCGCCTGAGGACTGCTGATTGCTCTAGCTGTGGTAGAAACAGGGTTTTTTTTTTTCCCCCGGAAGGAAGAAGAGACCGAAACGCTGATTCTGATACAAGATTGTTAGTTCGTCTCCACTTAAGAAGTGAAACGCCTACACTTGGCAAGTGTAGGACAGCTCCAAGCAGCACTTCCCGGCAGCGCCAGAGCTGCATGAYGTGCTCTGACGGCGTACAAAGGGGTGAGATGGGGGGACTCCMGCGAGCCAAGGCACGGATACCCGAAAACCTTAGAAGCACACGCAGCCCACGACTCCTGTGCAGCCACAGCACKATCACGGTACGTATGCAACCACAGTATACAGCTGGCAGTAGTAACAACATCGACTGGGATTTGTTTCCTATCCTAGGAAGTGGCCTGCATCCTTTAGGTGCTCAGAACATGTCTTAAGAAGTAACTCCTTCAGAGGTTAAACTTCCCATTTGCCATAATTTCCAGGTCTTTCTGCTCCTCTCCTTTGCTAGTGTCAATTTGCTTCAAGTTCCTCCACCAAAATCCTTAAGAAAGGCACATTAGCTTGGTGGAGATATTTTTCACCTCCCTTAGCAATAAAAAGCTTTCCAAAATCCCATATCGTTCATCAACTTGTCTCTAGACAATCAGACTTTAAAACGTAAAGCAGTYTGCATCTTCTTAAGTCCAAACCTCCATGGGTACCATGGACTCCTTTGTTCCGACTGAGGGAAGCAAGTACTCTTCCTCCAGAAAATGAAAGGGGAATTGTACTAAAAACCCACGAATCTTTTTTAATTCTTCTGCTGCTTTCGCAGGATCATCATTTGCTAATTTGGGCTTGTTGATGAAATCACGCAGTTGGGTTAAATTATTCACCTGGTCACTGGGGAGGCATCGAAAAACCTGATCAAAACAGAAAGAAGAAGTGGCATGTCACTGCGGGGGAAATACTGCAACGCAGAGTTCCCGAGAAAGACCAAAACATCTAACATAAATTCCCTGGGATGGGAGTGACTTAATTAACAGCCTGGAGAACGGGAAGGGAAGAGGTATGTGCCTATCTGTGATATGGCTAGAGCAGGCAGAGGGGAAGTTCCAGGGCTTTTTCTGATCACTGCAAAAGCTCATTAGAAATGAGAAATAAAATTTGCTTCTACTCCAGTTAGGCCATGGCCAACTGGAAGCAGTAAGTATACCGCGGCGATTCACTGGAGCCACAGCCGCTATAAATAAAAGGAGAAATCAGAACTGTCRCCTTCTTGGGCTGCCGTCACACTTTGAGGATGCACAAACTCCTGCTTCTTGTTCACAGCTTCTGCATCCGACACTACTCGTTCCTTCAAAGCATCTCTGAAGGTCCAACCCCAGGAGCTGGACCTGCTGCCCTTGCCCTCCCYGTGCTGCTTCTCCCGTTGGCATCTGCTGCCGCGGCGTGGGAAGGAGGGAGGGGAAAATTCCTCACCTTATCAAAGATGGTGGCATTGCGAGCCGCCGTAGAAATCCACACCTCCTTGAAGAATTTGTCACAGACGGGATCCTGGTGTTCCGGAGTGAGATCAGAGCCGCCAAGGACAACCCTGAGAAGACAAAGGGATCGATGCTCATGGAGGCTGAAGCACCGGGCATTCCCCCTCCTGAGAAATGCCAGGGGAGGAAAAGTTTCCTTGGGACTTGCCAAACCCTGCATGCTCCCAGCACCCTCCCGCTCCTGTCCCCTGCAATAGTCTGTCAGCCATAACGCTGCTCAATTTTCTCCTTTTTTTCTGTGCAATAACTGTCCCGATGGGGAACAGGGTGGGGGGGGCGAAAAAAGGGAAAAAGAAAAAAGTATTAAAGAAAAAATGGCCGTGTTGTGGGCCAGATGGCTGCTCCGAGTAAAGAATCTTCCATTAGAAAGAGACACCGCCACCCAAAATTGAGAGAGTGTGAAAACAGGATCTGGAAGCAAAATATCACTGTCTTGTTTATGAGCTCTCCTAGCAAAATCCTGGAGCAAAACGATTTGTAAGTCAAGCTGCTGAGCTGAGGACAGGAGTGGCATGGGGAAAGTTAACACCAACRAAACAGCAGCAAAACTCTGGACTAAATGGCCAGGCCAGGCGATGCTAAAGCTGAGCAGGCAGCAGCAGCCCCGTTGGTTTGAAAGGCTGCGGGCAGGCGTCAGCCTAAGCAAGCCCTGCCTGCGTCCAAGCCCTGCCTGCGTCCAAGCCCTGCCTGCGTCCCCGCTCGGCCAGCCCCGCACATCCCACCTGAAGCACCGCAGCCGGAGGGACTGGGCAAACTTCCCAGCGCTGTAGTCCTCCCCGTCCATCACGGAGGGGATGGTCTCGGTGTCCTGCACGATGATGGCCATCTCGCTGTCCCGCTTGCCCAGCATGCTGCGGTCGTTGATGTTGGCAGAGCCTGGCGAGGGGGAAAACGAAGCGCCGGCAATGCATCACCTGCTGCATGAGATGCTCCTGCACGCCCTCCGTCACCACCCACCACCCTCCAGGCCCTCCGCATCCCTCATCTCCATGGGGGACCATCTATGGCTTCGCTAGGTAAAACCCTGACCAGAGAGGTTTCTTATGGAAACACAGACCCTGAGAGCCAGGATTTGGGAAAAAAAAAAAACCACCAATTTTTGCAGGCTTCAAAAGCTCCAAGCTTGGAAGAAGGTTAAATCATAGCCAAGCCCAGGCCAACATTGTCAAAAATTTACTCTCTGTAACTTCCCAGATGCTTTTGCTGAAGGATGCCGCAGCTTTCAAAGGTCTTAACTGCATTTGGTTTGGATATCAAGTTACCTGATGCAGGATGGGCTCCATGGGTAAATCCGCTCTTATCTTTAGTAGTGTAAAGAGGGGAAAGTTTTTCTTTTGCATTTGGAAGACAGGGTTTTTTTGGGAGGGGGATCTAGGAAGAAGGACGTCATCTCCTCGCTGTGGGTAACCAACACCCACGCCCTCCTGTCCTGCCAGGACCACACTTCTGTGTCTGCAGACGCAAGAGCTCAGGCACCGTCGCTGCTAACGCAGCAAGGCAGCAGCAGACCCCAGGGCTTTGGGGGACCTTCTGACCACGGGAGATGTTTCATCTCCACTCCCTGCCTGCCTGCTACAGCACCACCGCATGCTGCGTAAAACCCAAACCCCAGAAAGGAGAGGGGTGTTTTCTGGAGGGGTGCTGAGGGGACATGTTCCCCRGCGGTGGGACCCACGGGTGTCCTAYGCACAGCTCCCTGCTCWCACCCTGGGAAATAACGGCGTTGGTACCCAGCAAGGCTGCTGGAAGGCAGTAGAAGTTTCCCTCTGTTGCATTTCTACTGCATGGCTCTGGCTGTGCCTTTCAGGGAGAGGGGTCCYTCTCCAAAACGCACCACCCCGCACACGTAAGGGTTTGGGTGCTGGGCTCGCGCAGTGGCTCCAGCCCTGGCTCTGCACCGCGGTGGGAGCTCCCCGGCCCGCACGTCCCGCGCGGGGTCTGACACCCGCAGCATTGCTCGAGACCAGCTGAGGCTTTATCCCCCAACAGGTTTCTCTGTCCCACGCAGCCGTCGGAAGGCAAGGGATGGGGGACACCGCAGCGCTTGGTCGCTCCAGGGGAACAGCAAGATGCAGCCAGAGATAGGAGTCATCAGGTCATTAACCCACAAAATTGATCAAACAACAACAAAAAAATCTCCAGACACAGCCCTCAGCTCCGTAAGAGACCCCCCAGGCACTAGTCAGCCATTTCCCGAGGAAAAACGAGCCAAGCCCCTCCCCGTCCTTTCACCTCTCCCTCCCGCACGGTGACCCCGTTAGCATTTCATTTCTGTGCACCGTSTCTTTCTTGGGTGGAAAAGGGATGACACTGGCTCCCCATCACCTCACCAGCCGGCACGGATGCACACGCTGCATAAAAATCCATCCTCAGGCTTATAGGTACAGAAAATAGAAATTAAGGGCTGTCTCAGGCCCCCAGACCATCACAGTTGCAACAACACTGCTCCTGCCGTAATATTAAAACCACCTCTGGGCTGCCACGTGTAGTGGAGCTGGGACCTGACCCCTGGGAGGGTAACAGAGGAGCAAACCCAACCCCAGGTCACCCGAGACTACAGGCTGAACTGCTGCTTTGAAGGGAGGGGAGTATTTTGAGTCTTGCAAAATCTGGTATGAAGTTATTCTTTGGCAAAGTTTTCGTTGCTGATATAACAGCTCGAAAAGGGTTTCTTTAAAGAAACAGGCTAAAATTCTGCTTTTCTGCTGCGATGTAGAACTCTGAGCCTGAAGTCTCCYGTCTTTGCTTCGTGATCTCATAATAAATATGGTAAGAGAAAAGGATGAAATGGTATCTATCGTTGTATTTCCCCATTCTTAGGAAACGGAGCTGATAAATGACACATGTTGTCCAAACCTTCCAAATTTTACGGCACATTCTGTTCTTTATGGAACAGATGACAAGTCTTACAAGTCTTCTTGCTAGAGCAGAGTTTGATACAAGACAGATGGACGATATTCCCCACACTGGGATTCTCTTCACTGTTACACAGAGATTTGAAACCATTTTAGAAAAACAAATTAAATGACAGCCCTCCAAATCCTTTCCTCCCTCCTACCTACCCTCCTGATGAATTTATGAGGATTTTTTTTTTTTTTTTTTAAAAACAGCAAAATATTTCACAAGAAAGAAATCACAACATAGAAAAGCACACGGCACCGCAGCCTGCACTGAGCACAGGGCAGAGAAGCGAAGGGACTAATCCAGATATAATCGAGTGGTCCAAACCCCTCCCGCAAGCCCCCTGCTCACCGATTATAACCGTGTTGTCATCAGCAATAAGCAGTTTGCTGTGAACATAGATGAGCTCCGTGACTAATTTTCCTTCCAACTCTGCATACGTTCGAAGTCCGCAGAATGATAGGTAGTTTATCCACTTATCTCCAACTGAAAATTAAAAGAGAACAAATACGATGGGATGAGGGAGCTGGAAGAGAGAAGAAAGAGAAGAGACCCTCCTTATATAAAGACCCATATGAATAACAGTTCATTTTTGACTTTTAAAAAAAAATAACAAACAAAGAGGTAATGGAAATAAGTTTCTTTAAAAACAGACTTTAAAAGCTGGCTGTGGGCTCTCTGTGCTGCTCTGATCCGCTGCCTGCTCAGATACTTCCACTTTGGTGAAAAATGACCCAAATGTCCCCTGCGCAGCACGCAAGCACTCACAATYGATACGAACACCTTAAAATAACTGGACTATGCGACTGTTTTTCTGCAGATCCCGCAGAAAGGAGGCTGGAAGCAGGTGTTTTGTCCATGCACAGTACAGAAAACATGCCCTAACGTACTCGTCTGCAGTTCGGATTTACACAAAGACCTAGAACTAATGAGGCATTATGTACGCCCCTAGTATTTACGAGACGTGGGKTTTCGTGGTGCTCTGATTCCCAGCAAATTCAAGCAGGCATCCTCACGGCGAGGAAGCAACTCARAAACAGCATCCTGAGGCAGGTTTTCCCTCTCCGTGTTCAACAACTGCCAGAAACAAACCCGGGGTGGGATTCACGGGGGAGGCAGAGGGCTCGTCGCTCCCAGAAGCGTGACCCCGCTCAGGACATTTTCCAAATAACACGATCCTGAGCAGCTGCAACCACGCCGTGCTCCTCCCTGGGGTCCTCCTCCGGATCCGGACCGCATCCAAGTGCGAAGTCTGACCGACAGACCTCGCCGGGGGATGACGGCAGAGGAGGAGGTCGCTCACCAGCCCCACGAGCCCGTAGCACACGTTGCTGTGAGGTGCCCCAGTCCACGCCTGAACCCCTCAGCCGCAGCAAGCCCACGTTAATAAGAAGCTGGAGAATCCGATTTATGTGTTATAGATGTATCCATCGAACAGCAGCATCCCAAGACTAAGCAGCATAAAGGAGAGGAATAAAGCTCTTACTCTTTGTCTTCAGCTGGCCCAGGATTGAGTTTTCTCCTCGGCACATGGTCCTGGAAAGAAGGTAGGCAGCCGTCAGCACCACCGCGACTCGAGGCAACGGCATATGCTGAAGCAGAACCGGGCGAGGTAAATCGCAAACACAGATGCCTCTTAAATACCCCGTGCAAGCAGAAGAAACACGGTGCTTCCAGAGCACACATTTTTCCCAAACGACTGTTGATACATCAAGGACTGCTCATTTCCTAAAGGAGCTCGTACCAATCCATGTAGGAGCTGGGGAGCATTTTTGCCTTCTGGAGCACATTGCAACGATGATAAACATTACAAACAGGGCAGCTACTGTCTGTGCTGCAGGTCTGAATGTGAAGTGACATCAAGAAAGACAGTCAACACGTGAAGAACGCCAGGTCAGGGAGTTTGCAGGATTACGGCTGGGCTGGAAAAGCCAGCATCTCATTCAAAAAAAACCAAAAACCAACCCACAGGCAATTTCTAAAGACCTATGGTTGCCCTTGCAGAAGAAAGCTCAGGCAGAAGGGCCTGGTTTGGGAGACATGCTGCTTTCCTTCTGCTTGTGTCTCCTGCCACACTCGTCCTTCTGGAGGTGCGGTAGGACCCTCGCAGACAAGGGAGATTTCACTCGGGAGGCATCAGTAGTCTCCAAGGACTGACTGTGCCCTGGGGACCCCCTGTGCCAGGGCAGAGGCAGGGATTTCCCCGCATCCCTGGGGACGTTYGCCTGCAGAGAGCACCGGGCTTTACCCACCCCACTTCCCTGCTCGGCTAGCGTCGCCTCACCTCCTGATGCAAACCCCGAGGCTACCAAATAAATGAGCTGAAGTACCCAGTGAAAGCTACCCAAACAGTTCTCTCCTCCTTTTCCAAACACTGYGTGCTCGTGCGGACAACATCTCGCGTGACGCCAGGCTGATGGCAGCCGGAGCCTCGGCCACCGGCCGCGGCGGGCAGAGGTGGCCGGGGAGGTCTCCGACAGCCCTGCCCGCGGCGGGRCCGCCGGCGGTACCTGTAGTTGAAGTGCATTATGGCCTGCAGCGCGTTCCCCCCGCCGGTGGAAATGTCTCCTTCAAACCCAGGCAGCAGCGGGATCACCACGTATACKCGGAAACGCTTGTTTTCCCTGAAACGATAGTTGGGGGTAATATTAGCCTGCAAATGTTAGAGCTTTGTACAAGGTGAGTCCCCTTGGTTTCCCTCTCTCGGTGTTGACCGACTTGGTTTCCATCCAASGCTACCACACAAATTTTAAGGGGGCAAAGTGTGAAGTGTATTTCCAGTTTCAGGTCTTCATCACCCGTCATCAGTACTTCAGCGAGTGCTCAGACCTTCAGCGGGAGAAGGAATAATTTGCTCTCAGCGGACAACAAAAGAAGCTAAAGGAAAAGAAACACATTTTCGCTGAAGTTCAAGGGCAGGCTAATTATTTTGCAGATTGTGTCTGCCACTATAAAAGTTCATCTGAGCACCCCGACAGCCCAGTCACACAGATACTGGTGCAGACTGGTGCGTACGACTGCCTGGCAGAGCACAGCAAAGACTACAAAGCTATCCCAGGCAGAAGACCAAAATCTAACCCAACGTTCCCACTACATCCCGGTTTTTAGAACTCAGAAACATCACAAAAGGTGGGAAAAGCTCTGCAAAACATTGATCCTTCAGGAAGGCGAGTATTCSATCAATACATCACAACCTACAAAAACTCAGTTCCACTGGACACCCACAAACCACACCGTACCCTAACCGTGATCTGATCCAGGATGACCAGAGAGCTACGATTGCAGCACTGCTGGGGGCTTTTCTTAAAGCCCACCTTTGGGTTTTCTTTGGGTTTTTCTCTGCCAGCGCTTTCCAGGCACCCCTGGGTGTTGGCAATCCCCTGGCCTGCACCCTGGAGGAGGAGGAGGAGGAGGAGGAGGAAGATGATGCTCCATTGAAGGGTGCTGCCACTAGATGGCAAACACACTTTAATCAGGACAAAACCATTTCAGGAGCAGTCTGAAGATGAGCCAGCCTGCAGTTTTTGTTAAAAGTATTCCTTCCTCGAGCAAACTGTGCCTGTGGATTTAAGGGCACAGGAATCGTGAAGAACTGGGCTCTTGTCTGAGCTGGGAGGGAGACATTGAGGACCTGTGTTTCTTTAATTTCAACCAGCGTTTCCTTATAGCTGCGCTATGCACTGCAAACTAGCTTTAGTCTGACAGCAGACCTCGGAAACAGCTAATGAGGTCTTACCCGTACACAACAAGAGACTTTGAAACGAAGCCTGTTTGTATCATGAAAAAGATCTACCAACAAAAGCATTCCCAAAAAAGCAGCTTGTTTGTCTAAGCCCAGTGTTTATTAAACTAGTTAAAGAGCCACCCATGAAAAAAAGAGGAAACCAAGAAAAGAATGTTATTCATTACATCAGTAGAAAATATTTAGTCTAGAAGAGTGAGAAGTGTACATGCTTAGCTAAAGAACTTAATTTACAATTAAACATCTGTGTTTAAAACACCTACGCTGTTTTCCTGGGGCAGTTTGGAACATGAGCACTTAATACAAACCATTTAGGTCTGCCTAAGATTAAAAGTAAATTCAATGCCAAGCACTCTGGAGWGTGCAGAATTTGAATCATATTCAGTTAGGAATCACTGACATTAAGCTGGCACAATATTGGCATAAAATTGGAGTAATACAGAAGTGAATCAAGCATCACGTCTGAAAATGGGTCACTAAAGAATTTGTGCGATTCTCGTGCTAGACTTTTTGATGTCTGGACAGAACGACACCCTTTACATAAACTTCATATAACAGGAAAATCTTAACGAATCACCCGGAGAATTTGCTGCTACCTCAGTAGCATTGCTAAAAGCAGGCAACCGATGCAAAGGGCCCACGGCAACCCGTTCCCAAAGGCAGGAAAGGCAATCCGGAGCAGCTTTCCAGGGGGACACCGCGTCCGGCCGCCTGCAAGCCTCGAGGTTGCAATGCAAACACCGGCAACACCATTTCCAACAGCGCTAGCACCGCTCCTCATTTACCCCGGGTGAGAAAATCCACTCCACCTTTTCATCCTTCTTAGCTAATTTCAATTATTTGGGCTATGCATTGCAGCTCACAGATTACAAGCAACTCCACCCTGTTACTCTGCCCTGTTGTTAATGGCAGAGCAGATGACACCCGTGCTCTCCCGGTTTGAATAGTGCTCCTCTTTCCACAGTGCCTCTGAACAAAGCCAGTCTCATGGCAGCTCCTGTGGCCTTGCAGATGTTACCCATACCTCAGCGTCTGCGAGGCAGGAGCTACCGTCTGTCCCTGCTTGGTTGCCTTCACCCACGTGGGAATTTCCAAGCTCAAGTGCCAAAGAGAGAGAAATTTCTGCAAGTCCGGAGAGAGCACCTCGGGGAACGCAGCCCCTGCACGGCTCCGGACAACTACAATATGGGGAAAAATGATCATTGCAAGAAACTTCTTGATGCAGGGTGAAAAAGGACATGAGATTGAAAGGAAAATGTTTGGAAAGTTTTCTGTGTATCMGCCCAGAAAGACCAGGATACAGTTTTAGACTATGACATATATATATATCTTAAAGAGAGACTCCGGCAGAGCAACCTTAAGCAAAGCTGTCCAGGATCAAAGCGAAGACAAGCCACTACCCGTGGTATTAATGTTAATACAGGGTTAGGCAAGCTCAAGTAAAAGGAGTGTCTAAAACGTGGTTGGATTTGATCCATCCAGGAACAAACGCTGGTCCCCTTGCAATGGCTGGAGGTTGTAAATACCCTCCAGCACTTACCAGAAAAAGGCTGTTCAAACAATAGCTGAACCCTGCAGTCAAATCCTCAAAATGTGTTTGCTTCCCCTATTTGAACCCAATCCTCTCTATCAATAATTTAAATAAGCCACAAATCCCAGTTCAACCTTTTCGCCCATTAACTTGCCTTACCACACAGTTCGAGACTGGTTGGCTATGGAGCAAAGGTGTCACTGAACCGGAGTATAAAGGACTTGCTTTTAAACAAGTTCCGTAATTAAAAATACATTTGCATCAGGGTAAGTCCAGAAAATCACTTTCTGGCTGCAAAGAAACCACTGAAGAGTCTCATTGCTGCAAACGCAAGCAGATATTTGACCGCATCGGTTCTGCGTTGGAAAAGCCGTTGTGCAGTTGTGTCCATTAGGATATTATTTTGCACCACACCATATAAATGCACCTGGAAGACTTTCATTGCCTTGTTAAGAACAGGTTACCTGTGAGCTTTAAGAATCCTCTGAACAATTGCATCGCCGATCTTGTTCCAGACAACTTTGTCATCAGCACAGCTAATAAAAAACTGGTTCTGCAGGAAAAGCAAGCAAAGCTACTGTCAGACATCGCCAGCAACGAACAAAAAATATTTGCRTGCTTTATTTCAGACCAAGAGCAACTAAAGATTTTTTGTGTGCCATTTGAGTTGATGCTTTTTTTAAATTATTATTAAATGGTGTGTGTGTCTGTGCTTCCTTAGGGAATGAATTAGTTCTTATTAATCACACTCCTTAGAAAGTTCATGTAAAGAGCTACCTAACAAGAGGCTAAAAAAAAGAAAAAAAGGGAGAATAAGCATCTCCATTCAGCCAGCGCTGAGAGTCGCTCCGACACGGGAGATTCCTGCAGCTGCAGGCTGTGCGGATGCGAGGCCAGCCCTGTGCGCAGGAGGTTTGGGCATGCACAGGGGACGCTGCAAAGTCATGGAGGGAACAGGAGGACTACTGCACAGGCCATGAAAGTTGCTGGYAATTTTGCAAAGAGGCTTATAAAGGAGAGGTCTACTCTTTACACCTTATGGTCAGAAGGCTGTCAGGGTACRTACCCATCAGCCTGGTCCGAAGACCGCTGAAGTCAATGGAAACAGCCCCAAAAATTCAGAGCARATGCTGTACTAATATCCATGTGTGTCTAAATTCGTAAAAAATTAAGACCAAACCTCAAGAAGAACTACTCTCCTGATGGCTGCGAGCCATGCCCAGAGCACCAGGACCCTCCTGCTTTCCCTCATTGCCACTCACTTCTATATATATGTAGTGCTTGCTGTTTTCTATCACGCTGATGTAGGCGTTGTGGATGGACTCCTCGTGGTATTTAATGCCGGCCGACCAGTCAGCAGCAGAACGGATCACCTGGAAAGCAAAAGATWAGCACCTTCAGCTCTCTGCCATCCAGGACGGCACAGCATTGCAACTGGATTATTTAAGAGGCAATGAATGCTCTTCCCTGACACCGTTCGCCTGTCAGGATTGCACTAAATAAGGTAATACGTGCAACATTCACCATTTATACTGCATTTGTAATAGGGAGAAAGGATGCTCAAAAATCATACTAATGCTTAATAAGATTTTGATTAAAAACGTACGTGCCCTGTCCCCTTGCTGCGTTCCTGCCCTCTCCCACCTGAGCAGTTCTAGATGCGACAGAAGCAGCATAGAAGGTCCGTTCTTGCTTAAGGTCTGAYGAGAAGCTGCTTTTAAAACAACCTAAATTTCCAAGCTTTAAGGGTGCACATCCAAGCAGTGATCTCCTCTCTAGCAATATTTAAAGCTGGTCTCCAGCTGGGCCAATGTGTTTTTCCCCACAAACAGGCGGTACATAATTATCCAGTCAGTCTGATAACGCAGGCCATGTTTTCGTCCTGTGCACTCGAGGTCATTTATTTCTTCTGCCAAATTCTTGCACAAGCCATCTGATTTGCGACGATACAACTTTTAAAATCCAGAGCAGTTCAGCTTCTCACACTTATTTATTAATTTTTACTGGAAATCCACATTTAAAGTAGACACTGCGAGATGCCCGGGGCACATTCACCCCCTGCCTCCTSCAGCTCTTGCACAAGACCAAACCAATATGAGAAACAACCTTTGCTCACGCTCTCAGCCAGGCTGAGCAATCCCGYGGCCGGCAGCTTCCCATCCCCGACAGCCAGAGATGCCGCGGCATCTCCCACTCCTGAGCTTTGAGTCAAGAAGCAGCCACGCTATGCCCCGAGTGACGTCTTCCTAGACGGAAATGTAGTTTTTAATTAAGTGTCGGCAGGGTACGTGCTCAGGGGAAATAATTACTCGTGATTAGCCTCTGTCTTTAAACATYGTCAAGACAAAAACATTGAAACAATAGCCTTAAAATATCTCAATACAGCCATCATACCAGCGCTCAGGGCCAGTCACACRCAGGACAAGATCCAAATGCTGAGGATCTGTGAAATGTGTATGTCAGTACGTGCAAAATCCCAATCTCTTTCAGGGCTCAACAACATTTTTCCCTGGAAATCCCTCCCATGGATTTCTTTTAATTCTCCACATCCAGCTTCTGCTTTGCTCCATGTCCCCTCGACATCCTTGATACCCTGACCCTGAGCTCTGCTGTCACATTGTCATCACCATCAAAGCAGGCTGCTGGCCRTGGCATGGCTGAGGACTTTCAAGGGCTAATTAACTACCAGTAGTATACCAGTAGATAAGGATTTGGCCCTTTGGTCCGGGTGCTGCATGCCTGAACCAAACYTATCCTCTTGTCTCCAGAGCATCTCTGGAGGTGGCACTGAGGGGCATTGCTGTTAAGTACCACATGACTCATGAGCTGTTTCCTTCACCTGGACAGAAGGAGCTTTCTCCCACAGGTCACTGAAAACCASATCCTGCAACTCTCCTATTTGGCTGCTCGCTCGGCCAACAGGTCTTTTTTTTTGCTAGTTAACTTTGTCCATGTTCCAAAGAGCCGCTTCTCTTCTCAAGATACCCAAAACTGCTGGGGACAAGGAATAAACGTCCTTTTCTGAATTGGGAGCTTAATRGCACCAAACTTTGAAAGACAACTTTACTGCTGGGAGACAAGTTTATTCCAAACCAGGGATGCCACCTGACGCAACAGAACCATTGCTCAGGACCATCCCTTTCCAGCACCACGGCTTCCCAGCGCACCATCCACCTGCCCTTCCCTGCCTTCCTCTTCACCCCTCCACGCATCGGCACCCCAGCTCCCACCAGGACCATCATCCCTCCGCCCTCACCCCAGGACAATGTGTCATGGCTCGTCCTAAAAAGCTGGCTCAGCATCACCCAAGAATCTTACATCACGTACAACCTCGAATCCACGTGCGGAGGGAAGAAGAGGTGTCAGAAGATGCTGGCTGGGGCAGCAGAACAGGTATGAGGTGTTCCAGCTTGGATCTCCTCAAAATAAAGTTAYTTTTAACCTGGATCACTTCAGCAGCCAGCACTGATCACGGCGCAGCTCCGCACCCACAGTGACAGGTGAGGAGGTGGCAGGAYAAGGCCACCAACGTCGGTGGCTCTGTGGCCACCGAGGGCAGCATGGCATGGATGCAGCACGCGCCCCGGGGAAACAAAGCTGCGGCTGTGGCACTCAGAGACAAATACACACCCTGAAATTTCCTGCACAGGCCTTCCCTTATCACTGATGTTTCATCTCACACTTCTGGACATCTCTCCTTTCCTGTCAAGGTATTTAAAGTGAGCTGGTTCAAACYCAACCTATTTTCCTAGGGAAAAAAGGCCACACGCTGCCCAGCACAGCCCCTACCACCAACCAGGTCTCCATGTTCCTTCCTCTCCTCCCCAAGCCTCTCAATAGCAGCGCTGAGTGCTGTGCCGGCCTCATCATCCCTTTAACTTCTTTAACCCATACAACAGTAATAAATTTGATGTTTGCTGTGGGCTAGTGCATAAATCCTCAACAATGCAAGCTCTCATGCAGACTTCAAAGAGCATTAGCCATTGCCAGACCATTAAATTTTCATTGCATTTACATCAGGAACTGGATATTGCCTCACCACATCACATCTTTTGCAGCGCTGGCTTTGGCTGATAACTGCAAACTCTGGAATGGAAATGGAGAGATGGAAAAAACCTGGCACTGCCTTTGGCAGGCGGCTATTTGACTCTTGCAAAAAATCAATGTGCATTCGCATTGCTATTGCGAGCAAAGCCCAGAAGTTCAAATGCAAGAGGATGAGAGACCATGTCTGACTAACCCGTGGAGCTGACAGCTCCCTTCCTCCCTCCCAGCCTGTACCTCCACATCGTTTCCCATGCACGCTGCATTCATCCTCCCTGCCCAGGGGAAAGCCCCTGTCAGTGCCGCTCCTGCTATCCCCACCCTCCCGAAAACGCTTTCCTGCTCCTCTCCTCTGACAAAGGAGAGCAAAACCGGATGGTAAAATGAGATCAAAATCTGTTGCTGACAGGTCAGTGGCTCGGGCTTGCAGCAACGCTGCAATCCCCCCAGATCCTTTGTGTTTTCCCTTCCTCTGATCTGCCCACAATTAAAGACAGATTTGCAAACAAGCTCACAAACAAGAAATCTGGCAGCCGGACTTTCTYCAATCACCCCACAGCCAGGGACAGTCACTGGATGCTGGATTTTACCTCGGGGCAGTAACTTCTGCCTATAAACACAGCACCAAAACAGGGATAACATGGGTTGCTCTAGTTTTTCTGGATACAAAAGTTGGTGAAAGATTTTAGGGTATCTGTTTATTTCTGCACTGGACTGTACCACTGAAAGATGTGAGCACCTGCAGCCCTCTGGTCCGAAAGTAATRTGTTGGACCGGCAAGAGGTTGATAYCCCTGTGGCTGCAGGAAAGGAGGAGCCACGCAGGGACACCCCGATGCACAGAAGCCTGGAGCCCCAGAAAAAGGCAACCAGGAGGAGGGGGGATTCAGACCCAGGCTGCAGGTGTCCTCCCCTCTCCCCATCTCCTGCAGCAGCCAAATCTGAAACCTTCATCAGGAGGAGAGCCCGTGCTGCTGGCTGACCCGCAGCGGGGACTTCAGGGATGCTCAGGGCACTTGTGTCATCCGGGGATCGATGGAAACCRGGCCAGTGTGAGCATTAGGGAGGAGACAGCTAAAATGACACTGTGTGCACGCAAAACCATGCCTTGGAGCTCGAGGAGATCATCCAGAGATCATAACCCATCTGTAAGCAGCCCGGGGCCAAGGGACCCGCAGCCAGGCAGGGTGCACCAGCCTGGGCAGAGGAGCCACCCTCATTGCCTCCACCACGCTCTTACGCTGCAGCCTTCCCTCGTACCGGGAGGGCTGGTACACCGCAGGGCAACGTGTTTTCAGCCTAATATCATACACTTTTATTTACCTGGCTATATGCAGGGCTGGGCTACCCCGACAGGTCCCTAAAAGCTGCAATTTGACATAAATTAGAAATGAGCAAGGTAGTTTCAAATTAATAATTTACAAGACAAACCTGCTCTCTTTTCCCYGTTTATGGCATCACTGAGAACAGCCCCTCATTTCCTGGAACGTATCAGTTATTTGCAATGCCCCAACAACGTCGTGATGAGGCTGGTTTTCAAACAGCTCACCCATCRCTCAGCATTGGTGTTTGCGGCATTTAGCAGTCACCGTTGGAGCTTCATCCTCCYCTCCCACGGGCTGATGCCCTGGGCCAGCAGCTCTGCAGTACGGACTGAAGGAAAGTTGGACCTAGACTGTGCTCAGTTTAGTTTCTCCTTTGGSAACTGCTTCCAGTTCTGTAATAAGCACAGCTTAACTTTTTGCTACAACAAACCCCATGATTAGAAGTTGAGGCTTACCTTGCAGTTAGAGCGCGCTCAGGGGCCACAAGCCCCCCYACTTCCATGAGAACAAAATTTCCCAAAAAGCTAATGTCACGGACACAGCCAGGGAGGCATTTACAGCCACAGGGAAGCGTGATGATGCCTGAAGTGAGACTATTTCTCAACAAGCTGCAAACACTGTTTTGGAGGCTGATGTAAAACGCCCGAGATCCATGACACAAGATCCCCGTGCTGGCCATCCCTCACACCACGCGGAGAGGAGCAGACAATGCCCTGGCAACCCACAAACCCAAAAAAATGCATCTTGTTACACTAAGCTTCCCCAAGCRTTGCTGTCATCTGGGTGGACCACTCCTTACAAAGAGCAAAGGCATGCGTTTTTCCTGGTTTTGGTCTGATTGCTCTTATTTCATAGATTTTTCATCCACAGAGACACACAATTGTTTWGCTGCTTCAGCATTCAGACTTTGTATTCTTCAACAAGTCCATGTTTCTGCTGGGTAACAGTAGTATTCAATATATGCACTCAATATAGCTAACCGGGTTTTAAATATAGGTATCTTGGCAATTATGCCTGTGAGGAGGATTGTCACGAACGAGACTGTGGGCTGACTGTGCAGAACTGCAGAGGACCCACAGGGCTGAGTGGCTGCATAATAAAATGCAGATGAAGTTCAATGCAGAAAGCAACAGCCCTGAGACTCCATTTGACCAGTACCCGTCTGAGCAAGGCGTCGGGGGCCTGGTAGACTGCTCTAAGACCTGGGATAAATACTCAGTGGGCAACCTCAACCCATCAGGCCATCCCAAAACATAAAAAACAAATGTTAGGCATTAGAAGAAGAGCAGCAGARAACAAAACAGAAAATTACACAGCTATACAAAGTCATGGTGTTCCCACAACTTGAGTACTGCATACAGCTTGGTCCWCTTACCTCAAAGGTGGAGGTATAAATTAATGCATCTCTACTGAAAAAGTTGCATTACTTAATTGTAATTGAGGATCTGACCACCTATGCTGTGAGTTAAATTACATAAGAGTTTTTCATTTTATAATTTCAAGCTCTGCAGAGGGTCTGTCAGGCATCGACACTCACTGCTGGAAAGATGCAAACCAAGTTCTCTTAGGAGWATGTGAGCAGAAGACCATCAACACCCACCTGGACTGTGGCAGGAACAGCCTCAGGCACCTGATACTTCAACTCGTTAGCACTTTGCTGAGATTTTGGCAACAGGAATGGGTAGGACAGGGATCGGTATTTGGGCTTCATAATCTGCCCAGGGGAAAAAAGAAAAAAAAAAAAAAAAGTCGTTGAAGAGATTGCAACATAGCTGAATAACATTAAAAAAGAAAAAACGCATGCCTACAGAGGGCATGTGGATGAGGCACGGGCCGTATTTATTTCCGTGCCCCCGGCAGCAATGCCTGCACCCCACCTTGGCGAAGTTCCAGCGCTGGATGAAGTGTCGGGCGACATCCCGCGCCGCTTTGCCGTGCACCACAGAGGAGATGTCGTGCCAGGGCATCCTCGGAGTGGTGTATCTGTCAATGAAGTCTACGGGACAGGAAAGCACGTTTGGACCTCCTCAGACAAAGGACGTGAACGTGGAAAAGCACGGCGTCCCCCTCCTCAAACTGAAGTTTCTGGGACACGGCACTGAGGGCTGTGCAGATGAATTATCATGCCATCATGCAAGTCCATGGACCGTAACAGCATAATTGGCCCTAGAACCTCTCAAAGGGAGTTTTGCTGCTTCTTCCTAGCAGCCAAACCAAAATAGCCTCATTACCTCTGGCTCAGAAGCAGGAAAAAAAATACGGTTTGAGGCTGAGAAGATGCAGAACAGGGTTTTGGGGAAAGTAATGACTTCCAGGGTACAAAGGCACCTACCAGCAAAAGGTTTGTCAAGTTGAACCCAGTCCTTAAAGACGAAGTTGCAATAGTCTTTTCCATGCCAGAATCTGGTTTCCCCAAGCAGCTCGCCAACACCCGTCTTCAAGCTGCGGATGGATCCTTTATCTGTCCCAGGGAAACGAGATAACAAAAACACACACTCCAAAGTCACGGCTGTCCATCGCACACGGCTGGTGAGAGACCCACCGCCATGGAAAAGCATTGGTGGGACTTGCCCGTCCCAGCTGCCTGAGGCTGTTTTCTCCCTAATCTTCCTGCCGCTTTCAAAGGATGSATACTAGTATTTTTTCTTCCCTATTTTAATATTTGTTATACAATCAGGACAGGTTATATACAGGAGTCTGTTACGGAAACAAAAAGCAGATGCGGAATTCTCTCTACATTGGACTAAAAAACCACCTGTAATCATTTGTCTTTCCACAGTCCTATGACACCCAAATATTACTATGYGGCAGTCCACTCCCAGCTGCGACTGACCTTAGCAGATGTACGTACAGGAACATCACATATATCACCTACTTAATACATTTTACAATACTAACGAGCTAATTCCAACTTCTCTGCTAGAGGGTTTATGATTTTSCCTCTATAGCAGGGTGTATCTCCTCTAACAGAAGCTTGTCTTTATTAGCTAGAATGAGATGATTAAAAAGCTCATGTTCCCTCATTAAGTATTGTGGGTTTTATTTGTTTCATTTTGTTTTTCCAAATAACAATGTCATCTTTTGATACAATTTTACATGTTGAACAAATGGACCCTGAATTCCAAACTGATGGTGATTAAAATGGTCTAAAATACTGTAGACAGGGACATTCCCTCCTAACAGGATCCCTTTTCTAGAGCACGTATTTTGGTGCAGAGTGAACTCTTTTTCCTCACTGTTAAGAAAACCAAAACTGTTGGCCTAGACCATGAATGTTTAACTAGCGTTATTTCCTGACCCTGAGAGCAGCCTTCATCTACTGTAGCAAATACTAGTGCACTAATTACACAGTAACGTGCCGCCAGCAGAAGCCTTCTCCTAACCCGACCACATCACCGGGTAATCATGAAAACCCCTTAACACAAAAAAACCCCTTTCAACAGTCAATAAAATACACATCGGCAGCAGTGCACCAAGAGCAGCTGACACAAAGCAAGCCCTGCCAGCACTGCCGTAACCCCACCGAGCCGAGCAGAGCCAAGCCATGCCGAAAATGCCACGCAGCGGGTATGCTCCACAGCTGCTTGGGGAAGCAGGAGTTTCTAGTGAGAGTCCGGGTGGAGCTGGGGAGCCGCTGACCCTGAATGCTCGAATGGGAACGGGGGGACACGCCGTCCGGCCAAAACACACTTCGTGTGCCGAGCTTCCGTGACTGTACACCGACTGACGAACGAGCAGGAGGTGACCACAGGGGAGACCACACTTCATTTCCATGAAGCAAGTGCATCTCTTCCTTGTTATCTGCCACTACTTTGTAACCAGTATTTTATAATTGGCAATTAATGCCTTAGAGGAAGACATTAGGAAGATATTGAAGAACTGCTCCTCACTCCGTACCAGCACTCAAAGGCATCTCGATGAGGCACCGCACCGAAACAGGCCCTTTCGACATCGCTGCGGAGATCAGAACAGCTCAGTGCTCATAAGCACCCAACTGCTTTCTCTATCGAGTATGCTTTCACCGACTTTAATAAGGGGAAAAGGGGGGCCCCAAGTCTTCATCCAAATGTAGGTTTGGCAACAGCCGCTTTGCTGCTTCCTCTCTCTGTTTGCGTTTGTCTTCCTGCATCAGGCTTATTTTAAAATATCCAATGCAGAAGTTCCCAATTCCAGTAACAAGCCCCTTTYTTTACAGGAAGGGAGCTGCTGAAATAACCATATACCAGAATCAGAGCTATTTCCTCAACTGTTCCCTGCTGTCATTATTGTGAATTTGTTCGTGTTTTTTTATTTTTTGAGGTAGGGGGAGGTAGTTGTTGTTGGATTTTTTGGGTTGGGTTTTTTTTATTATTTATGCTGCAGTTTTTGTAGCTTCTGGAGAAGGCTCTTCTGCCAGGATGTCCTCAGAGGGGTGCTAAGGATGCTAGGAGAACAACAAGCAGCAAAGGCTGATCCTGRCACCCAACCTAACTCTCACCATCGTTACAAAGCAAAGACATTGGCAGCTAAAGCCTGAAGGGGTCTGCACCTCTGCCTTCCTCCACTTACCCTCCTGAGGCTCAGCGAGCCCCTGTTTGGATTCAGTGTGGTGATGGAACATTTTCAGATGGGGCTTTAAACTCTGGATTATATTCGGTTGACTTCTAGTGGGGTTACAGTAACCTGCAGAAAGTCAAGATGCTCTATTTATRGCAAAAACGCACGTCCACTTCTGCTACACTGGTGCCTGATCCTGTCTGAAGACACTTTGCACGACAGGAGCTCAAACGAGGCGTCAATTTGTGGAAACTACAAGTGATCAACAGGCAAAGGACCAAATCCAAGACCTGGTTGGTTTTAAACCAAACGGATATATTGAAGAAGCAAAGCCACGGCTACATCCTGACCTGACTGCAACCAGTGCAAACGATGCTCCAGCAAGGCTTCCTCCGGCCAGAGGCAGGAGCAAGATCTGCAGGGAGTGATGGAAACTCAAATAAGTTCCCACCTTCAGCAATTTACAGCTTCAGGAGCTGAGGATGTCAGGAACAGATTTCAGGAAGGACTCCACGCTGGAACAAATGTCAAGCTGATCCTTGTAATTTTAGCTTTGAAGCTGTTTTTAATGTGGGGAATTAGAAGCTGCATTCAAATATTCAGCTGTTGAATTGTCTCTCTTTTCTCTAGTAAGTGGGTAAATTGGGAATATTTCCATTTAAGTGAACTGATTTAAACCTAGGTAACACTAGCCTATRAGAGGGGATAATCACATTCAGAAACCGTTTCGCTTGTTATAATAAATACAAGTTGAAAAMTGAAAGATTTGATTCTCCTTTGCAGAACAAAAATTTTCCAGCAGTATAAACATTAGATATCATGTACGCTGTATCACGTCATCTGATGGCTCATGACAATTGCTAATTAACTAAATGCAAATCCACTTAAAACTTTTCTTGTATATTTTGCAGTGACACAAATTTACATATTGACTACACATAGYCATTATTCTGATAGTTAAGAAATTCATCAACTCTCCTTCCTTACAAAGAACACATTACCCTAGAAATTACGTGAATCTACGTGTACACCCACCCACCCACCTCCACACACGCTTTATATATGTTGTTTAGGTGAAGAACATTACTTACTTGATTCACTGTCTATGCTGCTGACGCTGTCAGCATGGTGCATGCCGTGTTTATGGAGATGCTTGTAAATACTGAACCTTGAAAACTTTCTGGGTTTTCCCACTCCTTTCATTTTTGAAACATCGGGGGCATCATCAGCATTTCTCTGGAACAAGTGGCTTTCTGGCAACAGAGTTTGAGACTGCAAGGGGACACGTTCAGACAACTCCGCTGCAGACTTAAAAGACACAGGACGTTGCTGCAGGTGATGTACAGACAGGTTCCCATTTCATTACAGATTATCACGTGTATCAATGCTCAGAAACAACCATGAGCCAAACTTTGCTCCGTGACAAAGACACAGTTTGGTGGGAACTACGAATGCTTTTGAGGGAGAGAGTCTGTACCGAGGCACGTGACAGAAAAACCCATTAACGCCAGCAGTACATTCTTCAATCCCATAAATTTACTCTGGATTATTACTCCCCTTGAAATTCTCATAAATTTAGACCTCTCCAAATTTTTTTAGAGATCTCCGGATAGATACAGACCCAGGTTAGCAGAAAGCTCAGCAAGCAAGGCACCTGCCGAGGGCCCGAGTATCCAGAAGTTCGGAGCACTCTGCAAGCGCCTACTGTGCATTTCTAGCTAAGTTTTATTAAGAACGTAGCCTCCACATTGTGACTGCTGCTCCAAGCTCCAGGGGAAACCCAGCTGTCTATCTCCATGCCCTAGCAAGGGCTGGTCAGGATCTAGCCCTAAAGAGTCATTTGATACTCAGATGTTTCTGCCTTCCCATTACTATTCCTCTTTAAACCACCTAAACCCAACCCTACGCTTAGAAGTGGACACGGCTTGTTCATCCCCACCACAAACTTGACACGCAGATGTTGAAAGTGGTCACCAGCTGGAGCAAGCTCACTTACTGCCAGGTTGGTCGTCGACACCGACTTCACTGCCACCATTCGTTTGACACTGCCCACGTCGGTCAGGCGATGCTCGTCATCATCCCACCTGCCGTATGCCAAGTCGATGCCACCCACAAACGCCACGGACTGGTCAACGATGACGAGCTTCTCGTGGTGGGCCCAAAAGTACACGGAGGAGGACACGTGGTCTGGGTGTCTCATCACCTGGGGAGAGATCCAGCACTCAAGCTCAGTGTCATTGCCCAATTTCCATCCTTCCAGCCAGAGAGCTGCCCAGCTTTTTTTTTTTGGCTGCTGTAATTACAGAAGCTACATGACTCCCCCAGAGCTGGGCTCAGCCCTACCGGCAGGCAGGTGCTTCCCCACGATGTGGGTATTCCCAAGCAGCGACAGCTACTGATGTTGGGATAGGTCACACTTACAACAACTGTGTTCATAAGAGGACCATACTCAAGGAAACATTTGTTTCAACAAATAAAATCACGCTTTCAGTAGAGCTATAATAGCTGAGCTTTCAAACACAGAGCCTGCTCTAAAAGAAAACAACATATTGGTGATCTGACTCACTTCTTTGGTTGTTGCCACTACATAAGTGAAATGAGAAGTTGGCTGTTTTTTTCCYCATTTAAAAACAGCAAATTGTTTAACATTTGTTTATGAGATTCATTTTGACATGTGTTTATGGCAAAGTAATTTCTATATCTAAGCATTCAGTATATAGGTTGATTTTTTTTTATGTTAGAGGAGAGCCATTAGACCAGCTCCCTGGGGGAAAAAGCCAGAGAGATTCACCTGGCTGCTCCCAAAATCTGTTACGCACATAGCACATATCTTCCAGTTACACCTGCCAGTCTTGCTGGGAAGATGATGGTGAATGGATGCTCCCCTTCACCGTGACAGCTGGTCAAGTGACAATAAATCTATTATTCTAGCAGTTTGTTAGTCACCCTCACGCATAACATATATCTCACTGCTCATTAAAATGTGTATGTCTCTAATTTCAAGAGACTGGATCTAGCCTTATCTACCGGTTCGTGTGCCACAACTCATTTTCTGCTCAGTAGCAGAGCAGCAGCAAAACAGCACAGGACAGCGCAATGCTGTTCATTTACGATGGGAACGTAAACATCCAATGTTGACTCTCATCATCTACGTATGAACAGAAATGCTGAAATGAGACAACATTCTCAAACTGTAATTTTCCATTTGATGTAACCCCATTAACTTGTCACATGAAATATGTTTCTTGTGAATTAGATGAATGGTTGCTTTGGCAAGTCTAAACTAAGCAATTTTATGTTCAATTATAATCTAAAGAAATKAAGTTGCCAGATAGTGGTAATCACTGTATGGGTATGTGTTCTCAGACTATTCCCACTGTAACGGTGGGAAAYGCTGTTCTTCCAGTTCACATCCAAATACACCGAGGGTCAACACTAGCTATCGAGAGCAAATGAATGCAAACRTCCTTCATACGACTGCCCGATGCACAATTACCTTAATGTTTGGATGGAGGTGCATGAGCGTCCGCTTGCTATATTCGCTGTTGATCCCTAGGGCAAGCTCCACCTCTTTGTACAGCATAACAAAAATTCTCACTCCTTGTTGCTGTCAGAAATAAAAAGAAACACATTGTAGGCAGGTATTTCAATGGATACAGTCCATTTCCGAAGCGAAGAAAAACTAAGAGGCAGTAAACATGTTGTGCCTGCAGACAGAAATGCAGGCTGAGGTTACTYGTTCTTGATTACACTCTTCCAGATCCCACCATGGTGACCCCACAGCATGGAAGGACCCACACTGCTCAGGAAAGCTCTTCAGCTTCCAGAGAAGGGCTCAGTACCTGGATTCATGTGTGAAAAGCTGAGCTACCCCAAAGCCCATCAACAGGACGTTCTTACAGTAGCCCCTTTTAAACATCCTTTGAGGTAAAATCTTGAAAACGTGATTCACTCCACATATAATAGTGTTGCACACATCCACTGAAGTTCAGTTTTCTGCTGTTTCATGTTGCCCTGAGGTTTGCCTACAGTTACAAGCATCTGTGGGACAACAATACCAGTGTGGTCATACAGACATCCCTCTCCCAAAGGGGATATAACCAACCCAACGCCAGGAAACAAGTTCTTTCTGCTGGTAGAGCTAAACAAGCTCCTGGAATACAATGAACAGTGCTCAAAGGATGGTGCTTTTCTTGAGTAGAATGGTACCCACATGAGGGTTTCTAATGACACTTATTAAAGCACTTCAAAACTGCCAAGTAATTCCCAAACCTCAGCAGATGCTGGCCACACACTGGAACTGCTGCTGTAAATCAGCACGGCTTCAAATCTTGCAGTGGAGCTTAAACGTGAGACCTAAACTTTCCACAGCCTTTTAAGCTTCTATTTCCATAAAGCTGCTACTGATAGCTTGAGCAGTCTCCAAATTGTGGATGATATTCTGCTCCCCACTGCACCCAGAGCAGTCCAAGGCAGCACTGTACATACATGAAGGGCAGCCTCACCCCTGTACCTAGACACCAGCTTGCCAACYGCCCTGCCGAATCAAAGAAACGCCTCAAGTGAGAGAGCAGGCAAGTATTTCCAGGAACTAACCTTAAAACACTCCTCACTCTTACAAGGTATTTATAGCCATAGGAAAATCCACGTCAACATGACAAACAAAGCCAAAGTCTTCCAGTGAGCATGCCCCGTGGCCACGTTTCATTTGCCAGAACATAAGACTACTTCCAAATCAACAACAGTCAGGCACAAAAAACTCTATTTTTTTTTTTTTTTCTAGGCATGCAGAGGGGTGAGGACCGTGACCACAACTGGTTTGGAAGGGGAGGGAGTCAAAGACTACTTTACGACGTCCACCTGGACTCTTGCCCTTCTACCACACCAAGAGTTCAAGAGACTTCCCTGGCCACGCTTCCCTTCCTGACTCATCGCTCACRTGGGGCAAGCTACCATTTCCAGCACTGGTGTTATCATGGGTTGGGTGAAGAGCTGAAGTACAGCCTACATTCATAAACACCTCACACTCAGCTTCTTTGTCTGCCTCGCTTGGCTCCATGAAACATGTTCTCTATTGTCTGGACCCAGACGTGTTATCGGAAAGCAGARTACAACCAGCAACAAAATAAACTGTTTTCTGAGATGAAAACCCTTAAAGAAAAGGGAAACAGAGCTAGTAGTTGCAGTTGCTTGCTCATATCTCAAAGTGCTGCACAAGAAAGGAGAGCGTGCAACAACACAGAGCTTTGCCCAGGAATCCTGACCGGGAGTGCCAGGAAAGGCACCATGTCARCAGCAGGTCTGAGCTTTTCTGTTCAGGAGGAACAGCAGAGATGGAGAAATTAAAACACAGGGAAAAAAGCCTTATCAAGTTTATACAAGCATTTGCTTACTGAACACGAGCATTTATTAACAATAACGGCAATGCAAATAGGAGTCCAAGTCTCCAAGTCACGTTTATCACCTCCTGGTAAACAARCTGAACACCGCAGCCTAGCTCCGGGGAATGTGATGCTGCTTGTGTTTGCACACTTTTTTCCCCACTTTGCTGAAGCCCTTTCCCCACAGCAATGCACCAGGACCCTCATGACCAGAGTCTCCACCTGATAAGGGACAGGCAGGGAGGGCACAGCTGATCTTCCTCCTCTTAGYGGCCACAAGAGCCATGAGAATATAGAAAGGGGTGGGTAGGAACAAAGAAAACCAGGAGACATACAGGTAGTAAGAGGCAGCTACCAAAAAAATTAAAGCCTTGTAAGTTACCCTTGGAAATAAAAATAGTAATAAGAAAACACAAAAACCTTTCAGGCTTTGGCCTTTCTTATGCTCAACTAAAATTCATTATTACCAACGGTAGCAGCTGTGAAAGAGCTCTGGCAAGAAGAGCTTTGCGCAGCCTGGCCCRGGCAGGATGAAGGCAAGAGGGGCTCCACCAGGGATAACAGGGCTGGAGGACACTAGAATGATGTTTAATGTCAACAGGCACTTCTTTACTACAGCAAGGAATGATGGGTCAACAGCGAGAACATCAGTTCTTCTGTGTTTAGTTTTAGCAAGGACCTATGCAATGTATCAGGTACGGAAAACCCAATGAGAAGGCTGTCGTGAGATAGCATGAACCTCTGGATGATACCAAATGACATCCTGATTTTCTTGGAAGACCGAGAGTATCTTTCACAGCTTCACCTCTGAAAGCTGCGACACAGACACACGATACATGGCAATGACAGACAGGATCCACACAACACAGTAATCTACAAACCACCTACCAAAAGCCACCACAAAGTGCTTAGTCCTTCCCATACCTCTAAATTACGTATGCCACAAGGAAAGCACCTGACAGCAATAGCTGCTGGTGGGGTTGAAGAGCTGGGGCAATCACAACACAAGGCTGAAGCAACCCAAACCTGAGGACTCAAAGGGGCAATCAGACGGTCTACCSTTCTGCCTCCGAGCTCTTCCAAACCTAAACTGGGGGAGAAAATCCAGACACGYAGTTTTCTGAGGCCATCTGAAGTGAGGCTTGGCCAGCTTTAACTCTCATCCCTACCAAAATAAATGGTGCAAACGCTCCCGTCCCAGTATGACCCTGTAACTGGCTGGGCACTCAGGGTTTTCTGCAGAGTGATGGTTGAAGCTGGAGCTCACTTACAGCTTTCCGCTTGAGAATGCAGTCCAGCCGCCAGCGATTTCCTTCCACAACGGGTCGTTTCATGAAGATTTCTGGGCTCAGCCTAAGAAAATAAAGGGGGAAAAACACAGCATATGTAGTCTGCAAACAAAGCATTGGCCTAAATAATCAACTYGGTAAGCAAAGAAATCAAAAAGTTTTTATAAAGTGGATGTGAAGGCTCATGTCCCAGAGTGATGCRTTCTCCAACGTCATGCTCTTTGTTGTTTAATAACGGAGCATTGCAGAGAGCAGGGAACGTGTCCAGCACATTCATCTTGGTATTCAACAACCCATGAGACCAAGTTTAACAGTGATGTATAAATGGGGAAACTTGGWCTCTCTCTGTGAAAAAGATGCAACAAAAGAAAACCCCAAAGTAGATTTTAAAGAAATGTGTAGACATAAAAAAATAAGAGTGGGATTTCAGTTCTCCTGGTACTTAGGCTATCTGAGTAGCATAGATTTGTGCTGAATTTTCCTTGCTGCCTGAAGACAAAGCAATATGATCTCTCAATAGGACATTTTATTGATTCACTGCTTAATTATTSCTTGTAATCCTAAAAGCTATCTCATCTAACTCCTGCAAAGCAAGGTGACAGAATTTCRTTCCTTTACTTTTGTACAGAACATGGGAACTTGTCCTTGGTTAAAGCATAAAAACATGCTTCTCACTACAGCATTTCTACCTAAAATTCCAAGTTTCAGATAAGTTTTGCAATTCCAAGATACATTAGCAATTGCCTGAATAAAACGTTAAGTAAGAGACAACGGGTCTGAAACGCGATGTRCTTTCATTGCTGCCTGATGTTGCTCATGGGGATCCAGGAGCATTGGGTTTATCTGTGGTCATGTTAGGAAAGAGGTTTACCCCAGTAAATGCYAACATCGTATTTAGTTTTCTTGCAATTGCCACCTAAGAATTAATCCTACGGGCAGTGGATTAGTGGCAAGAGGTTCATTTTACAGATGGAGAAAGAGGAGGACAGAGACGTGCCCAAGGTTAAAGAGGACCTCTGAGCAGTGGCTTRGGAGCCCGCCCTACCATCCTGTCCCCAAGGCCCAGGCTGGCTCAGCCAGACTAACCTCCACAAAGGCAAGACAAAGGCAGCYGCAACCGGCATCCAGCCAAAAAACTCTGCCCCGAGCCTGTGAGAGCACCCTTTTTCTGCCTCAGACAGGAACCAGAGCACTGCATAAACATACTGAATTACTAGTTAAGAAGTGGGCAGAGCCAGGTCCTTCGGCAGCCACACAGCTCAGGGAAGGAACGACAAAACCCCCCCTTCATCGTCCGGCCCATTTAAGAGCAGAGCAAAATTACACCCCTCCAAGATGCTCTCATCGCTGGCTTCCCAAAACAGTGAGGAGGAGCTGAAAGGAGGGTCCCGTGCAGGATCGCATGGGAAGGGCACCGTCAGAGGTGTTTGGGTGTCCACGTTCCCTCACACACTGAAAAATATCTTAGTCCCTTGGGTTTGCAGCGATTTACTCCTGATGAGCACCTCAAGCCATAACATTTGCAATTCAGGTGGTGCCTTCATGCAGTTTCAGGCCTTTCCTTGGAAGGAGACAACCAAGCTGTTGATTTCAAGCCTGCGCTTTTGCTGCCAACCCTCCTGAAAAGGCCTTTGAATACAACACAAGGAGATGTTTGGGTGTGCTGCCAAACCATCTGGCCGCACGGCTAGTTGCCATACTGTAGAGCCTCCGAACAGTGCCGCATTGTCGGGAACGTCCCAAGAGAGACGGCTGGTCAACATCCAAATATGTAAGTACGAACCACCAATCTGTGATGAAAATTTCTTCCTTAGCAGCTTCCATGGCATTTGCGACATCTTCAAAGTACCACTTAGCATTTACATACCTGTAAAAGCAAACACAGGACATAGACCTAGGTTTCCTCCCCCTTCATTAAACAAAGTCCATAGCTGAAGACCGACGGGGTTCTGTGTTAATGCTATTCACATGCTCTTCTCAAAAGCAAACACAAACCTCATTTCAAGAATTAGGGCAACACGCACAGAGAAATTCATGCTGCTATTAGTAGCTTAATGAAACAGCACAAGAAGAGATTATTAAGTGCCGCTTGGTACTTCTGCCAACTGCACACAATATTCTTGGGCTTCGCTTGATGTGCGAGCTAGGTTTGGCTCTCAGGAAAAGATGGCAGAGTGGTATTTGCTTTGATTTACAGAAACTATTTGGGCAGCAGTTGCTGCAAGGCAGAAGCTGCAGTGAGAGCACTGCAAGGGTTTGCTTCCAGCTAGAATTGATTTTTTGAGATGCTTCTGGAAATGGCTTAATGCAATCAGGTTACAGTATGGACAAGAGGATTYCTCATGGGACTGCTGTGTGCATAAAGCCCAGTCACCCTTAGACTATACCCAAATTTGCATTTGCTGATTCTCTTTCATTGCAAAGCCAACCTGCAAGGCCTGACTCTGACGCTGCTCTTCAGTCAGATGAGTGACACTTGCATATGCACACATCCATGGTGCCTAGAAGGGCAATGCTGCCTTCCAGAACGAGAATTAGCSTTGCAAATGTGGTGGGCAGGACATATCTTGTATTTCAGAGCATGAAGGATGTGACCAGACCATCGGTCACAGGGGAGCATGGGCAGGACAGGCTGCCGCACGGCTGCGTTGGGAGGGAGCTATGGAGAAGGGAATAGGCAAAGMGGCAGATGTTTTCAATAGCACCTGTGTTACCGTGGGCCTACAACCCAGAGCCCAAAGACCTAAACACTTAGGAAATGGCGTTTCCAGRATCAGAAACTGGGATAAAATTGAAGCTGGGAATATCGTAATGAAAGAGCAGTTCTGGTTTTAACTTATAAGCATCCTGGAATTATACGTGCATCAAAATAGCATTTTTATCATTACAATAATAAATACCCAATGTGTTCAATTTCGAACGAAACTTGATGTTTCAAAATGCTATTAGCTGCGATGCAAAGCCACAACAGGATCAAAGCACCCCCGTCACCAGGACTGCTATTCTGTTCCCGGTGAAGAAAGCCTCATTTTTTCCAACTTCTCTGATTATCGTCAGTCCCTACAGCTACCGAACGCCACCAGCTCTGTCCATGAGACCCGGGCTAATGCAGGCAGGCGTGTGCCATCGCTGCTGCAGGGAACAGCGCCCACGGCACCGTGACCCGGTCGCAKCCTCGCCGCGGTCCTCACCACTTGGCCAGCGTGTTCTCCTGCACGGCGGCGTAAGAGCCGAAGCGGTGCTCCGTGAGGAAGTCCTTGCCGTGTTTCCGAATGAACTCRTCTATGCCCTGCCTCCACCACTGGGCATGTCTGTAGCTGTTACACTTCAAAATCAGCGACCTGTAAAACAGACAACAYGTGGGGCAGGATGCTGAAGCCATGTACGTTTAACTGGGCTGCTCCTCGCTGCCTACCCAYGTTGACAAATGCACCTGTATCAGTCATCTTTTATTTAAGCAAAAAGTAAGGACTTTGCTTTATTGTTTTGTTTGCAAACGAATACATCAGCACTGAGCTGCTCCGAGCGACTACCACAGTATTGCACTGCCAAGCATGAAAAAAATTACYCCAGATTTAAATTAATAGCATCAGCTTAACTCGGAGGAGAGTTGGTCCTGGCTAATGCTGTATTTTTTAAAARATKAATTGATACTGWAYGCTACCATAAAAATATTAAATACCTCTTTATCCCAGTTAGCGTGTCTTTTGGGTAATACTCTGGTTGGGATGTGGAATGTGTCCCTGCTTGCAGCACAGAGGACCAGAGTGCCTAGAAAATCACTGTAAGCAATTGCTGCAAAAACAGRCTGTGCAACTCAACATGCACCGTGCCCTCAGGCCTGAGCAATAACCACAAGGATGGACTCGTGGTGGCTGAGGCTCCAAATGCCTCATTAAGACATCAGAAACGATCAGCATTGCACAGGCCAAATCCCCAGCAGGTACAAAGACAGCAGCAGCTGAGCCCTGCGGGGAGCTGACTGCACCACGTCAGCCCGGCACACCTTGTTAACCCCTCCTGGRGAGGAGCATCGATTCTTCCTTAAAAAAAAGCAAAAGCAAAGAAAAAAAAAAAGGGGGGTTTAATTAAAGACTGTATTTCTTACCTAGAGAGATTGTCGATCTGCAACCCGTATTTGGTTTCTGTTTCTTTCTGGCCTATCTTAATGTTGAATTCCTTATCTACCAGCAGGACAAAGGCAATGGCCCCCGAGTCTGGCTTCATGTACAGCAGGAAAGAGTCCTTCACCACCAGCCACCTGTACGGGCACAGCAACCACGTAACTTGTATTTCACCCATGCCGGTCTTCAACACATGAGCCATAAAAGACTAATAAAGTGAAAATGTGTTTCCTTCAAAACAAGTGCAAATCATTTATCAGGGAAAGGAAGCGTTCAACTAAAAGGTAAAGTTTCTTTTCAGGGGCTAGTCCAGGGTATGGTTTTCTTGAGCAGAAAAGTGCCCATTTCATGAACTTGGGTAATGAGTTTGAATTCAGTGTAAGACTTTTAGAGTTATTTGCATGACTCCTTTTTACGGAAGTCTTTGAAAATATAGGTTCTCACGTCTAACAAAATCAGTGAGAACCTCCCTGCCCACAAACCTCCCAGYCCGGTGCCCCAGTACCAGGCAAGGCGCAACAAGGATCCCTCCATCCCACATTTTTATTCAGCTTGTATATGTTACACCTAGAAGCGATACGGGAATTACTTGACATTTCTAACGTTAATTATGATGCTAGGATCACTTTCACTCCTATCAAAATATATGAACGAGGCATGTTGGAAAGCTTTTATTGCCAAGCAACAGGCACCCTGTTAGAAACACATGATGAGAGATGACCGGCAGGTTTTACATAAACACTGTAGCCTGAAGGCAACTCTGGGAAAAAACACATTTTTTCCTGTGAATGGCATTTCTAATTTTTTCTCCCCCTGCGGCGTAGCTGGGGTAACCGGTCCCCTCTGTCCCACACAGGTCTCCACCACCAGACCTTCGCCTCATTCTTCTGCACACTCAGAAACACACAAAGCAACAGAAAATACCGCAAAAATCTGTTCATTCTTGTATCTTTAGTAACAGCCCCAGCTCCTCATCTACTTCCAGATCCCATAATTTTTCTTTTCTTTCAGGGCCCTGAAAGAGTTATCCCAGCATCACCTCTCATTTCGTGCCAAAATACCTGCCCCCATCATTCGGCCCATAATTTCACTCCCAAACATACCCACAAAGTATATTTTCATGTGTTCCCCATGCCTGAGAAGTCCTGCCCGATTCATGGCATCACCCCACCGTTCTTCTCTGTGTCCCTCTCCACAGCCCCCGTGGCCATAACACACCCAACCTACTATAATTAGTGAAATGAATTTGGGGTATAAAACCCCAGAGCCTACGGCAAAGCTGTTGTGGGAAAAGGATGGCCACGGTCTGCCCCATGCTCAGGGAGAGCTCTGCCCCCAGCTTGACGTGTCCTAAAATCCTTCACTTAAATAACCCTCTCTGGGAAATATTACTGTTATTTGCTTATTTATTGATGCACACGCTGTCAGTGTCGGCAGGCCGTGGCAGGGATTCGGTGCCCTCTGGTGTTACTCTGCACATAAACCCACTCAAACACTTCTCCCATCCCCTTTTTAGGCTGTAAAGGAAAATTGAGATCCATCGGAGCTGTATGTGCTACTGTCCCCACTAAAGCTTGAGCTCTGCACGACGTAGGGAAGAGTTAACTGAGGGGTATCGAAAGGAAAAGGCATTTTTTTTCCATAAAAGAGAAAAAAGAATTGGAGACAATTTAATGATTTGACCTGAAAGAAGGTCACATCTTCATCTCCTTGTGCACTCATTATAGAGATCTTTTGTAAGATTTCATTAAGAAATGTTGGAAAGACTATGAAGAAATAGGACTTTTTCTTCACAAGGACGCAGAAAGATTTTGTTGGAAAACAGAATTTTTTAAGATAAACTAACGACAGCCCATTGGCAATACTGAAATCCAAGGGTGGATAATGCTTGGGGAAGCTCTCACAGACCAATAAATTGTTTCTAGAAGGCAGGTGTGTGCTATTTGGATTTTCAAAAGGAAAGATTTGCATGGGAAGGGCAAGCTCCAGGAAAAATTACCCCTCGCATTTTTTGGATGCTATCTGGTTAACACACATAGTCCTCCATAGCACACGCCTCCCTGCGCCGCAGCCCCAGGAAACACCGAGATCTAACACAGAAGGTAAAGGGATGGGGACAGTGAGTTACGTCTGCCTGCAGCCCGAAGGGACACGGGAACAGGGTGGTTCGTGAAAAGTCCCACGAAAACACCGGCATTTAAGCACATGCAGTAATAAGGAAGAGGTGACGTACTGAATTCCAAGGTTAATTGCACCAAACAGAGCTCCTTACTGCTACAGGTCATGGCTGCTCCAAAGCAGCCCAGATAATGTTTCAATTAATTGATTTTCTTTTTGTAAATTGAGGAAGGGAAGCTCAGAAAACCGGGCTGAAGCCTGCCCGGGGTGGTCTCCCCTCCCGAAGGCACGGAGCCCCCGGGCACTCCCGCAGCAGGGATAGCAGGGCACAGACCAGGGGATTATTACCAATTCTGCCAGCTCAGGGCTGGAGGAAACCCCAATTTTCCTCTGGAGCAACATGTCCCTTCTGCTATGAACTCCAATGCAAAAGAAAAAAAACTCACCGCCCTCCACACAGGAGGGTGAGAGGGGAATAACCTGCAGACCCTTTTGGCCTAAAAATCTGTGGCTTTTGTAAAAAGGCAAGAATCTCCCTCATAGACTTTTTAGGAGGAAAGAACAAATGAGGATTTTTGTATGCGTGCCCGAAGAGCACACAGCACCACCACCTTCGCCCGCCCCGGCACTACCTTTTGGACCATCGGTAGCACATCCTTCCCTGGCCGCAGCAGTTCAGGCCAGGTATGCGGTGGCCCCCGGAGCGCTTCATGATCAACCCTTCTCTGCAAGGACAGAAACATGGTCAGGATGGGTGGCACCGCTCTCCTGGAGGTGCAGGGTGGCTCTCGGGTGGACAATGCTTGCTGAACCCCCCAGCCCCTGTGCCCAGGGATGGCTCCTGCCCCCTCCAGCCATGGAAACTGGAAGAAGGGAAAAAATTCCCCCCCCCGAAAAGGAAATCATGTGGATTTAGGAAATGCAGGGCCCCTGTTTTATAGCACAAGCAAGAGAACAAGTGGGTTGACAGGTTGTGGGGAGGGAAGGGGAGAAACCTCATGAGCCAGCCGATGGGCTGCAGCCCGCATCTCACAGAGCAAACCATTCCCAAGACCATTTCCCAAAGTTGTAGCATTTCTGTCYGAACACTGATACATTCTTATACCCAGATGGCAAAATATTCTCCAGTCAGTTATTGGCGAGAAAGGAAAGCCATCAATTTGAACAATATCTGTTTATGAAGCCACACTCTTGGTGAACCACAACTCACAAAAAGACACAGCTCTCAACTCACATGCCCTTTGGTCCCAGGTCGTGGATGAATGACAGCTGGCTTACTCCAATGAACTCCATCTGGGGAAAGAAAAACAGATTCCCCCATCTTTCATACTCCGAAATCCACAAAATACTTTGCTTCATCAAAGTGACTTGTCATAAAGACAGAACCTCAGATCCTGAGCAGAAGTTACCCACCATCGCTTAAGCTTCTTCAAGAAGACCAAGAAAAGTAGTTTGGTTGGGTTTTTTGTTTGTTTGCTAGTTTGTTTATTTGAAATGTGCTTTGAAGAACACATTTCAGGCAAYCAGGACAATCAAGATCAAACGTATCATAGGGACCCACCGGCATTCTCCCTCCCGGATCACTGGCTGAAACGAGGACTCAAGTTTGACACTGTTCGGAGGTCTGTGTGAACCTGGCTGGCTGCCTGAATCCCCTCCTTCCTCCAGTGAYCCTCATAGAAAGGCTGGAAAGGGAATGAGCACACATACCCAGGGCTGGGAGCAACCTATTCCCTTTGAGTCCCCTACCCCATGGACACACACCACATGGGTTCAGCCCCTCAACCCACGAGCATCCTCCAAGACCATCGCAGCAGGTCACTCCCGCTCAGCGCTGTACACACTCCACTGCCCYGTCTGGCCCCAGGAGCCAAAAACCCCCAGGAAAGCCACGGTGGGGCAGGAGGAGAGCGACTTCAAGCACACTCTCCATGACTTCTGCCGGTCTGCACAGAGCTCCACGGCAGGCACAGCCTGGGAAACCCACGTGCCATACTATCAAGTTTACCAGCAAATCTCAAAACCAAGCAACCTGCCTCCTCATGGCTCCTCCTGCTTCAGCAGAGATTGCAGAGGAACGTAACGACAAGCAAAGCCAGTGAGAAAGCACAGCATGATTACGTTCAYCTCTAAAAATAGGACACCAGGCGATTTCGACCAAGCAGGCTTTTCTTGGCAGAGCAGGACATTCCTGAGAGTCTGCCGGTTATTAGCCCTGGGCCCCGTTAGCAGGGAGAACGCCTGCCCTGGGCATTCCGTGCAGGACAGGGCTTGGGCAGGAGCAGCCCTGCAAAGGAGCTGCCTTCCATGGCGGAGGCTTGTCTGCACCCAGGCACTTTTAATTTATTATCGCATACAATTCTCCAAGCGCAGAAAGGTGCTCAGGGCAGGGTGAGAGCAGGAGTTGCTGCCCTTTGGTCAGGCAGCAAGCCGGAGGGAACCCTATAACCACATATTTTGGCAATGAAGCCTGCTGGGACCAAAGCCCAGGACTCAACCCATGCTCCCAACCGCAGCTGGGACATGAGATGGTCTCAGGGCCAGCTTCGGGGCATGCCCACCCCTGCCCCACAGCAGCTCAGGTGCCAGCACCCAAGGAAAGGCTCTCCTCCAAGGTGGCCACTRTCACCTCCTCTTTGGCAAACCAACCTCAGGACCCTCATTGGCAAAATCCGATTTTGCACAGGAATTACAAGGATGGACCCATAAGTCTCGGAGATATTTTCAAACGCTAAGTATGACAAAGGTAAATTTGGGGCAAAAATCTATCTTGCAGTTATGGTGAGGGTGGCTCAGGCTCCCTCCCCAACACCATCATTTTTGCCCCACAGAAGTGGCAGTAGGACAGAAGATCCTTCCTCCTCCTCACGCTCTGCYGCTCCTTTCCAAACTTCTCACATCAGCAAGGTCACGGAGAAGAACAAAGGATCTGTTGTTCTCCTCCGAGTAGCTCAAGGACATAAAGTAACCTCTATTCAGTAGAGGCAAATTTAATGCCCTCGTTTTTGGGTGATTTCAGCCTGTTTTCAGAAAGTGGCTAGAACCAGTTATTCCAYGCTTTTACTAACAATCGTGCTATCACCACTCTCACTACATGTTCTGGAAAAGCACCAGGTGTGACCTACGAATGGTTCAGCTGTTTCTGCAGTGACACTCGGAGCGGGATGGGGAYATCTGAAAACCCAGCGTATCCTACAAGCTCTTATCAGAGTTCCCAAGCGAAGTCTCAGGCCAGTTCTTTGCCCTGGATCCCATTTTCATTTCTCCAGAAAATGGCTGGCATTCCCCATCAGACGAATCAGAAACCCAGACATCTCTCTCACAGTGGGCACTCAAAAAAACCCACACATGAATATCAAAACCCTTTGAAAACGTTGGCTGCAACCAGAAAGCTGGCAGCAATCTGAGGAGCACTGCATGCAGAGAAATAATTGTCCTCAAAGAAGCAAAAAGAAAAAAAAAAACAGGAGGAAAAAATTACTTGCAGAAACAGGACTACTACTACTACTACATAAAAATGAAAGAAAGGTTGTCTGGCAGCACAGCAACCTGCTCTTCAACCAAGGAGTCTTTGAAAYGGCAACGACAGTGACAGGAGCCCATCCAACACGTTGATCAAGCAGCACCAATTAGGARCGCTGGTTTGTAAAAAACCCATAAATAAATTCCACCAGTTAAAAGGAAAATTCCCCAGTGCAGTGGAAAATATCTGATCGAATGATTTATTATTATTATTATTGCTGCATTAGCTATTTTTACTGTTACAGTGCCTTTCATCCGAGGTGCTCGTCATTCACAGAAAAACCAAGAGGGGAAGGCAGAGCAGCGAGGTGCTTTCATCTCCTTCGCATCTGAATTCCTGCGCTGCCCAGCTGCCTCCCCGGGGAGCCGGCATCCCGCTCTGGTTTCAGAGCGATCTGCAGCAGAATATTTTGAGTATGAGATATGGGCCTAGAGAATGCAGTTTCAATGACATTGTTGTAGCAATAAAAAGAAAAAAAAAAAAACCAAAAAAACCAAACAGACGGGAGTGATCAGCTGCAGAAAGACAAGCTATGAAAGGTGGAGAACCAGCTGCAAGGCGCACGGGCCCCGGTTTTAAACCATCCCATTCTGCCAGCAATGTCGAGCACGCATGATTTATGTAAGTAAAAATTTCATGGAGCATCTGCATTTCAGAAAGAATTCAGCAGCTCCACACTGAGTTTTCATTTCGACTCTTGTTTTTAATTTAGTGGGTTAAAAAAAACTACAAAGAGGTGATTAGCAGCGGTGGCTAGCAATAAAATGAAATTACACCACTGTTCAGAATAATATTTTTGAGCAAGATGCCAGCTATTTCTTACACRTAAAATTTGCTTATACTAAACCCAAATTAAAAAAAAAAAAAATATTAAACATACTAAAGTTCAAGTGCAATAACTAAAAATAATGAAGGGTTGGGCAGGGACCTTTGCAATGGTCTGCAGATCCAAGTGCCATATCAGAGGCAAACCAGCAGCCACTGTCACATATCTGAGTTGTTCTGACATTGTACTGCTTTCACTAAAGACGAGGTTTTTACACTCAATTACTAAAGCTCATGCAAAGTGTTACAGACACACRCACTTTGGTTCAACCAAATCTTATTTTTTATTTTGCTTAGGCATCTTTCAACTATTGCAGCTCATACAAAAAAATGATGCAGAGGTCCAATTAATAAAATTTGTATATGGAATACAATCAAGCCCACAGGCCACGTTTCCCAATGTTTTTGGGCTATATTCCCCCGATTTCCATTTCCCAGAAAAAAGTGTGGACAATTAACACACTGAGCTTCCCACAACATTCATTTTAGTGGTAATTGTCTTGAAGCATGTCAGCCCAGAAGTACTATAAAAAGGTTTTGGAAAGGACTAGAAGATGACATGAGATTTAATCATAAGTCACATAGCCAAAAGGAAAAAAAAAAAAAAAAATAATGAAAGGCTATGAAGTCTGGAGTCTGATCACAAAATACAATGCATCTACCAACCTATTTGTGAACTCCACACAAAACACACTGTTACAATGAATGCTGAGAAATTAAGGGAAATGTGAGAAGGCTGTAAATTTCATCAGTCAGAGCTACCCAGTCAAAGCAAGGGACACTGGGTACATCTCCAAATGATGATGCTTCAGTAGGTTCTATTCCCACAGCCTGCAGGAGTGTCACCTAGAAAGGTGAGAGGCTGTATAACCTCTACAAYGTCATGTGGTCACCATGGACCTGATCCTCAACCCACCGGGGACTTCAGGTCTGCAAAACCGCTACAAGCTCAACTTGAAGGCTCGACTCTCCCAGTGCATGGCACGTCCTCGAGACRGTGTATAAAGGGGTGACCCTCTCACTGACAAATAATAAATTAACCACAAAATGCAAAATAAAAGAAGTAAAAAAGCAAATTAAGTAAATTGTGCAGGTCAGATGTAAAAACATCTCCGAGGAGATGCAATTGCCCAAGCAGGCTCTTCAGAAGGACCAAGGGCTACGCATCAGGCAGGTCACAGCTTGCCATTGCAACTCCATGTCTGACTTTACAAAGAATTTAGGATTCTAAAAAACACCTCGGTGCACGGATTTGATGAGAGGAACACGAAGGAGTCAAAATGTGCTCCAAGATTAAGACAGTTACAGCATTGTCAGCGTCCAGGCAAAAGACTTCTCAACCACAGGAAGAGCAAAGCCCTCATATTGTTCTAAGGAGGACAAATACAGTTTCAAGGAAAATGCCAGAAATCCCCACTTTAGTCTCTAGTTTGAGAATGATGGGGGTTGTTTTGTTTTTGTTTTTGTTTTTGTTTTTTTAAGGAAACATGTTTCTCCCTGTGCTTTCTTCCAGCATCACCTGCAGGACCTGCCGCACTTAGCGGCGCCGCCGTTAGCAGAAAAGTCCTCACTGAACACTTCGCTGCGGCCAAATCCAGCAACAGCCAACAATAAACTGAGAATTGATGTGCAAAGTGACATCTGGCTCCGGGGGCCAGGACAGAAGGGCGATTCAGTGCAGGAGGAGGGGAGCACCCCACAGCTGCCCGGGCAAGGCAGGGCCGCTCATCTCCTCACCCGGCCCCCACCGCGGCAGCCCGCCTCGAACCACAGACTGGTCAAAAGATCACCCACGTTCTTACACGAGCAGAAATTCTCCAAAAAAAAGCAACGCCTGCCTAAGAGTGACAAGACGGATCTGCACTGTAAAATAACTCTCCCCCGCTTTGCATATGCTACTGATCAAAATTGCCAAGTTATCCCARTCTTGCCTTTAGAACAAAAGATGACTATTTTCCACATGCAGACTAACACAGCTCTTGACTGCAGCAGACCTAAGCTCCACATCCTGTCCCCAAAAGAAGCATTCTAAGAAACACAGGTCCTCTCAGCCCAGATCTGAATTCTTGCAACCCAAAGCACGATGGCCAACCCAAAGCACGATGGCCAACACTGGACAAGCACTTTGTCCCATGTAACAGGCAGTGCTCAACACACCGAGCTCTGCAACAAGAGCACACACTCCTTTGGGGCGTTAGATCCAGCTAGGAGCTGCCCAACATCTCTACACAACTGAAATCCTGCAAAAGAGTGGAATTCCTACCAAACAACAACAAAAGCCGAAGAGAAGAACTGGCTGCTACAGATACCCTAAGTTTAGTCTACGTTTCTGCCTTGTTTGAAAACCAAGTGTCCCCAGTTATCACCCTCGCTCAGAAATGTCACTAAGCTCTGCAGCTACTTAATGSATGCATCAGGTTTTGCTGATAATACAGGAGTTACACAGTCATTATGCAGCCAAAAAAAGRGGAAATACATTACCATCCCAGGCAGATGTTACACCTGCAGCTGAGGACTACTGAAGAAACGTTCRAGGATAGCTTTCAAAGGAAATATTTTTCCTTAAAATAGGCCTGAAGTTGGATTTGACATTTCTCCTCATTTCAAAAAGACTATCGACTTGTGGAAATAAGCCAGTTAGCATCWCCCTTTRGAAGTGACAAAATACCCGCAGAGGCAGATGGGTATCACTCATACAAACTTAACGTCACTGAAGTCCAGTGAAATTGCACAGAATAGGAACCYGAGACAAATTTGCACCCAGGACCACACACAAAGCCCAAACTGAAGGGGTATGGTTTGGACTCCCAATTGTTTAAGTATTTAGAACTTCAACTTATCATCTTAAACACTTCCCRGAATTAAACAAAAACCCACTACATCATACATGTACTATCAGCTGTCTGGACTGGACTACCTTGAGTAGGTTGTCACTGTGTTATAATACTGACTTCCACGAGTGAGCCATTCACTCTCTTTCTTTGGTTTTAATCATATTACATCTGTGTTGGAGAAATCAGCTAAGCCAAAACACTTGCAAAACTGCTGTAAAATGTTTCTTATATAAGCTGCATGGCTTCTTGCAATGAATTCAACATTTGTAAAGGGAATATTCTTTAGGCATTTAAGCAAACTAATTTCTACTTACTGTTCCATGGTAGTTCCTGTACATCGGCATTTTTAGGATCTTTGTCAAGTAGTCTTCCAGCTGTTTCTACAATTAAAACATTGAAACTTTCAATAAGATGCAGGAATTTTCAAGAAGAAAAACCACAATCCAACTGTCTGGCATGGGGAAGCAATCAAGAAATCAGACACGCTTTTCAGCTTGAATGGATAAATAAAAATACATTATTATGTGCTCACGGAAGATTATAGCTCAGCAGCATAAACAGTTYGATCACAGGTTTTTTATTGTTCACAGATCCATGTTTGTACCTTCCACCAGCAGACCTGTTGCTTGGCACTGTCATTTGAGAGGTCAACTTTCTTGACTGAGCCCAAGTTTCAGAACAATKTTAAATACAAAAATCAGTCCCCGCTGTTTCTGACCCACACGAATTCGCTTCGTGAGAAAACACAGCCTCAGACTCAATCGAGAGCGCCTATTTAACCAAAACACCAGGTTCATGGGGTGAGGAGCAYGGTGATCGCGCTGCCCTGTCCCAAAGCCACGGAGAGGGCAGTGGCCGGGCCATCRGGCACTGGAGAGCCCGTCCTCCCAGCCAGGAGGGGGAAGAGAAGAAACCATCACGGGAGAGAGAATCTCTTCCCATCCTCATGGTAACTGGGCAAAGAAGAGATTAAGCTGTTTGGGCACGGGAAACTGGACAGAGTCCTATAGGACACCAAACGAACCGAAAAGAAACGAATGTCATTGGGACTTTTGCCCTTCTGGCGTTAGCATTACAGCACTGCCGCTACCCAGCTGGGCAGCGGGGGTATACATCCCCATGGCGAAAGCTGTGGGATTCCCACAAGGAAACCAACAGGTGGGGAAAAAAAAAAAAGGATCTAGAAAACATTTTTCTTCCTCTTTTAAAYCAACAGCTCTCTCCTGAAACTTGTGGCACAGCGTCAAAGCCGTGCACAGCAGGGAGGGTTATCTGCAGTGCACAGCCACGAGACACGACCTTTTGGGACCTGAGGCTTCAGCAGCAGAAAGCCCAGGGAGTGAACAGCAGAATGAGAAYGATAAGCACAGGGTGAATAAACATGGTGGGTTTTCACAGACTTTTTTTTTTTTCTCTGAACAGAGAAGCTGCAATGAAGAGGTAGGAAGACATCCACCCTCTTCATAGAAGGGCCCATCTGTTAACATCTGATGAAGTTACACAGAACACGTGTGCCTCAGCTAAAATTACCCACTTCAGCATCAAGAGCCTGACTGTCATCTCCTCTTTCAGAGAGGGACAGGACTGAAATCTCTCAGATTTTGATGGCCGTGGGGCTGCCTCCATCACACAGCTTGACTCTGCGAACTGCGTCTTCTATCTTTAAATTGGAGCACGTGGGAGGAGGGGAACCACCACTCTGGGCATCGTGGTTTTGCTCAACTGCAGAGGAAAACCTCACCCGTATGAACCCTGGGAGCAGCATCMTCCTCTTTGGCGTTAAAGCTGGACTTGTCAAAGCCTAAGTTTGTCAACCAAAAGACTTGAATGGTAATAAAACAAGGGYTTTGATAGCGTGTGACTTTGCAAGCAACCTGCCTGGCATCTCTGCGCCTCAGAAGCCCCCCCAGGGCATCCCTCCGGCCCCCGCAGACCGAGCCGGGCGCTTACCCTCCTGCTGGAGAAGTGCTCTTCCCGCACCGTGCTCTCCGCCGTGTGCGGCAGGCTCGGCATCTGCCTCGGTTCTCCCCTTTTGATGGATTGTCTTCTCACCGTGTGACTGGAAGGAAAAACAAACCCCGACGTTGAATCTAAGTGCTGCAAGTGTGYGTGTGCCTCGCTCCGTAACCCTTCTTGTGCGATGCTTTTATTTTTCCCATCCAAATTCTTAAAAACTGAGAGATGGGTAGGCAGGAAAGCAAAAAAAAGCAAGCGTAGATTCATTTAAGAAGCCAGTCTGCTCCAACTGGCTCTCAAAACAAAAATACAACACAGAAATATCAGAGTTTGATTTTTCAGGGTCCCTTTTCACCCTTTTAAGGAAAGGAAGCCTAAAMCCTATTTTTAGGGCATTATGTTCCCCCAGCCCTTAACCCCTCATAATTTTACCTTTCCTAGTATCATCTCCCCACATTTCTCCACATCAGAAGGCTCTTGCCAACCCACACCACTTCTCTTCCCWCTYCTCTTCTCTTTCCCCTTACRCTTCCAGCCACCCCGAGCACCAAGGCCAGCCCAGGCAGGGCTGCCCACCCATGCCGGGGACCCCCACACCTCCCATGCTGGCAGAAAGCGACATCGCACCAACAATCTCCATTAGCATTAGCAGAACCCTTCCCCAGTTTCAAGGCAAATTCAGCTCAAAAGTTGATAACCTGGGACCCAACATGCTTTCTGAGTCACCAGGGAGATGCTTGCACCACTTAGGTTATAGCTGCTAAATATGTAGAGATTGAACTAAAGTGTCCTCCTTATAGCAAAGAAATGGGATTGGTGAAGCCACACCAATATACCATTAAAAGAGAAAGTAAAATCGTGTCTTCCCAAAGCCCACCGCGTCCGCAGGGCTGCACACTCACCTCCTGGTAGGGATAGGGATGCGCACGAAGGCTTTGTACCTCAGCAGCTCCCTGTGAAACTCCTGGAAGTGCTTGAACTTCCTTTTCACCTGCCATGTGAACTCTCCGTGGGTCAGCTCGATCGTGTAAACGTTGGGGCTTGGTACCTGCAGCGGAGAACACCACCACAAGGGCCGCAGCTTTGAAATAAGTCATTTTCCTGCAGCTGGTCATCTAAGGAGCCCTCATTCAATTTTACTTAAGGATCATTCCGTCTCACAATTTCTTGTTCTGCTTTATTAGGTTTTATAAACAGACAGGAAACCTTCCCTCTCGAGTGTTTTTCTAAGACACAGGCATTCCTGCTTCCTCAGCTCACGAGCAAGCATGCGCAAAATTAACCCACAAACAGCATTTTAATACAGTTCTACGGAAATTAAATGAAATTTCTGGAGGTTCTGACCTTCTTTGTGGAAGTAAAGCGTTCAACTTCCAACACACGCACTCGAACAGGACATCCCGTGAGGTACGTCTGCGTGCCCGGCTCTTTGAACCCATGGGTGTGATAGATGGCAGAGAAGGGAATGCACACTGGAAAGACCACAAACCCCGTTAGCTCAACAGCCTTGTAACCATCAACGAGGGCATGAAAGCCAGCAGATAGCTGCAATACTTTAACATGGGAGCATTTACACAGCAGCAGTAATTCCACTAAAATATACCAGGTTTTAGTTAAGAGAGCTTAAAGACAAGCTTTCACAGAAGAGACTTGACTTGAAGAGTTCCAGTGCTAAGAGTAATGCCTCCTGGTCCTAAAACAGGGCCAACGGCTGGGCTTGTACCCTGAGGTTGTACCCTATCAGACAACAGATTATCGGTTGTTAAATCCAGGCGGRACGCGGGGTGAGAACGTATAGACATCAACTCACCGGCGCCTTTTGGGTCATTTAGCACCTCTGAGTCGACCTCCTCCCCCTCGAAGTGGAGCTCCCTGGTGTCCAGGCTCTCGATGATATTGCTCATGTCTGCAGCGATCTTCTTCAGCGTCGACGTAGCTGCATGGCTTTCRGCTCTCACTGACATCTCAGGGACCCGCACGCTGGAGCCACGGGGGGCTGGGGAGGAGGAAGGCGCAGGGCTGTCAGCACCCCCTCCGCAACTCCGGCGCGGYGGGGCCGAGGGGAACCCCCGCCAGCGTGCGGCTCCGTCTTCCCTCCAGCCCCTTACCCACATTCATCCCAACTATCCCCATCCTACACACCCCATGCAAAACGCCCAACCCTGCAGCTACAGTAAACCACTGCCCAGAGCGGTGAAAAAGCACAGGTAGCTGCAGGCTACAAGAGAAAATTTCCCCCGATGCCAGCACCAAACTCCRGTTGTACTTTAAAATTGAAAATACATAATATTTCACTTTCCAGTTACAAAAACCTGCAGGGGGTTGGTTGCAGCTTAGGAATACCTTCACGTATCGATTTCAAAGGGAAAGCAAGGAAGCTTCTGCAGCAACTCGCCTGGTCACCTCAGCTATCTCTATAATAACGACAACGCACCAGAAAAAAGCACAAACTGTATTAATGCCTGGCCAAATCCTACACCTAATTCACACAACGCTATTTCCCAGGCTAGGCTGCACAGAGGAAAAGCTCACTTAAAAAAATCAGTAGGCGTTTTGTTAAGTGTTCTTCCTTTGATTGAACTAGTGATATAAACTCCTGGCATTATTAATATTTCCTCTGTTTCTATGCACCTTACACGATCGCCCGTGGCATCTACGTGTCTCGTGCTCTCCCATGGCTCCATCCTCTCAGAAGGCACAAAAGTCACAGCCACGAGGGCTCCTGTCCACGGAGCAGAGCGGGGTCAGGGGCACCCTGATGCCCACAGAAAGCCTGGGAGCATCACCGGGTGGATGCTGCAGCTTGTCCTCACCCCTCCAATAGCCCCCCAGGGAGCTCGCACCCCTTATACAGCCCCAGGGGCTGCAGGGGACCAGCCCACCGCCCTTCTGTGACGGGGACAGCGAGCGCGGGGAAGGCTGTTGTCTGCTCAGGCAGTGGCACTTGGAGATGTTTGGGCGCTGATGACTACAGCACTTCCCACCTTTATCCCCACCCACCCATGCCAGGAGCCTGAGTCAGGACAAAAATGGGGAAGGAAGAAGAAAAGAAAATAAATTAAAAAAAAAAAAAAAAATCAAGATGCAAGGCATGTCCACCGACAGTGACGCAAGCTTTCAGCGCTTGTGAGTATTTGCAAAGCTGCTTCTTCCTCCTCCAGACTCTGCAACTTGTCAYGGAGCTGCGGACCCGACTGCTGGTCCCTGCACGAAGCCAAGCTCCAGCTCCTGGGTGTCTACGTGACAAAAAGTCCCTTCAATCTTTGTTCTGCTCTGCTATAAGTGTCACAGCTTGACAGCTACGCTGAAAAAAATACAGACAGGACAAACTGGCAACACTTTACAGAAGCCTATACAAGGATGCCCATTTACACCCATGGAAGCTCTTACATTGTGTGGAAGAATGATTTTAAAAAAAAAAAAAAAAAAAGAAAAAGGAAAAAAAAAAAGTGCAACATTTCTGATGTTAAATTCCACAGAGAACACTGTGCAATTATTCTTGAGTGAGCGCCATAGAAAGAGCTGGATATGCCGTAATTTGGAAATAATTTAACATTTTAATAATTCATGTGTTTAGCTGCTTTTGAAAGAACATTCTTTATTATCGTTTCCTCTTGAAACAAGTACATAATTTTACTACTACATAAGGCTCAAAAACATGTTAAAATCAGTTGCCTTCAGGAAAAAAAAAAAATCCATTTGCACACAGACTTGAATCAAGAAAAACTGGGTCAATCTCTTCTCTTATACCAAAGTAAATGCAGAATCACCAGCTTCACCTTGGAAGCGAGGGCTCTGAGGGTCTTGGTGGCTCTGCCACCTTCCACTGGTGGACCAGCACGTCACTTCAGGAGATCCGTCTGAATAATTCAAACACAAACCCACACATGTGTACCCCCGGGGACCTCATTCCCCTTCTATCCAGGGAGGGCAAAAAAGGAATTTGCACTAATCCTCGCAGATGGAGGTACACTGAGATGTGGGACGATCAAGCCACTGACATTACCCACTGCTCTACCAACCTGCACAGCCTCCCTGCAGCGGGACCTCCGTGCCTCCCGCTCGGCACTCCACACAAAGAATTTTTTTGGCCACCTCTAGCTGGAAACAAAGGAGCATCTTGCTTTGTATTTCTTCTGCCTGTATTCCCATTTGGAAACAAAGCACTGTTTGGTGGGGATATTTTTTTTTTTTTTTTTTTTAGTCTGAAGAGACACTCTTGCTTCATGGAAACTTAAGTAGAAACTTAAACCTCAAAAGTAGAGGTTTGCACCGTCAAAGAGAAGACAAGCCCGAACACACTTTGTACGTGCCATGCCAGCAATTAGACTCGAAGGAAACCAGCAAACAAATACCACATCGACAGGGCTGGAGGAAGAGCACGGGGACAGGAGCCAACAGGGAAGGGATGTGCATCCTCCCTCCTCCTCCCCTCCCCGCCGTGCCAGGTACAGCCGGGCTCCTCTTGTCAGATTAATTGACGCAGTCGGTTAATGGATAAACAATTAACCAGTGTGTGCAATGATTATTTGCTAAAGACCACAGCGGGGCTGCATAACTCAGGATTTTTTTTAAAAGCTAAAGCTGTTTTCACAGCTGGCAGAGCCAAGTCCTGGGATAAAGCTGAGTCCAAATGCAGTTGGACCTCAGTCAGTCCCAGCAGCAACATTGCCCCCGTCGAGATTAGAGCCAGATTATGGGCTCAAAAGGGAAAACGGGACTTGCCTACAGCCCAGCCAGAAGCCCCACGGACCCGGGCAGCGGCCGAGCTCCCCCGTCACAGCCGGCTGCCGCAGAGCCGGAGGGCACGGGGCAAACCCGGCCCCGGGCAGGCAGGGCTGCACGGGGGTCAGCTGGAAAGACGGGACGTACCACGTCCCTCCGAAAGCTTCTGTAAATTGCTTTATATGGCGCTGCTCGGTAAGAGCTATTTAACCTCTTGGCCAGAGCTCTCCACGTGGACACCGTCTGCATTCCCACAGGGAGGCTGAGGAATGTGCCCGGGTTAATCTGCAACAGGCTGGGTGCAAACACGTGCCAAGCACGGTTATCCGTGATTCAGCAGCAAAATAGAAGGGCTGCATCAAGGAGGCCCTGTCTATCCAGTGCCACTCACCGCTTGCACTAATGACGGACTAGAGAACGGGCTTATAAAACTTGCTGATATTGCCAGCTTCGGAGGCTGCAATTACGTGAAGGACAGAGAGAGAACTCAAACGATACTGGCAAATTGCAGGAGRGTGGAAATAATAGGATGAAATTTATTAGAAACAAGTGCTACATTTCAGTATTTGGCTGTTGCCRTCCAGGATAGAAAGTAAGCAGCAGTTTGTTAGAGAGAAAAAAAAAAAAATTGGAAAAAAAMMCCCCAAAACCAAAAAGAAAGACAAGGGTTTCAGTGGGTCAAGAACCAGCAATTGGAACAAAGGCAAGATGCACAAACTACTGCCTGCAAGCCAAAAAGGAAGACAGGGTGCAGGAGACGGGAAGAGCCAGATCTAAAGCACTTCACCAGTGAGAACACAGCGTCAGGACTGAGAGATGGAGGAGACTTGGACAAAACACGACAGCAGTCTGCAAGTGTGTAGAAGACTGCTGTGAGCAGGACGGACAAGAGATTATYGCTCTGAATTGCAGGTTTAAAGCAGAGACTAGGGAGAAAAAACCCGTCTAATGGTAAAGGACATCAGACTGTCCAAGAGGGGTTTGCAAGTCCCCAGGGCTGTCTGGAAGGGCAGGTTGCCCTTATTGACCTTTCCGGGGCAGGGGAGGAGGAACAGCCGCCCCAGCTCCCCCCAGAGACCCCCAGCACCCACRTACCCAAACCTGCCGCAGGGGCAGCCAGGAGCTGGCACGCCGACCTGCRTATTAGCAGAGGGAAGGTGCTGCTCCGGCTTTACCTGGCTCGAGGTCTGCCTGGGCAAAAGCAGCAAGGAGGAAAAACCAATGAAACAAAGTCAGTGGTAAAGGAACACTTTGGAAAGAATGAACAAACAAGAAAAAAGGGAGATGGTAAAAAATTGAAAAAGGGCAAAAACATACTAAAAAAAAAACCCCACAAACACTGCTGACACCACATTTGTCCAGCCCAGTTTTCAGATTAAYTATTTCCTCTTCCAAGCACAACTTAAACTCTCTGACTCCCTTTGACTGGGTGTCCCCACAGCACACGGGCCCCACACCTCTTGAACTAGTAAAATATATACATTGGAAATAGCGACTGCACCGAGAATCAAGGTTTCAGCTACAGGAAAAGTAACTATAAAAATCAAAATTAACTATATTAATCCCTGAGCCCTTGTGAATGTATTGCAAACCCATAGCCCAATCCTGCAACTTTGCAAGCTCGATACCTATTTTTGTTACTTGCCATTTTGGTTATGTTTTAACCCCAAGTTATTACTTAGGGGATCATATGACAATCTCAGCCTTCGTTAAAGAAACAGTGTTTTTCTACTTGTTGCRTAGAACAACAAAAGCATGGCTTTAAAGGCACGGAAGCTGAAAGGCAGAAAATGCATATTTTCAAAACACAGAACTGTTCATGAATATTTACGAAGACATTCAAGTCCTGATGTGAAAATTTATGCAGCTGGTAATAGCACAGACTACCTAAAATTTGGTCAGCCCAAGTTTATTCTCTTACACGTATTGTGGTGGATCTGCAACAAGATAATCACTGCTCCTTAACGAGGTTACGATGCTGACAAGCACCACACAGAGCTATGAAACCGAGAAAGTCTTCATTTGGGAAAGAAGGGAGGAGGGAAGAGAAAATACATCCAGTAAAAACAAGCATTTCCTGCTAATGCCTCCCAGGGTTTGATGCTCTACATCAACTCCTACCCCCACGGCGAGAAACGCTATAAGCTCTGAAAATTACCCTCGTTCCAGTTCTCATGACATCTCTCCCAGTGCAGTGACCTTTTGGCAAGGGCTGTGACAAGCGACCTCCGTTCCCATACTTTTTTGTCCCGCAGGCAGCGGCCGGTGGCAGGACCCACGCGAGTCTCCCTGGCCCCACTGTTCAAAACAGACAGGCTTGGGCTAAAACAGGGCAAGGAGATGGTGTTTTTAAAAAGGAAAAAAAAAAAAAAAACAAAACAAAACACCAAAACCAAAACCCAAATGACTTAAGCCATGAATTTCCTCTCTCCTCCTGCTGCTGCCAGGGTGCCATACGGACACTGAGAGCCCAGACGAGCTGCCAAGGAGATCCTGTGCACGATGCCCTCCACAGCTATTTGCCCTGCCTGGTGSCGAGGAAGCTTTTCCACGTAAGTATTTCCCCGATTCCTCACATTTTAAACCTAAAATTAGCTCAGCTGACAAGAACCCTTTTTGAGGAGTTATTTGCATCCCCCAGGAGAAGCCAGGGCTCGTCACCAGCCCCAGATTTACACCCTGGCACACCTTCCTTCCACAGTCCTTGGCAGGTCTCACACCTCCACCGAGCAGCTGGGAAATGTCCCCTGGGCTCAGGGTCCCCGCCTGGGCAGAGGATCCTGCTTTTCCAGCCCAGGAAATCCACATACTCATACAAAGCAAAAAARACACGCAGTTTTTTTATTTATCAGTATACCCTCCCCCACTAATTAATCAAAGTCCAAGGGCTCTTGTAGATGGCAGATAGCACGTTAAATTCCCTACATATGAAATTAAAAATCAAGGGGGTTCAAAAACGCTCAGCAGTAACTTAACCCTGCTCTTAAAGTTCAGTACATGGAAGTCATTTAGCCCAGATGAGCAAGCGGCCAGCGCGGCACATGGAGACGCCTCCTGAAAATCTGCTCTTCTGGATGCTCATTCTACAGGGACAGCGCAAGAGGATTAGGGGTTTATTTTTTAAACGCACACAAAACAACCCTAGAACAATAAATAAAGCATTGCTTCCATCCTGGAAAGATCTGGAGCTGAAGAAGAACTGAAATATGAATCCAAATCAACAACAAACATCACGTTCAGACATCATCCTGACCTAAATTTCTTATCTTTGGCCCAATCCTGATAAAACCAAAATATTTTAAAACACTCTGTCCAAAACAATTACTCTCACAAAGTTCCTACATTTAATAGTAATACCTCTAAAAGCAGGAACCAATTAGCACTTCCCACTTTAATGACTGCAGCATGGCTCCCTGGTTCTGTTTTATCGATTTCCATAGTCCTTTCCAYGTGAGGCTTACTGCCAAGCCACCARCCTGCCCGGAGGAAAAGCGAAGTCATGGGAATCCACAYGGCCTGTTTGCAACAGGGGACGAGATGCTTCAAGACTGGGATTGCCTGGAAATAAGAGGTAAATCTATGGAGGTCCCTGCTGCGCTATCTGGACCGGGGCAGAGCCCCTTCTGCCCCCGTACTGGGTCCTGCAGCATCTGTCCCACAGCGTTGGTGCTAGAGAAAAGATGACAGAAAAACATAGGCAGGTCAAGGGAAATGATGAGGTAAGGCACCGGTCATCATGACGGGCAGCGCYGTCATTATGCGGTGACTAACCCACTGCCGCAGTCAGAAAACCCCTCTGCGCCGCGTTTTTCCCCACACCCAGGACCAACCTAAGCGTCAGGCCCTTCCCAAGGACTCATTTTATTTGCTTTACAGAACAGTGACATGAAAGGAGAAACATAAACATCCACAGATGAGCATCGGCTGCTGAYCTCACGCCGATGTGCTGGCTGTTCTGGCTCCCGCTCCCCCCTGCCCAGCAGCACAGCCCCCGCTCCGGGAGGCTCCGCAGCCTCCCCCGGGAAGCCGATCATTAGGTATTTATCAGTGACTAATGCCGGCCCTTCACGTACGTATTCATCACCCTGTTTTGGATTCCTCGGGCACAGAGGAGAATGTTTAAGTACAGCGCTCGCACCTCCCGCCGTGCATCCTCCAGGGAGGTGTGCTCAACCCCTGGATCTMCACGAACCCTCCACTCTCTAATGTGGTCATGGCACACACTCGGCACCCCTAAACCCAGGAGCACTGCACATAACGCCCTTGAAAGCCAGGACAGGGGATGCCCAGAGCCTCCAGCACCCGGTTATCTGCCCCCAGAGACCCGCTAGYGCTGTAGCTGCAGAGGGCGAAGGGAACCGGTTGAGAACCCCTCGGGTACCAGCACCATCTCAGCATCACCAAACCCCGCAACAGAGGGTGGCAAAGGGAGTCCTGAGCTGAAGGAAAAGAGGGGCTGGAAAAAGCGCCTGCTTCAAAGAGCACAAACAGTAGGAAGGTCAAAGGATGCAGCTCTTCAGCGTGCTGGCAGACACACAGAGCTTGGCCATAAAAGCTTTATATAAAATCCTAAAACCGAGAAGCTTGCCAGGGCGATAGCGTAATGCAAAGGACTCTTGGAGTGACCATCCCCACAGCGATCAGAGGTGACAAGGACCACCGCGGTGCCCGCGGGATGGTAAGCATCGCTGCCGCTCTTATATATAGTTGAACACGTCCTATAAATACAGGACATATTTTCATGATCTAAACGTATAGATGTCTACGCGGCTGACGTCCTGTACATCACTCAACGCTATTCTGGTATCTCCCGGTGCCATGTCTGCTCCAGCGACTGCCACCTGCCAAGCCACATTTCCGCAAGGAATTTTGGCGGCTCAGAGCCGAGCGGGCACGCTGGAAGGCAGCCCAGCACCTCCATCCCACAGCGGGGTTAGGTGGCAGCTGATAAATGCAAACACTTACAGATCTTCACATAACTCCCGCCAGCCAAGCTAAACCCGGGGAAAGCACTGCAGCCTGCGCTGGGGGAGGGATTTGGGGAACTAAACCAGGAYCTCCCAGCCACCGCTCCCATCTCCCTACACAGGCACTCGCTCCYGGCGGTGGCTGCTCTGTATCAAGGCAGAGAGCGCAGGTACATGTCAGGAGGTCACCATCCCTCTGCTTACTGCCAAGTTCCCATTGAGTGGGAAGATGATTTTTCTTTTCTCCTCCTGCTGTTAAAAACCACACACGAAAAGCACACGAAGGTGCTAACTTTTTGTTGACCCTTTATGTGACCCGCTCAGAGAAATGACAAATTTCTGTGGGTATCACAGCAACAAGGAGTAGCAGATTGAGAACACGTATTTTTACTAATAGTTTATCGCCTTATAAAATGCCGTTTCTGTTGTCTTGATTTTTTTGTTTGTTTTAACGGAATTGCTCAAATAATTTGCTCAAATGGAATTGCTCAAATTGGAAAAAGAACAGTTGGCATGAGCAGAAGGCCACGGTGGAGCAGGAAAGTAGCACCACAGCTCAGGACTGAGCACTCCCGCGGGAGCAGCAGCCAAGTCCCGCTCCCTCCCCTGCCCGGGGGGTCCAAGGCACAGGCGCATCTCCCGGGGTGGCCTTCCCAGGGCACCACCAGCTCCAAGGACAGCCACTGCAGGGTGACCACTGCAGGAGATCAGAGCAYGAAGGTTACGACTCACAAGCTTAACCCTCCAGACCAAGATGGGCAGCTGTACACGATGAGACAAAAATTAAATATTATTTTCCCCCCTCAACTGCCACGACCTTCTGGAGCAGTGCTGCTCAGAAAGGTGTATGCAGGCAGTTTTCTGTATGTACAAAAAAGCTGTTTGGCAGAAAGAAAAGCAATAGCTTTGGGAGAGAAAAATCCTGAACAGTCTCGGACAGCAGTTCCCATCTTGCTGGTTCTTTCTCCCAGTGAACAAAATGGCTCATTTGCCATAACCACTGCCAAAACTCAGTGGGATCAGGTCTAACCACAGAAATTTCAAAGGCACCGTGAGTCATCTACTATTCTTTCTTGGTAAGACTTAGCACTGGGTGGGACACTTACAAAAAAAAAAAAAAAATCAATTTGCAGGAAACCTCTGTCATGGAAAAATACACTTCAGAACATCTCATGGGGACTACATAAATAGACATTTAGAAAAAGAGGAATGAGACACCAAAGCACTTCTTTTCAAAAAGACTATACAACGCATTGCCTGCTCTCCAAACTGTTTCAGGACCCCTTTAGCTGTGACAGAGAGGACAGCTGAGCTTCTTGGGAGACCCCAGCACCCACGGGTGCTTCTCACTGCACCCAAGAAAACACCAAACAAGGCAGATTTGTGTTCTTCACGTGGAAAAGCCAACTGCATCGTGTAACTGCACTTTACTTKAATTAAAAGAGAAAATGCAGGCCCAAAATATCCACTTGTTTTACCTTGTGTGTCACATTCAAAGTTTGTTGAGGGAGAGAGAAAAAACTTTTTTTTTTTAAATGGAAAAAAAAAAAAGCAGCTAGTTGCCTTTAGCCAGGTAACGGGGTGCAGTTACAAGGTACTGCCATAGCCACAACTCCCCAGGTTACTGAAAGTGTTGGAAACGTGCAATTAATTCCTACTGCTGGTTTATTTTTACCCCGGGGATCCCTGGAGACTGCAAGCAGGAGTCAGCCCAGCTGATGGTGAAGAGAAGCCTGTGCTGCGAGGTGCGTCTGATCCGAGAGCAATGCAGTGTTCTGGGTGGGGGACATAAAGACCGAGGGGAAGGACAAGAAATGAGGATTTCTGATTAAAAAAAAAAAATCCTCCCAAAAGTCCAGCTGGTAAAATGGGAGAAGTTTCTMGGAAGCAGCTCGGTGATGCGTCAGCGCCGGTGGCATGGAGGAGCCCCAGGGCTCGCCACCGGCGGGACCCTGATGGGAGAAGAGCCGAGAAGCAAGTTCCCGCATAGCAAGACAACCAGAAAAAAACCAAACTGGCTGTGAATCACCCGCCTGCACGGGCTTGGACAGAGGCCGTCAGAGTGCGGCTCTGTGGGACATTGTCTGCCTGATACTGCCCCTTGTCTCCGCRCGCCGGAAGGCTCGTCCCGGAGAAGAGCGGTCCCTCTGTGCCCGGGCCACCTTCCCCTGCCGCGGGGAGGCAGCTGCAAACAGCCCCCAGAGCTGGGGAGCAGCACCGGGACCCCCCCGCCCGCCCTGGGGGAGCACAGGGAAGCACCAGGCGTTTATCAGTGGGTTTATCTTATTTCACACAAAAAAAAACAAAAACCCCAAAAAAAAACCAACCCAGCCCTCATGTGAGGGCTGCACACGTGAGGGCTCATTGCACTGGCAGAAATAAAAATCTAAGACAGGAATCAGGCCCACTCACAGCTTGCCCTGAAAAATGCAATCAAGGAAATTACAATTTAATTCTTCTTCCACCAACAGAGGTGTAAACCAGAAAAATAACTCCCAACACCATGAATATTGAATATACTGAATTGAATATACTGACTGCTGCTGTCAGTATAGCGTAAACAGGACTCCACACCCAGGGGGGAAAAAAAAAAAATCTCTTTCTGTTGAGTAAACCTGCAAATAGTGATGAGGTTTTTCATCCTCAGCTCTGCACCTCCTCTCTCAGAGGCTTTCCATACCCCACCCCAGCTTGCCCAGGTGGGCAACGGAGCGATGCTCTTTCTCTTCTGCAAAATGCCCACCCCATCACCATTCACATTGCCTTTTTAGTACATCCTTTCTCCCTAGAGAGTCAGTTCCTTAGGGCAGAGGACCGTTTTTTATTTTATCTGTCTTCTCTGCCAGAAAAAAGGGGATAGAGGAGGAAGAGACAATGCTATTACACTAAGATAACTAACGCAAACTGGCTACTTTGCTGTCAAATCCTTCTAGAGATGTCGCACAATTTTATTTGCTGGAGCTCAATATGGTCAGAACTGCATCCCCAGAGCACAAAGGGGAATTTTTAAGGGARAATGGTTGCAGAAACATGATCAACGAAAGAGCAGAGAGGTGTGAACAYTGCACGTGGCTGCAGCCGGCTTCGATGCCGACTCGGCGCAGTCGAGCAGACGCGTGCCAAGGAGACACTGCCGGGTTCATTCCCACCCAGCCCCGCTCTCGGACACRTTTTCTTGGCAACAAAGCAAGCACATTAGCCCGATAAGATTACAGTCTCAAAGTGATTATCTCRATACTAAAATCTTGCATCCCATTTTGGCAATAAACCCTGACCATCTGCTGCATTGTCACCCTGCCTGCCGTACCGGCACGCCACGCTCGCTGCTGGAGCGGCAGCRGGTCCTCCTGGCAGTTGCTTCACCCCCCTCCCTGACCCCTTTTTAGCAAGTTTTGTCTCACTGGTGTCTATTTAGACTTGTGCGAGCCAGAGCAGTTTTTAAATTGCAAGTTTTTATTCTCAGAGGCAAAACTCGCTTCCCTGCTGGCGCATGGCTTCCTCGCCTCCCCTGGTGAGGGGGCAGCACGTGCCGGGGGGATGCTTGGCACCATCCCAGCTCCTTTTGGGGTCCCGGCTCTCCAGCGTGGGAGCARCAGCCACCAGACGGCTTCTCCACCCCTCCCCACGCCAGCAGGTGGGTGCCCGGACGACGCAGCACCCCGGCGCAGGCGAGCCGTCTGACGGGCATGAGCCCCGCTCCTGCTCCGGTACGTAAACCCCCGGGTTGCAGTGGGGTTTATCTGCTTTAAGGATCTAGAAAGCACTAAATGCCACCGGATCTAGAAAGCACTAAATGCCACCGGATCTAGAAAGCACTAAATGCCACCGCAGCGCGTGGGCATGAGGAGCGAGGGCTGCGTGAAGCACCCAGGGCAGTGGTGATGCCGACCCCAGCGATTAGAAACCTCCCACTATTATTGCATGGAAACAGAGAAAACTCTGAATCCTGAAAACACAAATACATATATATGTATAAAAAAAAAAAATCAATGCTCTGCAAATCCATGTGTTTCCCTCCTGTTTGCTCCCCTCCAGGCACAAGAGCCAGGGTAAGGGTGCATGTCCCCTGCCCCAAGGACCACAGCTGCCTCCTGCCCACCCTGGACCCCCCTGTGCCAAGCAGGTGCGGAAGCAGCGTGGCAAATATTTTGGAAAGAAAAGCTGGCAAGCAGAGCTTTTTTTTCCCCCCAATCCCTCCACCACCCTCTGCTTTCCAGGGTGTCTGCACATGTGGAGCTAGTACGGGCATCTGGGAGATGCTCACGAGTCCATGAAAGTGAGTGGCAGGGCAGGAGCACCTGGCTAAACATCTGTTAAAGATGATTTTTATACATATAAACAAAAAAAWTAAATTGACAATATATATGTACCGCCATCCTGCAGCTCAGCAGGGCCAAGGTCTGGCCCCACATAGCTGGCTGCAAAGAAGCCGGGCTGCGTGCCAGCTACTCACACATCCCACATCTCAGAGTGCAGAAAAAGCATGGCAAGCAGCACCTGAATAAGGACCAAAAAAACCTTCTTTTTGGCAAAAATAAAGGCTGGCCAAGGTTTTGTGAAGGGAAAGAAAAAAGAACMCAACCGCAACTTCCATCAGACACATGGCCATGACCAAATCAATCCCGGTCCCTGCAAGAGTTTCCAGGGTACAGGGCATGTGAAAGCAAGTTAAAAAMCACATCATTAATTGTCAGCCAGACAATAGGAGGAAAAGGCATGAAGTGTTCGCTCTCGCCCTCCCCAGCCTCAGCTAAGACCAGGTGCTTAGTGACATTAGACACTCCAGCTACCAAACACCCAGRAAAAAAAAACCAAAAAAMCAAATTGCTTCCTCAGCTCTATTATACAAAGATTCAGGGCCACTGTACAATGCTCGTTCCCACTCAAACTTTTTTTATTATTATTGTTTTTTAAATGACTTGCTACAAAACAGCTATTTCAATGTGAAATTAAGGAACCACCTGTTTGCAACAAAGACAACAGGAGAAGGGACCTTCTCATAACAGAGCATGATGGCTTGCTGCCGTGCTCTGGGGCTTCAGTTGTTTCAGAGACTGAGTTTCTCCTTTGGTATGTTCATTAGGTAGAGATAAAGAATATAAATTTAGAAGCCTCTATGAACATTAATAACTGATATCTTCTTTATTATTTCATTTCAAGGGAATAAAATTTGTGGCAACACTGGCAATAAGTGCATTCCCCTGATGTTTCTTTCCCTGAAGATCTGCTAACTTGCTTTAAATCAATTACCAGAGAAGGAATAACTGTAAAAACCCAAGTTCAGTTCATAATTAACAGACAGAGGAGACCCAACTGCACTTCTGTGCATGGTTTATCAAGGAAGCGATTTCTCAACACACTCAAGAGCAGACCCACTGTAAACACGGGATCCTTCCTCTACTGCAGACACACCTGTAGTCTAAACAGCACTTCAYCAATTACAGGGGATAACAGCATCAAGTTAACACAAACCTTTACACTTTGCTACTATTAAGAAAAGCAGTAAAAATGTCTAGGTGAGGCATGCGATTTCAGCCCGCTTCATAAAAGACTGATTTCACCAGCAAAGATTACCTACCTAGCGCTTATGATTTTATTTATATATATGTAAAACAGTATCTTCAGCAGTTTAAAGAAGCTGCAATTCTGATCCCAGCAAACTCTTTCCCAGCTGCGAGAGCTCAGGAGACACCTGCCAGCAACAGCATTATTTGTGGCAGGAGTTCAAGCCTCGCAAAATAAAAAGAACATCGTGGCCCCCAGGAGAAGTCACTTTATTCAGTCTTTTCCAGTAAGACCACAGCCTCAACACTAATTTTCAATAATCCTGGAAAGGAGGATRTTATGTATCTGGACAAAATTAAATGTGCAAATGGGTACTTAAGTGAGACCCTTTGATCTTCTTTAAGTAGGAAAGTTAAATCTTGGCAAAAAAAAAATTAAACAGACATACCTCTCTTCATAAACTTTCATTTACACTAGTACCTGGCTGYGGAGGCAATCGGACTGATTCCCTACATCAGCCTACAGGAATCTCTGTAAATTTTAATGGAGAGGGATCTGGGTTCTTCCCCAGCCTGCTTTGATAAGCCTCAGCCCTCTCCCCCATCCAGCCAGGAAGCTCTGACGGAGCCTGGGGCTGGCCCCCTGAGCAGAGGGGAGGGCAGCRCCGGGGCTCAGCCCCCCCCAGCCAGCTACACCCGGCACGAAGACGGGCGATGGGGATGCCGTGGCGGTGCAGGCATCGCAGGTCTCCCACGTGCTGCACCCCCAGCTCTGGGGAAGGCCAGACCCACTTTCCCACCGCAAAAAAACCACCTGATTTTACAGGTTTGGTGGTATCTCRCAGCAAAAGGAAAAGAGGAAGGGCCCCTTTCAGATGCGGGCGAGCACAGGGCAGTTGCACAAGGGGGGCTGGCGGCTGCCATCCCACAGCGGTGCTCAGAGCATCCTTGGGCAGCRCTCAGCATCGCACAACACTTACCCTGAAGGAAGGGGCTTTCTGCATATTCACAGTAAATACAGTACAGACCCATGACAGGCTGAAAAGGAAGGGTAGCCCAGGGCCGAAGGGCTTAAAATTGGAGCTTCCCAACTTCTGGCAAAGCTGGGCAGGATTTGGCCACGAGACCCAAGCCACAGAGCTAACACTCCTGTGAGCATCATGAGAAGAGGCGGTCAGAAATCAAGTTCCCCAGTTACCTGCGAGCCTCTGGCATGAGCTCACACTATCAAATGCTAGAGATGGCACRGGAAGGAAAACGTGAATTCTTGAGCGATTAAGGACACTCGAAACAGAGTTCCCACCCCCGGAGCTGCAAACACAGGCAGCTACGAAACACAACGCCGCACGCAAACAGAGAGCATTTGTCCCAGCRGCCATGGACGCACCAGCCTCGCCGTGACATCCCATTACTTAYGATCTTCAACTGATTTTCAAACCAGCAGAGCTTCATCCACCCAATTAAACTATCAGGGTCTGTCCCCCAAACAGCCACGTAACTCCTACTGACTTCAGAGGCATCGTGCAGATTTACTTAAAGGAGGGATCTGGAGACCACGTAGACCTGGACACATAATACGTATTGTCCTGCTGTGTACAGAGAGCCCGTGTCAGCCCTGACCGCGCAGGCAAAACACTCCCGAAGTCAACGGAGCTGCACCGGCTTGAATCATTGCCCAGATCTGAGGCATTTTGGGGGCTGAAGATTTCCAAAGAGCAGCCTCCTATACCAAGAAAGAGCATCGTGCCAAATAAAGAAAAACAGCAACAGGCAGAAAAGGCTTTCACTGCAAGAAATCGCGGCGGAACGGGTTGTGTCAGCCAGCTGCCAGCATGTTGGGAAACTCTCAGGTTTTTTTTCCCCACGTCCCGAAGCGGYGGCTGCTAAAAGGGACAGGGCAGCGACGCAGCTTCACCACCTTTGGAGACRCACCAGCCAAATACATCTCCAACACTGAAGTTCACAGCAAATGTCAAGCTAACACCTCCGAATTCCCCGATCCAGAGCTGCCTGTCCCCCCCATGGCTGACTCCAGCCCGGCGTAAGGCTCCTCAGCCTCGCTGGATCCAAACCTCCCCATCCCAAAGCATGAAAAATTAGTAAGTCACCCCAAGTGATAAACACCTCCCGCCGGCAAAGTTTGCTGCCCAGCCTCAGCAAAGAGCCCAAGCTGGGAATTAACTTGAACATAAGCCTCCTTGTGTTTAAGTATCTGCCTTTTTCTCCCCGAAAAGCCAGCACCCCCCCCCGCCCGCCGGAACCCAACCGCTCCGCAAACAACCGGCAGCTCCGTCTCCTTCTCTACCGACCTCCTGCCCCCGTGGAAGCGGGTGCATCGCGGTGCTGCTCCAACCCGCACGGCCCCTTCCCAAGGAAGCGGCGGCCCCGCAGCCGCAGGAGCCGCCCCGGCCCCGGCCCCGCCCGGCCCCGCCGCCTCGGCCCCGGCACCCAGGCGGGCTCCCCCGCGGCAAAATGCGGCGCGACCCAGCCCACCAGCGCCCCAGCCTATGAGCACTTGCTAATTACGGGGAAACCACTCCCCGCGAGTTGAGGAGAATATTGGCAGGAAGGGTGGAGGGAAAGGGCCTCGTTTTTATGGTGGGCGCTTCTTATCAGAGAAAAAAAAAAATAAAAATTCAAGAAATGATCCATTAACGGCGAGGRGAAGGTCTGCTTTTTTATTTCAACTTCACAGCCCTGCGAGTGCAGRGACTCAAACGCAGCTTTCCCTTTTTTCCCCTTTTGTACTCTTCTCCCAGAAGCCCAAATACTTCAACGGGGAGAAGTCAGTTTTCCCTTACCGCTGCCAAGAAATTACATTTGGCGAGGGGAACAAATGAAAAAGTCAGTGCAAATTAACAATGAATTAAGTACACATGCAATGTTATTTTTAGYGTAAGACAACCTAATAATTATGGTCACACAGTGTTTGTATCTGAGCACATGCTGCATTTTTCATGTTACTTCTCATACRCCCTTTTTAATATGCAAAGAAGCAGATTTTTTAGCGAGAGGGAGAGAAAATTTTTGTGCTTATAGAAGTGTTGAACTGACAAGCGGAGAAGCAAAAATCCTCCATACGTTAAACAGCTGTAACCCAGGCTTGCATACTGGCGTGCTGGTAAAATGCCCGAAACCTGTCTGCAGTACTACAGCCTCCACCGCCCCAGCTGCACAGGGGACATCTTGGTGACTTTTTCCAGGGAATTCAGTGTTCCCACCTCTGTCTCTACAGCAAGATTTCAATCTGGTTGTTGCAATATTTTTCTTCCTTAAAGGATTTTTTTTTTTAAATAGTAAGGAACTGAGCCATGGTCCTCAAATCTGCATGAGATAAATAACCCAACTTTGGTCACTGCTAATGCAGGGACAGACGCTGCCCCTGTTCTGGCAGTGCAATACTGAAGTGTCTCCACGTTCTCCACCAGAACAGTACCTGCTTTGCTCTCGGGCACACCTGCAGCGCATCAGCTCATCTCGTTTACACTGGGTTTACTATGACTTGGCTTACCAACGGCTTACTAAAACCAGTGTGAGTGATGTGCTTCACATTTAACATCAAACTGAGAAATCCAAGGTGGGTTCCCAGTAGCACTGCAACACGGCTTCTCTCAACTCATGGTGTTGGGCTCAAACACTGCTACACTCAGCACGTACGGAGAGCTGTGAGTCAGGGCGGCTCACCAGTGCTGTCTGTATTGAGCAAGGAAAAAGACAGCACAGACATTTCTAACACTCAGTGTCATGAGAGAACAAAGCAACAGAGAAAATCAGGGTGGAATTCTGCAGCAAAGAATAAGGGCAATGGGAAATAAGAAAAGTCACCCTAWATCACTGGTATCACCTTTCCACCCCAGGAAAAGAGCAGGCAAAGCCATGCTYGAGAAGGATACGTTACCCCACGCTGCAGAGAGGGTTCATGCTAACGCCAACATATGGGGTGGGAATCGGTGGACAGACRGCACGGGGAGCATCCTTCAGGGTACCCGTCTGCCCCGGATGCCCCATCTCTGCCATCCTCTCCAGCCCCACCTCTGCTAACCCCGCAGCTTCCTCGGGCGGGAGGCCAGCGGGYTGCAGGGGACCTCCACCACCTCCCATCTCTGTGCACCTCTCCATGCGCGTTGGTGCAGAGAGGGGACATCTCAGACACTGAGAAGAATGACTCTCTCTCCGCAGACGAACCCCTGCCCCCCCGCCCAGCGCTCATTTCAGCGCTCATCACCTATGCAACTGGCTGGCTGAATTCTGGCAAATCTTTACAAATCCATAAACCTTAGCTCAGTTAATGCATATTTAATTTCTCTGCTGCTAGGTTTATTTTGGCAGCCGCTGTGAGCMGGGCTAGACCAGCAGCAGAAGAGAGCAGCCACTCTCCATGAGCATTTTGGCATTTACACAGCACAATTCCCCTCTCYCGAGCACCACAACAGAGCAGGTTCTCCACCCACAGTTATCATCTCTTCCAGGAGAAACGCCGTTGTGCCTGTGTCCATTAGTGATTTGCTACACTTGCCGTAACCTTCCCTGTCCCAGAGGCAATTCATGAAGTGGATACTTGGCACATACCTTCAAAAATATCTCGAGCTCTGAAGAAACACAATATTGTCTGTCAGGGGTTTCTTTGGTTCTCTGCTCCCACCTGTTTTTCGATCTTCAGGAAYTTCTACACATCCCTCGGAGGACACTTACTGCTGTCACAGGGAGTGCAAAGTTTTCTTATTTCACACGAGATGCTGGTGCAAAGAGCGCGCTGTGTGGCAGTCACACAGGGGTCGATGCTGCTGCAGCCTGTAAAACCAAGGTGCGAATATTAGGAATCTTTTTTTAAATTTTATTTAGTTGCACTTCATTCATGTTTTTTCTTCTCTCCAAAATTTTTCATTGCCATGCCTAATGAGCTGGCCAGAAGTGGGGACACATGAGGCGTATAAAGGCATCTGCAGAAGGGCTTTTTGAGGACTAAGAGCCTATGCTGCTGAACACCAAACCCAATCCTCCAGCTGAAAGATAACACAAGAAAAGAAAAAGGGATTTTTTGKKTTTTTTTTTAAATACGGACCTCATCCCCAATATTGGTCACCAGCTGGCATGAMAAACACAGGGAGAGGGGAGGAGCAGAGGGACAGCAGCTGCTAGACACTAGAAAAATGCCAAACTATGGCCTCAGAGCAGGCAGGAGCGACCATGTGACAGCACAAAGAAGCCATCAACTTCTCCAAGTCTCCCAAACCATTTTCTTGCACCCAGAAAAGCACTCTCCCCTTTCACTCTATGGCAAAAAGCAGTTTTGCCTGAGGGCTGGAGCGCAGGAGGGCTCTCGGCGTTTTCAGCCAYGGCAGGGATCCGTCTGACGTATTGAACACAGATGTCATCTAAATACAGGGTTTTACCTATAGAGTTTTTCTCACCAGGTTGCTTTTCCTTTGTTGAATGAGCACAGCTATACTGGTACAAACTCCAGCGCTGTGTTATTTACAGGGTTACAAATAACAGGCTATTCCCCAGCCTGGTGCTGCTGAMCTGCTGTGCTTCAGCTGACACCCTTCACAGCAACCGACACATTCCTGGGTAGCTGAAGTATCAAAGATGGCAAAAACAAACAAACAAACCATCAATTCYTTGAGTTGAGCACCTTTCTGCCTGTCTTTCCTGTCTACAGCCTGCAGGACCTTTTTCCTCCTTGTATTTCTTCTTTAGCCACACAGACCCTCCCTGGCCCCGAGCGTGGATGATGCTGGTGCCTCGGCAAAGCCATGGGGGCTGGAGGGGAACTAGGGGAAAAATTGGGGAGTAGTTTYTCCCCCAGTTGGGAAGGAGCCTGCAGAACCCCAGGGGAGGGAGGAACTGGCTGCATCGCCTGGCAGTGAGACGAGGGCTGGCTTTGGCATTGTGTGAGGCTTTCAAGCTCGAGCACGGGACACCACCGTGCCTCCCGCTCCTGCACCCTGTCCCCAACCTCTGCTGAAGCCATACTGCCTGTTGAGCAGCAGGTCTGCAAGTGGTGGTGGATCTACCACTCCTCTGCCAGGTTTCCAAATGGTCATTCACTTTCCACATAACACAGTGACTCTGCAGCTCTTTAGGACAACAGGGTTGGTGTACCCTGTATACCTGAGTGTCACCCCACTAGGAACTGGAAGTGTGTTTTGCTGTAGCCATTTCAGAGCAGAGCAATGAGGAAGGGCCTGAACATGCTCCCATCAGGTGGGATGGGGCAGAACASTGCTCAGCTCCAACTACCCAGACCACCACAATACCCACAGCGGACAGATGGAGCCCCATGGATGTGTGCACCAGACACCCCAGTAAAACCCCGCRGGGTCCACGCTGGGGCAGCCACTGGTGATGCTGCCAAGGATGGAGCAGCCCAGAGACCACCTAACACGGGCCAACTGGCATTAAGCCACATACATGCACAAAAAAGTGATTTTTATTGTTTTGTCCCACGACTAGTATTCCAAAAGGAAAAGGGGGGGATGTTTGCAGAAATCACATTCTCAAGTACATTATTTTTTTTCCTCCCCCCTTCAAGGACCGCAATTGTCCTCCTAACTTCGGAGGAAGAGGCAGGGGAGGAAGTTTTTTGTGAAAGGCACTTAARCATGATGGCCTGACTCGGCCACGGTGCCTCCTGGGAGTTGTAGTCATATCTTCTCCCACACCAATCGCTTTTTCTGGCACAGCTCCGCAGCAGAGTAACGCTCCCCATGACACAGCAGCAGCTGCAGCCCCATCCCAGCCTTCCCCGCCTGCACGGCCAGGGGACAGCGGGACCCCTGGACTTGAGTTGCTACRAGACAGCCCAGGGGCTGCTCAGGATCCAAACCTTATCGGGCTTGGCCAGAATATTTCAGTTTTCTTTCACACCCTCCCCCTCTCACAGAATTCCCATGGAAACAAAAACAAAGCTCTCGCTGTTTGGGTTTGGTTGGGGTTTTTTTTCCTCCGCTTGGGGGGGGGTGAATGAAATTGGTAAGTGAAAAAATAAAAAAAATCTATAAAAAAAAATGCATGGAATAAAACATGAGATACCRCTTCTAGCTTGATCTTCCCCACAGCAGTGCATCTCCGATCTGTGTCACCCCTTAAGAGCCTCAGGCGACAGAACTGGGTCTCAGAGCTAAAATAATACGTTCTTTCCTGTATTGCAAACTTGCTTTTGGGCAGGAAAAATAGCCAAGCCCAAACCCTCCCAGCCCTTTCCTCCCTGGCACATCGTTCCGCAGGTACCTGGATGCCACCGTGTGGCAGCTGCCCCAGGCAGCCCCGGCGCCGGGGCAGGGCTGCAGGGCAGTGCACAGCTTTAAGGAAAGAAGAGGAGGGAAAAAAAATAAAAAGGAAGGTTTTTTTCAGCAATTCACAACACTTAAAGGAATGCCAAGCACGTCAGTATATGAAGCACAGTATCTGGAGGAAGGAGAGAGTGCAAACCGTCTCCTTATGGTGTTAAGCTAAGACACACACTGTCTTTCTATTTAAAGCCCTACAGAAACACGAATGCCAGGTTTGAGTGAGCTCAACAAGTCCATCGGAAAACAACTTGCATGGTCCTCCTTACCACAGGATCTGGGCACCTGCCAGCTTTTAATGCCTTACCATTCCCACACAGTGGGATACRACCCACCTTTACCTGCTGGAGAACTGAAGCCTGGACCTGGAAAGGCATTTAGTTAACCACAGAGACCAGAGTGACCTCCCTGGGGTCCAAAGCAGCTTTGGGATGGGGACACCAGCCTGCAGGGCGCTCAGTGCTGCTGCCCCCCTCCCCTTTCCCTCCGCCTGGGAATCGATGCTGGGTGCAACCCTGGCTGTGCTGAAGATGAGAGTTTTGCTAGCAACACCAGGTACCCGGGCATGTCCTGCAGGCCAAACCATCCTTCCCCCCCTACCAGCACCCCCAAACTGTCTCCTGCCAGGAGGGAGCAAGAGGAAAGCAAGATGCAACCTGGGGCCAGGGTTTGGGGTATGCCTCGGTTTTCCCTCGTCTTCCTCAACAGCACTGTTGCTAATGTATTCTAAGATGTAGTTCATTAAATGGTGAATTACACATTTTATCATTTGTCCATAACAGATTGTCAAGTCGGTGTGTTATTATTGGCAACAGGAAAGGAACTAACTAAAATATTCTTAAAGTATGTAATGAGCACTTGAGTAAGAGTTAAGTAACGAGCCTTTCTTTAGCGAGGAATCTAAGCAAGACACGCTCCACCCATTTTGTTAACAGACAAAGGCTTACATAAGCTGGATGTTACATAAAATCCTAAAATAGGGAGCCGGAGAACTCCCCCACCTTTGGATGGTAGCGCGATTGCAGCCCACATATACCTGAGCTGACACTGAACTCSCTCTGAGCCGACACGCAGCTGATGGCCAGGCCTGGAGCTGGCAGAAGCAGCAGCACAGCAGACGTGTCCTGCCTGTGCTTACACTCTAGCTTGGGCTACGAGTCTGGATTTGCCCGCACACTTCTCCAGAAACAGCCTGTACAGTAACCACGCTCCAAGCAGCTTTATCATCGCTGGGATGATCGAAGAACATATATCCGTTCTTGCGGTCTCTTGTCTGCCAGGTCAGGCTAAACACCATCCGAGCCCAGGGTACCATCCCAAGTGAGGTATAACCGATGCTTAGGAAGGAGTGTGCAAACGGGTTATGGGGAAACTTCTCCGGGACTCTCCCTGTCTCCTGGGATTTGCAAGYAAGGGACTTTCCAAGCCAGAAGCGCTATCTTTGCGATTTGACAGCGCCTGGTAGCTATTTATTTCAATAAATTGTCCAGTCAGGTTTCGAGTTCACATGAACTTTCAACTTCCGCAATATCATGCAACAAGACACACCACAATTTGCCATACCACAATTTATCTGCGGAGAAAAGGGAATCTGTGTCTTGCAAGATGAAGTACTATAGCTAAAAAAGGCAGGCTGTCAGGGGGTACAATCTCTTAATTGCGTCTTGTATGCCTGAAAGCCTGTCTATCTGTCTCTAGACAAATCATCTGCCTCAGTAAAAAAATGCTTTTTCTCCTTAGACACCTTGCATCCCACCTTAAAATGCACTATTCCAACACTCAGACAATAGATTCAGCCCACACCAATGGTTACTTCCTAGATACAGGTCAAAAAAAAGTCTCAGGGAACAGGATTTGCAGTCCTYTCCACAACCCAGACACCCAATCCTCCTTCTAATGCGGGTATCAGGTGCAGTTTCACGAGGCATCAGGGATACTTATCCAGTTGGGGGAAAAACAGGGGGAGAAAGGTCTTCAGACATGGGATTGTTGGCCAGGCAGAGCAAAACATATCAGGAGTTACGCTCTGGACTACAAGGGTGCTATTCATCGCAGTAATCAGTTTGCTCTGAGGTACTTGCAGAAACTTGCCAAGGCTGTTATGTGATTCTGCCTGACTTACTCAGCATTTGTGATTTGCCTACCCTTTGCTCTAAATAAAGGGGAGCTGCACAGCAACTCCCCTGCTTCTAGAGCATCCTCCCTGGCTGCATCCCACAGGCTTCCCTGGGGTTTGTTTTAGGGGAGAGACAGACAGAAGGCAGGCAGAAAGAGAAAATGAAGAAATGAAATGCAAGCTGTCTTGCCCACCAAAAAAAAAAAAAAAAAAAAAAAAAAAAAAAAAAAAAAATCAGAATAGCTTTGGTTTCTATCATGTTATTTATCTTACTTCAGAATTAAATCCAGATGACATAGGTAAGGCAGTGGTGACCCCTAGTGCCCTCTCCAGCTGCAGCTTCCACTGTCATTCCCTGTATTGATATTTGAGCATCAACAGGGGGAAGAAGCAGCACCTTTCAGATTTGTTCTTCATTCACAAAGCCTCGCCCTCTCTCCCCTTTCAGAAACAGGATCTAATTTCCTCTCCCTGCTCRAACTCTATCACTGCGAGGCATTTGCTGCAGCATCCCTTTGTTGCTGTTGTCTGGGAACAAAATTACACAAGTTTACTTGTGTAAGAACTTCTTATATTCCATTGACTCTATCATAGTACATTTGTGTTTATTATGCTTATAGAAAAGAAAGAAGAACCTATTTTGCTATCTCCAAGCTTGTCAATAGCTAAGAACAGCCATTCAAACTCCTGAGAAGAGACYTTTGTCTTGTATAAAGTGTATTTTGCAGCACCAAGCCACTGAAAGGAGCACGTCTTTCCTGTGACAGCCATCGGTAGGCACCRTTTTTGGTTGGKTTTTTTTGTTTGTTTTGTTTTTTTTTCCTASCAATGTCAAAACTCTCTGTTCCTGTGACTCAACCCACACCAGATGTAACCCGCTCGCTGAGCTGCGGGATGCTCGGCGGGGGCTTTTCCTGGTGTTGTTGTGGGGAAACAACACCTCTTTTAGGAAAATCCTAAGACACCTCCTTGCAGCTTATTTTGGGATGCAGGATTTTCCTCGAGGAAATAGATGATCTTCGCATAAGCCTGACAGATCTTTAGCTTCCTGATAACGGAGGGCTTTGGGCACCTCCCCTCTTGCACAGGCTTCCCGCCCTGCTGGGGTAGGGGTCTCTGCCCCACCACTGCCCCGGGTGCATGGTACCACCCCAATGCACCGCTCCGGGGGACAGGGTTGTGCTTTCCATCATTTGGCATCTCAGAATTTCATATATTTAATAGGATCTTGTCACCATCTCCTCAGCCAAAAAAACCACCCGCTGACRGTCCCCACAGCGATGTCTCCATCCCCAAGAGAGCAGCAAACGCCCCTGGGCAGCCTCACAGCCTGCCACAACTTTGCCTAATGCCTCTTCAGCTCCGTATTTCTTCCCTGCCCCTTGCAGGCAGGCATCAGCATCGGCAGCCATCACCCTGGCACCCCTCTGGGCCATCACCCCAGGTCCCCAGGGCTGCCACCAATTTGCACCCTCGCCACTCAAACCCCGAGAACGGTTTAGCACTTCCCAAACCCAAAGTAACTCCCCAGCTCAGTGTCAGCGAGCCCTTCCTAGGCTGCATTTAAACCCCCCCAAAGCTCCTCACGGAGCACAACACGGCTCTCCCACCCCGCACACAGCCCAACTTGCTCCATCGGCCTCGCTCCCCCGGCAGATACTCACGGTGCCACCCCAGCTCGCAGCACCATCGCCACGCAGCCGGCACCTCCTTCCCCTTTCGTCCCCGGCCAGCCCATTTCTTCACCAGAAACAACTTCCAGGTTTCAGCCAGCCCTCCCTCCCCAACGTAGTCTCACTTTCGCACAGACCCCCCCAGTCACTCATCCCCAGACTTCCTTCCCCTAAAACTTCTGGGCTTGCTGCAACCCTCTCCACCCCCTCAGCCAGGAAAGCACCACCACCCYCCTCCCCAAACAAGCCCTTTGCTGGCATTTATACCTGTGACTCAGCCCAGCTGAGGATGGATCAGCCAGAGGTGAGGCTCCTTGATGCCACAGCAACATGTGTTTTACTCATTGCAGGGCTAGGCGGGCGTGCTGTAGCTAAAGCAGCTGCATTTTTTCCAGTTTTAGTGCAAGTTCTTTATCTTTTCTAGACCTAACATTGTTCTGCTTATGTGCCTGCTCTCTGAATCATTTTTGCSTGCTTTTATATCTCTAGGTGCACATGTTCACTTGTTTAAATGAAAAGCAACAGTTTCTGAGTTGAAGATCCTTCTAATGTTTTATTTTTAAAGTAGGCTTCAAGGAGGGGATAGGAAGTGTGCTAGTCATTGCATAATTTTATGTTGGTTTTATCTGGYGTAAATCTCGCTTTCTTTTCTTGTATAGTGCTGAGATACCCTGTGCTACCCAGCRTACCACCAACTCTGCGTTGCTCTCCTGTCTCTGGATCCAGCACTGCTCCAACCTTCCCACTTTACTTCCTTTTTCCCCCTGTTTTAATTAAGTGTGTGCAAAAATGTCATCCTCTGAGCCACTGTTTGCTTCTTTCACAATGTTCCGTGCTGTCTCTCCTGAGTTTCTTTTCCTTGTTAGCTTTAGTAAACACCATTWTCTCTTTATTGCTGTTCTGACTGCATATGATCCCATACAGAGAGGGCACTACAAAATCTCTCTCTATAGCACACATATCTTACCTTTCTATAGGTGCATTTTTTTAAATAGTGTATTTTTCTCTATATTCTCCTTTTGCTTGGTGCTAGCTCTGTGTATTCCAGTTATACTCTGCATCTGAAACAACTCTGCCAGGCTGACATGTCCCGATAGCTACTGGCAGCATTAGTTCTGAATATTTTCATTTAAACTCTGGCTTCATTAACTCACACTATTAAAATGCTCAAAGTTAGCTCATCACCTTAATTTCTGRTTATCACACGAATGAGCTTTTGCAATATGCTACTTTCCTGGTTCCTCAGATCTTGTTTATACTATTGGAAAGTTACTCTTGTGAAGTGAAAATGCTTTCCTGGATGTCACCTGAATGTCAGAATCTGAACAAGGCAAAGCTGGATTTGTCACAAATCCAGCCAGTGAAACAGTCCATCATGAGGTGAAGTAGAATCATCATCATTAAAAATACCTTTATTAAAGGCTGGAGTTTATTTCCTTCCAAAGGCTACACTTGTTCAAGGAAACTATAAAACCTGTGGCTTGCCTGACACTGCAGGTCAGACCAGATGATCAGCATAGTTTATTCTGGCATTCATACTTAAAAACTTACAAATATCCGGGCAAACTGCAACTGCATCTGGTAGAGAGATAGTTAGACAAGATAAGGGAATTGCTGCTTCTGATATTAAATGCTCCGAATTCGCCTACAGTCCTGCTGAGACACCCACTTCTCCCACAGCAACTAGTAATGCAGCTGCTCTTACTTTGTTTTCCTTTTTATCTGAGCTCTGTTATAACTTTCAACACTTTCCCGTTCAAAACTTTGTTAGAAAACTGGCCTAATATGTYTTATACCACTTCCACCTTCCTGGTGACGGGGAGCCAGTGTTTTACCACRATTATTGTTGCACTAGTGTCGCCCCAGCTTCTGGCTCATGTAATTCAGAAGATGACTCACTCCTCTGAGTTTGTTCAGTGCTCCGGAGGAGAGGAGACAGTGCCAAGCTGGAGGCAGCTCTCGGACCAGCTCCTTAACGTGCCCAGGAGCAAGTGCTTCCTCTGAAGTCCCCGTGCGGGGGCCATGCAGGGTGGCTCTGTCCCCTCCTGCCACCGCCCCGTCTCCCGCCCCATGCTGCGCACACCATCTCGCCGGTAGCCCACGGGCAGGGTGGCCGGAGGAAAGAGGATTTTTATGTCGTGGCCCATTGGGTGGATCACAACAGGGAAAAAAAAGGGGTTGAACGAATCATGAAAGTTTCAAGACACGACGAGCTGGAAAAAGCCACAGGCTCTGCAGGGGAGGCAGAAGGAGCGGCGGCTGGCAGAGCCGAATGCGTGGTCTGAGGTGACCAGCAAGTCCCCAGAGAAGGACCAGACACCCCGCGGCACCGCACAGCAAAGACGTGCAGACACACGGGAGGAAACGCAGGCTGGAGCAGATGCCACCCMCCCAACAGAAGGCACGCTGGAAAGGTTTTATTTTTCCTTCAGAAAATCTATCAGGAAGCATAAAGCTAGTCTCAAAAAAGTCATTTTACTCTTTAACAAGCACGCATACAAAAAGGCAATAAGAAATGTTGTGCACCGCCTTTCCAGAGTTTAAACCAAACTCAAAGTTGCCATCAGTCCCAGTTCCCCAGTACTGTGCTCCCAGTTTGCTCAAGCCCTCCACTGAAACCAGCAGCATAATTCTCTATTCCTCTTTTTTTTTCCAGATTCCCAGTCATTTTGCACAGTCCAAGTAAAACATGTTAAACCAGGCTTTGCCGTAAGATGAAAACTGAAAAAGGAAGAACAAGTGAAAAAAAAAACCCGATTAAAGAAACACAAAACCCTGCATACAAAGCCCCAGCAGAGTCCACGCAATCGTTTCCATTTATACTCACCAACACGTGAGCTGCGCGTATATTCTCACCTTCCTTTAATTCCGTCCATAAATCTGGGAAGACCAGAATATTACAAATCACAGCGTGCTCAGCAGACAAAGATACCCGAGTGTACAATACAGGATGAGTAGCCTTCACATGGAAGTCTTTTTCAAGGAAATAACTAGACACAAGTGTTTACCTGAGGTTTGGGATCAGCGTGTTGAGCAGCACGGTATTTACCTACGTGTACTGCAACGCCCATTTGCCTGGTTAATCCATCAGGTCCTCTTTCAACAGAGGAAAACGTTAAAGGAAAAGCATTGAAAATTTTTGCATTGCATCTAGTTTTTGCACTCTCTCAGCTGGCAATCGGTGTCCCATTATAGATTGCTGAAAATTATTAACAAACATATGAAGAACACTAACAAACAGAGCAACCAGTGGCATGCAGCCTCAGAGGTGTCAGTCATTATTAAACCTTTAAATGAAAGTGGCCGTGAAGTGCCAAATTACCCTGTTTTACCCTCTGTCACACTTACTGAGGGAACGTAAACCTAAACCAGAACCGGTTCTTCAGCAATGTAATTATAAATACCACGTACAGCAGCCTGTAAAACACACCCAGAGACAGGCTGCTTGGTTTTTAGTTTCTTTTTTTTTTTTTTTAAACTTTCTTTGTTTTTTAACTTTCTGCCAGTCCCTAATGGATACCTGGATACCCAATTATCTCAGGTCAGCTGGAGGAAGACCATTGCTGGGAGTTTTCTGGCTCTTCCCCATGTAGATGAATGACATGAGTGCGAGGTGTTTGATCGGCATCTGCTCCACAGCTGCAGCCCCCGTTTCCAGCTGAGGACACCAGAGGTTTCTGTGCTCATACAAGAAGGGCTGGCATTTATTTGGGGTCATGGCATCATTACTGGCACCTCTCCAGGCAGATCCGTATGCAAACCACCAGCATTTACTTGGAATTTGTATTAATGTTGAACTGAAAAGCTGCTTTGGAAGACACCTCTTTCCCAATCTTTGAGTTTTCCCAGTAGCTAAACATCTCCAGGCTGGTTTATGTGAATGAAGGTTGCAGCTGGGTGTGATTCAGAGCTGCACGACTGTATTTAGTATTGACTTAAGTAACTGTGAGCAAACTGCCCAGCCCAGATCCAAACATYCTTATCTCCTGCCAGCGCCGATCCTTCTGTGTTTAAAGCAAAACCATGCTTTGGAGTCAGGAATGGAGTTAAGCCGACAAAGGAAAGGACAATTTCACATCACTTTCTCCAGCTGTTGGTGGAATTCCCAAAATTAAACCTCGTGCCAACGAGTGCCCCACTGAGCCAGCCCCAGCAAACTCCCGCTCCAGCCAGCCAGCACTTACCTGGGTCTGAACTAAATTCACTGCAAAGTCCCCAGAAACGATGCGACACGCGGTGCTCGGCTGTTAATCCGTGGGACACAGCCAGCGGCGTGAAATTCCAGCACCGCACTGTAGATGCAGCTATTTCTGGAGCCCTTMTGGAGCCTGCAGAGAGGACCTTGGCAGCTGACCCACAAGATGGGTGAAGTGAAGAGATAAGCGGGTGAAGATACGCCAGCAGCAGCGCGGGATCGCCCGTCGCCGCTCCAGCTCTGAGGCGCTTCCTCTTTCCGACGTCACTTTAATGTTACACCGAAAGACCAAAAAGCAAGCAGCTCATGGCCTTTTTTTTTCTTCTTTTTTTTTAATAACTAGTTCATTTTTATTGTTTTAAAGGTAGGAAGAAGTGACTTTTTATCTCAAAGCAGTGGGACAAAAATTGTATAACATACCTGCATCTAATGATATAAAATGGAAAGGAAAAATCTCCTGTAGTTTTCAGAAAAGCAGGCAAAACTAGGACTCTGGCCAGCCACTCTTGTCATCATTTTTAACAGATCTGTGCTGTGAGGGTATTCACACTACTTTAAAAGTGGGTGAACAGAGGTAGGGAAGTGAGGGGCTGCACGGTGATGGCAGAGGAAAAGGTGCTTTGGGATTGCAAGTTCTGGCTCAAAACGCCTGGCCCCTGATACAGCGTGCTCATCCAGTATGAAACCACTCAGCTATGTCAAATTTGCTAAAATATCTTGACAGGGTAGCTCTGCTTTTCTTCTGCTGCCCATCTGGTCCCGGGGGAGCCATGCACACACAGCACCCCGGTCCCACAGGGGACATGGCCGGCCGTGCGAGGCTTTCTAAGAATAAACTGGGGAGGGAGCACACTCCTTCCCCACGACCATCGAGCAAGATGATTGTGGCGTATTTAGGTGTCCAAATATTGGTTTCCTTGCAAACAGCCCCGCTTGCACGGCCCCTCCGGGTGGGGGTCCCACTGCTCGCCAGCATTTCCTTGGGTGCATCCCACCCAGCCATCATCTGCCATGGTACACAGCTACTTATAGCCAGCTGGCTAATTATTTCATATAAATACTCAGCATCACATACGATGTTCACTGAAATGACACCCCTGGAGGGACTGCAGCCATGGGTAAGGCCACACTGGAGCAGGTTTACTTCTGAAGAGACTGTGGCTCATAGACAAGGCTCCACTTGGAGCAGGTGCTCCCCTAAGGGACTGCAGTCTGTAGATAAATCCAAGTTGGAGCAGGGGCAAGGGGAGGAGTTTATTGCAATGTTAAACCTGATGGTCTGGTCCAAAGGGACCAGGGGTTGAGATTTTAATGGAAATACCTTTAAATTGTTGTAACCCAGGATTTGAGTTGCATGAGGAATTACTATAGCAGGAACCACCTGAAGCAACGGAGGACAAGCCTTACAAGAAGCCGTGCAAGTGCAGCAGTGACCCAACTCCACACAACACACCACCTCTCCTGTCCTGAGTGACCACCATAACAGATGGAGCCYGAGGTCATGGRCTAAATGAACTCAATGGACATTTTGYGGACATTTATGGACATTTTATGGACATTTTACAAGAGTGGTCCAGAGACTAAGGGAATGATATCTGTGCATTATAACAAAGGAAGGAAAGGGGGGGGGTGGTTAATGAGGATGTATTGGATAGTGTGGACCTGAGCATGATGTAAATGGTATGGAATAAGGGGTGGAGAATGTGCTGGTTTTGGCTGGGACAGAGTTAATTTTCTTCATAGTAGCTAGCATGGGGCTCTGTTTTGGATTTGTGCTGAAAACAGGGTTGATAACACAAGGATGTTTTCATTACTGCTGAGCAGGGCTTACACAGAGCCAAGGCCTTTTCTGCTCCTCACCCCACCCCACCAGCGAGCAGGCTGGGGGTGCACAAGRAGTTGGGAGGGGACACAGCCAGGACAGCTGACCCCAGCTGACCCAAGGGATGTCCCACACCATATGGCRTCATGCTCAGCATATAGAGCTGGGGGRAGAAGAAGGAAGGAGGGACGTTCGGAGTGATGGCGTTTGTCTTCCCAAGTCACCGTTACGCGTGATGGAGCCCTGCTGTCCTGGAGATGGCTGAACACCTRCCTGATGATGGGAAGTAGTGAATGAATTCCTTGTTTTGCTTTGCTTGCGTGTGCGGCTTTTGCTTTCCCTATTAAACTGTCTTTATCTCAGCCCACGAGTTTTCTCACTTTTACCCTTMCGATTCTCTCCCCCATCCCACCGGGGGGAGTGAGCGAGCGGCCGTGTGGGGCTTGGCTGCCRGCTGGGGTTAAACCATGACAGCACCCCAAGTCCCGCTGCATTTTTAAAGCACTGAAGAAATGATGCTGTTCGTTAGCCAACTCCTTTGGCTTGCTGGAAACCAAGSCTAACCTTTTTGCACTGCAAATGCCAGCCTTGGACGTTTTAAGCTGCCGAGGACATACTCCGCTATCTGCTTTTTGGGAGGCTCCTCGTGACTCCACACACAGTCCTGAGTGTTCAGTGTTTTGAAAACCAGGCTTTAGAAGGATGTCATAAAAGGAACACCTTTGATTTCTGATTGCAAAAACCAGAGATCACTTCAGGAGATTACAGCCCCTGGGCAAATAGGTTTGTTTAGGGTGGTACCGCTAGTAATGACTTTACTGACTGAGACAGAGCTCACACAGCGATAGTCTGGGCAAGGACTGGTTTTAATTAGGAGCGCTAAGGCTTGTTAAGTGACCAAGTATGGTGCTGAGTCACATCACATGAAACAGTACAGAGACTGCTTAGGGCCATGGAGTTAAGTCCTTCCTCTTAAAATCTTTCCTAAGACTGTTCCCCCGGGAGGGGGAAGCCAGCGAGGCGCTTGGCATTGCAGCACGCCGTGCAAGCGGGTACCACAAACATGTCTGATCAGAGGCTAAAGAAGAGGATTTTGTGCACTCCTAAGAACAGACATGCTGAAATATTACTTTAGTGGAAACACACAGCTGAGGAGGGCATTCCTTCCGTTCTCACACGGTCCCTAAAACACTTAGCTTGACACCGGCCAGCCCTTTAAACACCATGCTTTTGCTGGGATTGTGTAGTKCTATGTAAGTGGAAGCAGTGCCTTCAGACAGTGACCTTACGATGCTCTCCCCCTGCCTTTGCACGGAGCTCTGAACGAGCAGAGGTTGTGCTGAGATAGATGCAGAACGGCAGCGGCAGGACCTGCCTCTCCCCGTGCACGGTCCCCTCCTGGGCAGCTGGCTCCGGGAGGCTTCGTCCCTTCCTCGGTCATCGCTGCGTAGGGAGGAGGAAGCCCTTCGAAAGATGTGACAGAGCCAGCGGGCCTCAGTTCCTGRTTTGGGGGAAGAGAAGATGTCTTCTGGGAATTGTAGTTCTCAGGAGACATGAATGTGCAGCCTTCCTCGAAAGGCRAGCCAGGAAAGCCAGCAGCTTGCGACCGTTTCCGTTGCTCCGGTGCAAGGGAACATGTGTTGAAATTAAGAGAGGGAAAATTTTATAGGCAACTCTGCTTGGAAATTAGCAGAATGCAGTAGGAAAACTCGGATGCGCTTAGGAGAATTAGACACCAAGGAAGAAACTCTTTTTGCCTTGACGAGAATCGGAAAGGGGTGGTATTTCTTGGACTCTGCAGTCAAAGGGAAACTAGCCTTGGGGTTCCCTAGGATGTATAAAGGCTGCTTGAGGAGAGAGCGTTGGCTGGCCGGGGAACCAGGCACAGCTAAGCCCTCATGGCTTAAGGGGGATGAAAATGTCCTGGCAGAGTTGAAGCAAGTAGCTTTGCAAAAAGGAGATGGAAAGTTTGGACCCCAACATCCACCTGCCYGCGGAGGAGAAGAGCTCCTCTGCCTGCTGCTTTTGCCTAAGGATGAGGCTTCGGGGCAACGCGTGCTGCAGAGCTGTTAAACAGAAACTGCAGATACTGCCAAAACAAGAACCTGTTGGTATGAACTAAGAATTACTGATAAAAAGCGTAGAGCAGTTGTTTGTGGTTTATGTAAGTTACCGCAGTGTTTGTACGCTGACAGGGGCGGAGGAAGTGTTTCTAAGGACGACTGTGAAGAACTGAACACAGCACAGCAGTCAGGCTGATAAATCAAAGAGCGGACACTACGTTTGCCCAAAGCTTCAAATATTATGTTTCGGAAGGTGGTTTATATTCTTATTCTGGARAAGACTGTTATGTCCTTGGTTGTGAGAAGAAATGCTGTCCTCTGGCTATGCAAAATTCAGTACAATATGTTCTCTGGAAAGTCTGAATGCATTACCTAAAAGTCAGTGGGTGAATAAACACCTTCCATTACCTTGCTCAAACTCACCTGCACAACCACCAGCCCTGCAAAATCAGACCCTTTGGTCCATGCCTGGTCTTGACCCTGTGCTATGCAGGTCCCAGAAGGACTGGGCTTTTGCTGGAAAGCCCTATTTATGTGCAAGCAACTCAGCTGTGGAGGTCTCKGTTTCATTACTGACCTTGGTTAGCATGTGGCTGTCCTCTGCAGCCTCTCTGCCCTTGGTTAGAGGGCTCTGTACGCASGGAGCTGCTTGAGAAACTGCCGTTACCTACCCCGCTCTCCTGGATTGGGGTACAGCATCAATRGGAGCATTGCACTTACAAACTGAACACTAAATAACTGGAAATAATAACCAGTGAAGACATTTATGAGCCGAGTGGGGCCCTAGGACAATAAAGGGTGGTTGCTGGTAGCTCATTCGTTACCACTGCACATATTGGCAGTAAAGCTGACACCAGCAGTCAGAATCACAGCCTTACAAAGACCTCTTAGACATTATTTTCCACTTTGACAAATTTAATTAGCTCTTTTTTCCCTCAAGCAGCACAATACAAAAATATTTTTCCAGGTAATATAGCCATTTTCTAGTTAAAGAAGTGGAGAGAATGTTAAAGCAAGAAAGCATGCCTAAATTAAAACTGTTATTCTCATTTTCTACATGGACAGTTTGGCAATTGCTTCTCCTCTGAAAGGAACARTCTTTGTTTAGCGCCGTAATTCGTGGGCTTCTAAACCAGAATGCTAACGGATGAATTCTTGGAAGGTGGAGTTTAATCTGAATCCCCACRTCTTTCACTGGATTTACCAGGCTGGCATAAGTTTAGAGGGTAACAGTCACATTTTCTTTCTGAAGAATAAGCTGTTGTGATCTCTGGTCCTCCTTCCCCACAGCTGGCATGTTCKCAGGGCTCTTGCATTTTTGGGAGGGGGACATTTTGCATTATAGGAGAGCGCTGAACAAAACTGTGAGGAAAGGATCAGAAGGAGGAAGAGCAATAGCCCAGAAGCACCTCCTGATCGAACCATCCTTTTTCTTTCTCCAGAAAGCAGAGCTGGCCACAAAGGGTTTGGGCTGAAGCAGCAGCCGAGAGGGGCAAGGCGAGGCAGGGGCAGATCCCCGGTTAAGCTGATGTTGAAATCACGGCTTTGGGACGGCTGTGGCCAGCCCCGGGGTGGTCCCAGGTAACGAACCCGCGCCGAGGCACAGATAGCAGCGCACTGCGCAGCCCGCAGCATCCCGTTCCAGGTCTGGGTTTGAGCCCGGAAAGCCGTCCGTTTGTGTAGGTTTGTGTTGATTTCTGCATGAAGGTAATCTTTGTGCTGTTAATGCAGCCCAGCATCTGGTTTCCAGAACAACCTGATAATGGAGTTATTCTTTTTGTTAATTGTACTATCCAAATAGAAGCTTACGGACCTGATTTTCTGCTGTTAGGAAGCAGAAAATTAATCATACCAGCATACAAGTGACAAGATTGAGTAAAGGCTCAGCTATTGTACCAGCAGTTCAGCCTGTCTTTCCCAGAAAGAAAATGTTTCACATATCCTATTACACCATCCTGCCATGTATTTTTCCTGGGGTCGGAATTTCCCAACCCTGTGACATCTGCCCTCAGTTTGTGGGGAATAAAGTGACGTTGACTGATCAGTTGTTCAGTCTATCATCTCAGTAGTAGCATTAATACCTTCCCCGTTCAGTGGTGTAATATTTTATGTACAAATTGCATCTGAGGCTCAGTAAGCCTTACCAGCCTGACTTCTGAGCCTTACTAAATCCTTACCAGGATTTGGGAAAACAGCATTTGCAGAGAGGGTACCTCCTGCACCGGGCTGCTGGTAGAAAGAGGCAGATGAAGAACCACCCTCGATTCCATGAGCATGAACCAGCTCCTCTCCAAAACAGCCCTTCTCTGCCATGTCCAGAAGGTGCTGAGCAAGAGCTGTCATTGAGATGCTCAACAGAGATGCTCCTCAGATGAGCTGGTAGCTCTGTGCAGCTCTGCTGCAAGGGGTCTAAGGTGCAAGAAGACAGATACGGCTGTTAAGGCTGACCTGAGCACACAGCTTACCTCTCCGTCCTACAAGTTGGACTGAAGCTTGTCTTTCACAGCAACACCTCATCTGGGTTTAAGGACTCCAAGTGATAATGGTTCCATCGTCCTTGCTCAGAAACCGGTCTTTCCTAATCACCCTTTCAGCTAGGATAATTAAGCTTTCAAAGCTGATTATTTCTATTTCAGCCTTTCCTGTTGGATCTTGTAACAACTTCCCCAGCAATACAGCAATGCACTTCTGCCATCAGGTATCTTTTTCATACGTAGGGGCCTGGAAACCCTGCTCATACCTGCTGTCCCCTCACCGGGCTACGTTTATGAACGAATCGTTCCTCCATTGCACGCACAGTTCATTGCACCTAATTCAAGGGGAGGGTTGTTTAAAAGCGTGGAAGTGCCCCGTTGGACCACTGGGTGCAGGGCGAGGAGGACCAAGCAGTTGGACACCCACCAGCAGCTCACCCCACGGGCGCTGCGTCACCTCCGTCCCGGGGACACCYGGGGTTTGCCCTCCAGCGGCGCGGGGATGGAAAGCACAAAGGCACATTTGCCTTATACAATAAAAGAATCGCCAAAAGGCTCCGGCTCTGTCTTTCTTTGATAAAAAGGCAGCCAGAGAATTGCCCTCTCCCACGAGCCCCAGCTCTCAGCCTATGAGATAATATAGGCTGGCCTTTTCTTTGCAGCTGTATTGTTTTAGTGGTTGGAAAATAGCAGCAGGCTGAGCAATGAGTCATCTGTCACTAGATGGGGTTAAAGTAATTTCCGTTTTCTGTTGCCATGGGGAAATCAACGTCCTAAGATTTGTCCTTTCTCCCACTCAAACATGTGGGAGTAGAAAGCCTGAAACCCAGCAGGGCTAAACAGTTTTTTAAATTTTTTATATGTATGGTTTTTTCCCCCTCATAAACAAACTTGCCTCCATGGCCTTGCAGCTGTCAGTCTGTTCCCGGAATTGTCCGGTTAACAATGTCATTCCCCTTGGATTGCAAAAAATCCAGAAGCAGAGTTTAAGTAAATATTTGATATTCATATAGGAGTTGCTTCATGTTATCACTTGTAAGAGTCTCTGTTGCTTGTAAAGTTTTATGTGTACATTCGAGGTTATAAACTTGATATTACACAAATAAAAATGAAACTTCAAAAAAAAGTAAATTAAAATAGCAGCTCACCCAGTGTTCACAATATACTGAATAGCAGAAACAGGAAAGAGGAAATTGCAGTAAATACCGTTTGAAAGCCTCGCTAATGTATAGCTTATATGAGTAGCAGCATAGCAACATCTAGTGTTGATCAGGGATATAGCTGAAAGTTATCGTCATACTTCATTAATGGCAAATTGATGAAATCTGCAGGCAGGGAACTGGCTTTTCCCCGACCACCACACCACTACCCAGCACAACCTCAGCTCCTTCTCCYGTGTGTTTCATAACATGTCATTTTTTTCATGCTCCGTCTCACTGCCTTCGTTAGCTTTGCAGAAGTGCAATCATCTGGTAAYGCTCTCAGTCTGTCTAGATCGTTATGGAAATTATTGTGGTTATATTAAGAGCCGACTGAACAGATCTACAGGTCTAAATGCAATTCAGTGCAACGGTGGCCAAAACTTTTAGCATCTGAACTGATATTAAGAAAGCAATTTCTGCCTGACAGCTGATCACGTTACCAACTGTATTGTAAAACCCAGGCCCGATTAAACGTTGCTGTCGAATGGGTAAGGTGCTCAGAATTACTCCTTGCCCTRGAAATGTGTAAGGTTGCGGTGCTGAGGGGGTACGTCAGAGAAGGCTGTGGTTTTGCTCTCCTGTATCACCCCGTGAATGCAGGGATTACTGCATTATGCACAGTTTAAGACCATCTATAGAAAAATGGATTGAGGCACATTTTGAATCTATCACCATATCCCATGTAGACACTTGTTTAAAAGACACCTGACGCTCAAAGTTCCTTGCTACTTAGCTCCTAAGGTATACATTATGGGTTAATATTAGCTTAGTTTTGATTAGTTAAGTTTAACTAAACTGATCATGTTTAACTTAACATTAGTTTGGTTTTTTAGTTTAGGTTTAATTATTTTTAATGGCTTCGTTAAACTCTTGCAGTTTTTTCATATAAGCAAGCCCTTATATCAGGGCTCACTGAGGACTATTTAAATAAAATAATTAGTCTCCTTAGGTTACAGCTCCTATTACATGGGGTTTGCTTCATCTTCAGTAAAATAACATCCTTTGGGTTTTCTCAAACAAAACAAAATTAATGAATGGCTGCTTTCCAAATCCAGCTCTGTCTTGCAACACCCTGTGAACAGATTTTTTGCCACGTTTAAGTTTATTACATGATCTAATTAGCATGACTGTGTAGGTGCATGGAATGCACTGGGGGAGAGGAAAAATACAAGTGTACAAAATGCTGTTATATAATTTGCTATGGGGACACACTTATTAGAGACCTGGCTCACTCTCTGGGTACTTTTCAGCAGGATTTTGGCAACGAGCAGTTGGGCAAGAGAAAAGAAAGGACATTCAAGTCTATAGCAGAGGACATGGTAAGAGCAGGAAAGGCTGAATGCCACCTGATTTTTGTGACTTAAAAGTACAATTACAATTTAAAAAAGGTATTACTTCTATACTCATGTTTGTTGCTTTTATCTCCAGATAAAAGAATTCAGTAAAATTCAGTGCATGACTCGAAATGAGGACCGCAAACTATACTACGAGGCTTGCTCTTCATCAGGGAATGAAATACAACTCCTAATTAACAGCAAGAAAATACAGATTGTTAACCACTCCGGCCATGAGAAAGGCATTAGGGTGTCTATTGGAAACATGCAGCCAGAACAGAAATCAAAGTCTGCTTCATGTTATTAAGACATTCACACCACCCTAACCAAATTAAATGGGAAGCTAAGTAACGTAAAGCTATCAGGCTCTCTTTCTTCCTTCTGCATGCGTGAAATGACATTTTAAAGTTACGTGTGATCTTTCAGAGCCTTTAAAGGGGTCAGGCACTAGGCGCATCTGGCATGCCGATCTTCTCATTCGGGGACATGAAGTCATCCTCCGATTTGCATTCCTGAGTCAAGAATGTGTAATTTTCCACGTGTCACTTTACTGACTTGCACATTGAACAGAGATTAATATTAATTTCATAGAAGATTGGGCACATTTAAGAAAATTGCAAGCCCTGCTAATTGTGTTTTAATTAAACTAGGAGCAGAATAGTGTTTGATAAAGAGGGCTGATGTTATTTGAATAAACAGGCTCCACACAGCCCGCTGCGCTACGCCATAAATCAGTTCAGTGCCGAATCCCACCCGACGGGGTGAATTAGGTATTAGAGGATCTTCAAAGGCGTAAGTTCAATGGTAAAATTACCACTTCTTCAAATAGCCGCTCTGCTTTCCCCCCGCCGTGCGGGGGGGGAGGATTGGGATGTGCCCTGGGCGGTACCCAGTGCCACCCTGGCTGGGGGCAGCGCTCCAGCGGGGGGGGACGGATGACCACAGGTCTGAAAACGAGTCTGATGGTTATCAGCAGTGCGCCTGGGGGATTGCATATGATAAAGTACACAACGCAATTGCTTTGGCTCTTGCAATCAAAATATTTGCTGTGGCAGGTAGGGAGAAACAGGGCTCCAGTTTGATGAGCGGTGGGAGGCACCCAGCCCTAATCCCTTTGAAATCAAAGGCCTTTCCCCCACCGTGCCCCGGAACAGATCCTAGGAGTGACCTCCGGCCTCCAAAGCGCCTCTCAAAGCCCTCAGTGACCTTATCTTTCACGTTTGGAGCAATCAAAGACACCAACAAGCATTAGCTGTGCGACACGCTGGATTTCAAGTCACAGGCTAGAGCCTCTTCCCTCTAAATTTCCCTGCTACAAACACGTTACATCAGTAATAACTGTCCCTGGGGAGAAGGTGGTCCTGCTCCGGAGGACACATCTGTGTCCCGCAGACACTGCYGGCACTGAGGGTGCCGGTTCCATTCTGGCCGCGATGGGCAGGTCAGCGCTGGAAACAACAACCCCATCGCTGTCAGCAAGTTTCTGGCTCTCTCTGCACCGGGAAGCGGTTTGTCCTCTTGGGAAGACGGATGAAGGAGTAATTCAGAAATCACAGGATGGGCTTTCTGCAGCGGAAAGTGAAGGGCAACGAGTCTGGAAAAAGAAACCATATTCCTGGCCGTGAAGGGGCCTTATTTACTACACTGTAATACCTTCTGTTTCTGTAGGAACATCTGAAGATAAACAGAATAGTGCTTTATGGTGCCAGGTAAACAGCTCTCACATGCCATGGCTACGGTCTCTAAGGAGCTTCTGTTTATTATGAACCGTCTCTGCCTCGGCTTTAGCTACAAACCCGCGCTGTGACTCCAACAGGGAGAGGCTCACAATAAAAGTGAAGAGCTTGTATGAAGTTACAGAGGGATATTTATTACCTTTGGGATTATAAGCATTTTTTTCCAGAATTTTTGCTTTTTTCCCTGTTTTTTCCTATAAGCCCTGGTTTGTTGGATGGAGTGTTTGCTTCGCCAGTCCCATTCGGAACGGAGCTTTGGTAGGCAGAACAAAAGTGTTATCAAAGGAAAGATGTTAGTGATGCTATGGAGACTTTAAGGAGTCAACTATGACTGAATTATTTATTTCCTGGCTCCTGTGAACTCTCTTTAAACAGAGAAATGCTTGGAATTACATGAAACTAAAGCAAGAGGCTCCCTAGAGGTTCTTGATAAGGTTTAAATTTGCAGTGAATATTGGTGTATTGATTATTACTATGACCTGCGAATTTTTAATTTCCCTTTACAGAGGAAACCCAGACTTCTTGATCTGAATCAAATTTGGATTGTTAAAATGATATAAATGTAAATTAACATCCCCAGGGTTATGCTGGTGTAATTGAGATCATTGTTTAGCTCTTTTCCTTGGTTCATTTCCTAAGCTTTTGCATTTCCAAAGGGATGTTGTAAGTGATGCAAGGAGASAAGTACAACAAGCTTTACAGAGTAAAAGCTCAGGTAGGCACGAGGCTGTGAAATCCTCATCCTCCTCACCGAGAGCGGGATGCATGCCTGGTGCCTCCTCACGGAAACCAGCTGGTTGCACAACATAAAAGCCAATGAGGTTTTTTGGGACAAGGTCCTGTAGCTGCAAGGGTTAAGAGGTGCTGGTGACCCTGTGGCAGCGAGTGAAGCCCTGAGGAAGCTGAGTCAAAAGGGGGGTTGGAAGAAGGGTGTCTCTTCTTCCCCTCACCCCAGTGGTTGGAGGGGAAGATCTCCAGAAGACTCCTACCTTTGGTTTTCCAGTGGACTTGATAGTAATCTTGTGATTTGGATGGCAATGATTTAGCCATGGGGTTTTATACCCATGTATTCCCACCACATGGCTGGTAAACCACGCACCAGTTTGTTCTTTTTAATCCAAAAGGAGAGAGAAAATAAAGAGTTTTTTCATGGCAGTGTCATTTCTGATGTCTTCATACCAAGGATCTGACTACAGTACTTTATGGCTTTCCTACCCTTCCATCAATCTTGGGATGTTTATTTTTCTTCAAACATAGCTGTTTGCAGCATGCTAAAAAGAACTGAAGATCTTTTAACACTGCTATTTGTTTACTGAAGACATCAAAGCCTTTTTTTTTTCCCCACAAGTCGTCTTCGAGTCGGTACAATCTGCAAATGGCCATGCAAAACCAAGGTGTGCTTTGTGTAGAGCAAAATAAAACCACAGAGTGCTGAAGATACAGATATTTTCTTATCTGAGATTCTAAATTTAGCTCTGCTTCATCTCTCATTCCTCAGATTCTCAAACTATTTGTTCCTAACCGAGCGCCCTGCAGTTTCAGCAGACCTTCCTATTGCCTTCAGCTTCAAGTTGCGTGGAAGAATACGAACGTGCAAACGTGGACAGTGGCAGTGATAGCAGCTAATCTAAAACAAATATTTTGTAACATCTAAGAGCAGATGTATTTCCTCGTTTCACTTTGACGGTCAAGATGCTATACCATGCRAATAGAGAGCAGCCCTCTGAATATTTTACATCAGGTCCTGTGAACTTTCGGTTCAGACCCAGGCTGTGGGTGCTGGGCAATACGCAGTGGAAGAAATGACAGATGTTGGSAGCAAATTAAATAACAAGATCTGCTGAAAATAATGTCCTAAGAAATACTGGGGCATCCTTTTTTATGGATTTCCTAGATGTGTTGAGGCTATTTTAAGGCCAATTGAACTCCCACTCCTTACAGTATAAACAGGATTATTCCTTGTCTGGAACATAAGGCAGCATAAATGTCACCATTTGTGTATCATTGGTGTTTCCAGYCATACTTCAAGTATTGCCTCACCCCAAACGTGTATCCCACCGTTCAGAGCCTACCGGCAGTCTTCAGAGAGCATTAAGCATTGGTAGTACATCACAGGAACCATCTCCATGGAGAACAACCTAAAGTCTCTCCGTGGAGGAGGACCTATTAGAGTGGTACCAACTGACCAGCTCCCTCAKGAGTTATTCAACTGGTCGCCTGTGGTATGGAAGGGAAGACGAGAGCAACAAGGAGGGAGGACAGGACAAGGACTGACCGATGGGGTTTTTATTCCACAGGGAAGCAACTCACCCCAAGCTGCATTGACTGAAGGTTACAGAGCAGGCAAATGCCCAAGGCTTTCCGGGAATCGGGAAGCGTGACCTGCAAGGTCAGCGAGGGTCAGTAATGCAGATCTGCATGAACAAAGTACGGGTAATGAGAAATGCTGACTAYATCTGTTGGGGAGGGATGGTACGTTAAGGGCATTTTCAGCAACATACAACTTTTTAATCACCTGGCTGTGGGTGTATTTCGCCCCGTCACAGCAGGAGAAGACATGCTGCATGACCTGGKGCAAGGTGGATGGAGGAGACCCATGCAGGAGGGACTGGCTGGTGAGAGGATGTGCTCTTCAGCAGCTCTTAACCCTGAAAACACCAAGAGGAGATGCAAGGGACAAGCAATACAAACCTTTCCCCTTCCACTAGCTTTAAACCAGGCAAGAGGTGCTGGTACAACAGGGTGCAGCCAAAGAGGGTGCAAGTCTGTGGGACACAATGGTTTTGGCCGCTTCCCTTAACTTTGGGTGCTGCTGAGCTTAGATATAACATCTGGCTCAGCAAGGCAGGGCTCAGCCTCCCAGGGGTGAGGGAGAAAAGGAGCAACTGTTCCCCGGTCCCAGGGTCCCCATGGGTTGGGAAGCAGGGACATGGCCCCATCAGTGACGCAGCCAGGCTGCCCCTCCAGTCCCAGCACTCAGGTGACTCCTGCAGAGCACTTTGAGTCTTGCCTTAAGAAATAAAACAAAATGGCAGAGCCTTAAAAAAAAAAAAAAAGTTTTAAGCACATCCAACTTTGGGATAGAGCGTAAAATTTCTTGCCAGAGAATTTAAAACAAACTGGAAACTGATCATCTACTCATTTAAATGATGTGCCTGGAGCTAAACCAGCAAGGCTGAATAATCTCTGCACTGCTTTCATCCTTCTTCAATTTTTTCTTTGTTCCATCAGCCACATGTGCGTTAAGTGTAAATTGAAGGGCTCTTAGCTGGAAAAGCAGATTGTGAAAAGGGCTTGGCCCTCATCTTATAATTCAGCTTCAGTATTACAATTACTCTTAATAGCACTCTTATTTTGTTGTATTATTTATTCTGGCTAGAACCCTCTAGGATCCCTTGAAGACTTTTTTTTTTTCTGGTGGATTTAGCCAACATCCACTCATGAATCCAGATGTTTCTGCTTTTATCCACGGGAATTTTATGGTATGGATATGCCAAGATTATAACTTCAGGCTCAGCCTCAAGACAAGTATTTTTCAAATTCCYTAAATCAAAAATGGAAAGTGCCATGAAAAACCTGGGCCTTACTGCATTTAGCATGCCAGAATGGAAATCAAACCACAGGACAATATTGCTTAAGGTTCTGGATCTGTGTTGATACACAGTCTCCTACGTCGCACCAGAAATTACAGCCCAGATCGTGCTATTTCCCATGTCCTCGGACACAGACTCTTGCCTTTACCACATCTTCAGCTCTTCTTTTCATTCACCAGCCTGAAGTTAGAAGCAAAGATACATGTGGGTCCAAGATGCTTACACTGGAAAAAAGATTACTCACTGCAAGCCAGAGTCGCTGCTGGTGTATTTAAATGAATGAAAATGTGCCTGTGAATGTCAGCTCCCCGTCATCAACACAGATACCCTCCCAGTCAAAATTGGTTCTGAAATAAGGACAATGACAAGATGTACCCTGCCCTGATGGGGACCTGGTAAATAACGCAAGTRTCTGCTGTGCCTTTGACAGCACTTTGGAAGAATAACCGAACCCAAACTCATTCCTTTTCCAGAGTGACGAAAGCAGCATGAAGCAGACACTAAAATAACCTTAATAACCTTCCTTTCTGTGCTGCCTGGGGTTTCCTTCAGGCACTTCCATTGCTGGTGTCCTGGGTTTCTTCCCTGCTCCCCGTTTGTCAGCAGGAGMGTCCCAACTGAAGTCACTCTGCAGTGATGGTCAGTGCCAGCACGGTGGCTTGGCCGGTGTCCCCCATTGGGGATGGCTGTGTCCTTCCAAGTGCCCCAAGGTCACCCAGGAGCACGAGAATAACAAACCCAGGAGATGCACGGAACAGTTTTCATTGGCCTTTTGGCCACAAACAGTAACCATCACCTGTCGGTGGCCGTGCTGCACACAAGAAGGATGCAATGTTATGCCTGCATCCACAAAAGGTGAATTTTAACTTTTCCTCTGGGACACTCCCGACTGGCCTTGACTGCACACCGGCAGGGCCCTGCTCCTGCCTCTGCTGTGCACCATCCAACCCCTTTTAAAGCCACTCTCTGTGCACTGGACCAGGGAGAAACGCAGAGCTGTTATTCCAGCCTGGTAGAGAAGAGCCCGTTCCCCTCCCGAGGAGGCTCACGGGCAGCAGCTAGTTATTGCTTGCTCTAATAGCCTTAGTTCTTTACCTGCAGAGTTCCTGGATCAAAGGAAATGTAAATTATTCCTAAAAGCTCTTCTAAGGCTTTCCCCAGCATGGAAAAGCCTCTCAGCTGGCACAAAGGATGGAGCTGGCTCCACAGCAAACCCCTCTGGGGCAGGGATGCGCCGGGACAAGAAGGAGGCAGGAGAGCCGGGGAGCAGAGGGCTGAGCACCCAGCACCCAGCAGTGAGACASCTCGTGCCGGCTCGAGCAGCAAAGCTTTCCACCCACCGACCCCAGAGCGGAGCTCAGCCACCCCGAAATCCCGCTGCGTGGAGCTGCTGAGGGCAGGGGAAGGTGGTAACTCAGTGCAAGGTGCCATCAGTGGGGTGACAAGTCCAGGATTCTGTCAGACGCAGGAGGTGGCGAGGGAACGGCAAAGTTAATCTGGACGATGCATTCAAAGAGGAAAGCACTTTTCTGGCTAATATTGTGGATCGAATGTGCTGTGCAGGGCTTCCAGAGGGTGCACATTAAATATCCCACCAGCACAGTAGTTCTGCCAGTTCCCATCACATTTGCTGTTTTATAATGAGGAACTTTGTCATGTAGCRTATCAGTACAGTGGGTGGCCTTTAAAATTTAAACTGCATACTTGAATACTAACAAACTGCATAAGTATACCTGTTCCAATTTATTCTTCTAGTATTTTTAGTAAAATATGGTTTCAATGACTTTGTCTTCCCTGTAAAAAAAAGTATCCACATTTTTCTTTAATAAGTTCATGACATTCAAGCTACTAATTTTCCTTACTATCACATCCCTTTTTGGACACAGAATAAAGGAGATTGAATATAAAAAACAGGGGTTTTTTTTCCAAGTTGGAAATGAAGAAATACAAAAATACTGAGCTCTTTAGTTCTAAAGTTTTTTAAAAAATTTCTCTCAGCAGGTCAGACAAGTGATAAAATGCTTTTGTCTCCATTTCAGTGGGAGGCTAGTTTCGCCTTCGGCATGCTGAGCATCACGGGCACCTCAGTGCAATTTGCTGCTGCCATTGCATCTCCTCTCCTTGGCCCATACTGCTACTGCTCACTTGCTGGGATCACTGGGACCAACTACCTGGGTTATGCAGCCCTGTTCCCCTTTCCCTACGCTGACTCCCCAAACCTCTGCAAAGACCCATCGCGTTATGAGTGGTACCACCTCACCCTGCAAATACTAGACCTGTGCTTGAGTTTGGCCGTATTGGGTGCATTGTTGGTTTTTGTGATGACTTTTGTGAGACTGCTCCAGTTTGGACATTTAAAATGAGCATCAGTTATGGCGGGGAAGGTGGATTGCTGCCTGTAATGCCGTAGCGGGAGCCAGGAGGGCGGCAGGGCTGTGCAAGGGCAGACAGATCCTGAATGCACTCTCACGGCATTTGTGCTTCAGTAGTGCCCCTGAAGCCACGTGCATCATTCCAGGTTTAAAACACTTTACTAAATAGTAATTTGGCCCTTTAGTTGAAATGGTACTGGGATGYAAAGGGTACAAAGGGACACATCTTCAGCATACATAGCCTGGGCCTCTGAATTTAAAGGCTGGGCGAAATTTTATGGAAATTATACAATTTGCTTTTGACATTACAGAAAGCAGAACCTGAAGATTTGCCTTTCTGCTCTTCCTTACGACTGAATGCTGCACTGCCATTAATGCACGGAGCCATTAAAACCTGTGCCGACATAGATCTATTACCCGATCAGCAAAAGGTGTCAAAATAACCCCCAGCCAGCACGTATCGTCTCTGCTCCAGGTAGAGCCTTAGGCAGCAGCACCTCGACGCGTGGGAGGGTGAGAGGTGAGGGCAGGAGCCGTACGAGGAGGAGGAACCGGCCTTTGGGMGACCCGGAGCACAGCCAGAGCCCAAGCACCGCGCTCCCGGCCGGCTCCCGCATGAGGCACAGCATCGGTTTCCAGCCCCGACGTACCTCCAGCCCACACGCCTCGGAGGACTCACCGCTGCTTCAGGCATTCGCAAATTTTGCTGTACTGAGGAAAATCTCACCTTCCGTGCATCCGATGCCTTGGATTTCCCCCCCCCCCCCCTTTAACCTTTGTTTGGAGCCAGTCTTGAATCCACAGAAATAAGGGTGTTTCCATGACAACAGCCCAGCAGTGGACTCCTCTGAGGCATCTGAAGAAACAAAACATGGCCAGTGCTTTCTCCTGCTCCAGCATCACACCCCRTGGTGCCACAGCCCCATCCCATCACCTCTCCCTCCTCTCGTACTAAAGTAGACAGCAAACTACTTTGGGCTGCGCTCTGTCTGCTTGGTCCTATTGGCATGTACTGAACGGTGAGTCACGCTGCGCAAGTGATGTAGGAGCAGGTATCAGACCATGATATCAGCTTATGGGGGGACAGAAAGACCAGGAGGGTCTGCAGTCTAAAGGACTGGACAGCTGTTGGATTTTGTTATCCCTTAAGCTTTATTAATAAGATTCATAATTTTCATGCCCTCCCTGGTATTTCACAGAGGATATGAAATGATCCTTTGTTATTCACAGTCACTGCTTTGCTCCCAATACACAGCATTTCTCCCACTTCAAAGCCCTGCAACTGCTGAACCCCCTGGTCCCGACCCAGCAAGGCACGCAAAGGGCCCCACCGAGACCAGAAGCATCTCCAGAGATGTCCTCTCCTCGAGCAGGGCAGGATATCGGCCCTTTGCAGAATCAGGCCCCACTTGCCTAAGCATTTTCTCCCGCGGGTGGCACAGCCGGTACCTTGCCCAGAGACCAGCCCCAACCAAGTGCCCAATTGATCCGCCGCTCTTGAGGCTGTTCCAAAACCCCATCCCTTCCCTGCAGCACTTCTGTCTGCCCTCAGACCAAGATTTATGAGGGTTAGCCGTGGATGCGGTTGCAAGAAAAGTCCAAAAAGCTTTTGTTGCAATGCCACAAGCAGCACTAAAACAGCAAAATGCTCTTTGCATACCTGATCCTCGCTGAAGGGTTACGAGCAGGACACCCAAACACAGACAGCAAGCTCTGAAGCGGGACCTGAGGAGGCAGCGTGGATGCACGCCAACCTGACAATGGGGTTTCATTTAACAAGCGCAGATTTAAGTGTGGAAATCAAATATGAAACAGTCGTAGCCAGCATTGTCTGCATTCTTGGAGTGGCACTAAACTAGCAGGAAGAAAAGAACAGAGACGCTGGCCCAGACATGCTCCAGCTGTCTGCAACTACCTCTTCCCTCCTCCACTGGATGTAACTATTCAGCTTGTTTTCATTTCATTATTGGATGTTATTTTTGCAACCTGGGAAAAGAATAGAAATGGGGAAAAAGAAGTCCTTAAAATGCTTTTGGGTTTATTTAAGAACTAGACCATTTCTTTCCTTTCTATCAGAGATAAAGTACACTTTAAAAAGTGCATGAGGCCTATGGTATTATTAGTTAAGCATTTGTTTCTCAAATAAGGCCCTTTATCTCAGAGGCAGCAGCATTTGCGTTGCTGTGGTTATTCACGTAAGTCGCACTCATTTAGTACTGAGCAACATGCAATTAAATAGCCATATAAAACACCCACAGGGTGAACAACAGCTGCCTACAGGTAACCTTAAATTTCATGCACTCACTTGCCAAATGTTTCAGCTCTAGCCATATAAATCCTCATTTGCATGTGGGAGCAGGGCAGGCCCTTTCCTCCATCACGGTGGGTAGGTAAACAGGAGGCACTCCTTCACCAGGCACCGCGCAAATCAAGCTTTTAATGAGTTGGTTAAAAGCCTGATGCTGCAGATCGCTATTAACGGGAGCGCTTCTCGACCCACTGCAGGGTCAGCCCTTCCCCGGCTTCCCTTCTCTCCTCTGCCTTCCGCTCAAGAACACAGCTTATCCATTTTTAATGTTAAAAAGAATTTGCATCCGAGACCTGATAATAATTTCTTTTCCTGCTCTTTACCCCAGTTTTGCTTGATGGGGAAATGCCAGCATGCACCGCCTGTCCCCCCCAGCTGGGGACACTCCACCCTATGAAAAAGTCACACACTTGCCAAACGAAGGGCCAGGATTATACAGTTTCCCACTGAGCGGAGTAGGAATTCTCAGTTTGTGCTGGACTTCTCTGGAAAAATCTTCCCTCCGTTTTGATGCTGATACACTTCAGCACAGCAGCAGATTTTCAATGGTGCTTCAAGGGAAAAGCAGGATTCAGAGTGTTTCTTACCATTTTATCTATCTTCCTCTTGGGGACAAATGCATATACGCAAAACCAGAAGCTCTATTCATATCGGCTTTGCACAGTCCTGCAGTATTCCTGGCAGGAGAAGGTCAGATATGCTTTAACGTGAGTTGCTGTCTCTCTAAACATTGTTTTGTAACATCCAAAGCAGGTCTGTAATTCTAAATTTGGATATTTTAAGCTCCAACCAAGATTTTGAGGTGCACATAACAAGTGCTCACTACATGCAGATTGTGGCTTCCTAATGAATGGCATTCCTCTAAGGATTTGCATGGAAAAAAGTTTTAATCTTATTTTTACCTTATTCCAGCCAGGTCAGTGACGGGAGAGCCCTTCCTACCTCCTCGCCCAGCATGGTCCTCCCCTGCGCTGGCCAGACCTGAGCATGGCATTCACCAGCGATACCAGAGAYGTCACCCATGGCAATCCACTCCCCAAAGCGCTGAGCCAGCCCTGCCAGGCGATCTGGGGGCCTCAATAAGTTTTAAAGCAGGTTGGAAGATGGGAAAGAAATTTTGGGATGTTTCTTGAAATGATCTTCTTTCCTTTTTATGGCATTCCAATTAGATAATTTCCTTTTTCATCCTGACTTTTTTTACCTTTTAGTAGTTTTTAATTTTTCATTTAATGAGAACTAATTCTCATACTAGAATCTAATTTCCGTTCATTAAGGATAAAAGATGACGATTTCAAGCAATGAGTTTCTCCAAATCCAGAAACCCTAAACATATGCTCAACACCAAGCTTATGAGCAACTCCATTTACCTTAATATGTGTGCTTATCTCTAAGCATGTACTTAAGTGGTTTGCTAGCAACAGCTAGAGTGCTTATCCCTTTCCAGATGACCCTATTTAGTATTTACCTGCTCAATAACTATAAGCACCAGAAAAAACCCCACTGAATTAGCTCTACAGAGAGCTTTTCCAAATATGATTTCTAGATTACCCAGCGGGGTCAAACTGTTCCATGCTCAAGGGCTGACCCCAAAGCCACAGGAATCAGTGGAAGGGTGTTGACCAATTACACTAGTTTGGGGATGGGATCCCCTGTGAGCAGAAACACCTTTCTGGTTTTGGCACTGTGACTGATCGGGATAACAAAGGCTCTACGCTGACGTTAAGAAAATTTGTTTTATGTATTGACATCCTGTTAGCCTCCAGCGCACTTAAAGGAAGCTGTTAATTTAATGGTTGCGTCAGAAAGATATGGCAGAACATGTATCGCTGAGCAACAAAGGAAGTTTCCAAGCCTAATGTCAGCATTAACACCTACACAGGACAGCACTGACTGCATGGATGTCTGTACAGAGCATAAATTTAAAGAATCTGCCCTTGACAAGGAGAAAATTTTCAAATTAAAGCAGCAGTAGCTGATACAAACTCTAGATACAGGCTTTGGTATCTGCCTCCACCATGAAAGTCCTCCAGCAGCAAAGCCTCTCTAGGTCCTACAAGTCCTTCCAATTGGATTTGATGCAAAAGGGATGGATTAATCCTCACGCACCACTTGGGGTAAGAGGCTGCACACAGGGTCTTATCTCACCCTGTTGTAAAGGGTTCTCAGCAGCCCTGAAGAACCAGAAAAGTTTATTTTGCTGTTAAGTCTGAGCAGTGCCGTGATTCCACTGCAATTAAATTTGACTATATGTGGTATCCGTTTTACTGAGACATCAAACTTATATCGTGCATATATGCAAAGGTAAAAGTGGAGTAATGGTAAGACACCTGAAATGAGATGCTTGACCTAAAAATATAGAAAGCTGACTCAAGGCCCTGACTCAACAAAATACTTCAGCACATACCTAGCAGCAGACACGCAGACGATGCTGTTGAACTCAGCCTGACACAAGTGCTGTAACTAGTAGTATGATAATCAGGATTCATTACAAGTTGGATGGCATCTGAATTACAACTGTGCTGTGGAACCATGTTTTTAATCTGTGAATGCCAGTACATCACTTGAAGTGATGAAGCTATAGTCTTTCCATTGCCTGCTCAGACACTGGCTTATATTTATACCCCAGAAAATACCTTAATTTACAACAGCAAAGTAGAAAGATTATTTGGGTTGTTGCATTACTTTTAAGAAAACCTTGATCTTTGTGTGTCAGGCTGGCACTCACACTCAAGTGGAGTCCCAGCTCACTGACCCACATTTGATGCTTCTACAGATTTGAGCACTGACCTTCCAGGCATGAGATCATGGTCTTGGGTCCTCGGCTCCTGCAACTCACAGCACTACTCCAAATGTTGTTCCTGATTCTGGGTCATTCTTGGCTTTGAGTCATTTTCTGTTAAACGGCCCACCACCTCCATTCACCCAGTCTCCCCATTTGTCTCCTGCACAGCCATCACCATCCTTTCCCCAGCTCTACTCCCTGCTCTTCAACCTGTGGCTCGGGGTCAGCATCATCCCGCAGTGCTTTATCCTGCTGCTTACACTTTTCATCCACTAGCTCCTAATGAGAAATGGAAAGTTCCTTGCAGCTTCAGCCAACCTAACCTCCTAAGGTCTTTCRGCCCAGAGAGACAATAACCATGGTTCAAGCCAAGATACTATCTCTTCCAGACGAGGGAAGTCTGGCAACCCTGATAGCTAATGACCTACGTAAGCCTGTGTTACAATTTCACTTTCCATAATTCAATCACAGTTTCTAAACTGTGTGGAAGTGCTATATGGTATTTATGGAAACATTAATGTTACTTAGATTTTGGGAACGGTAGTGCTGTTTTCAGTAGTCTCGGTTAATCAGTCTTGAACTATCACATTCACTTGATAAAGCTTAGAGATGCTTAGAGACATTTCTACCAAAATAGAAAGGAAGAATTTGTGAGGCATTTCAGAAAACAAAATCACTCCTGAGCGCGGGTTCCTCCTCCCATCTGGCTGCAGTCGGTGCAGGTGTCCATCTGCATGCAGAGCAGACGGCAGAATTAAAGCCTAAACCTATAATCATTAGTCAGGCAAAATTACAGTGGGTGATGGTCTGCTCAGCTGAACCGAGTGCTTTATGGCAGGTAATCAGAACGCTCCTGCCCGATAACCTTTTTAATCTCTTGGGTTTCTAGTCAGCAGTTCTGCTCGTGTGGGCAGCAACATACAAAAGCTATTTTCTCTGCAAGTGTTATAATTTCTATTTCAGTTCAGCACGCTTCCTTATTGAACTGTCATCGCCCACAAATTAGTTTTCTGAGTAATTAATACTGCAGGGACTCTAATGAAGATGCCATGTAAGATTTTGCCACAGCAACTCCAGGTGATATTATCAGTCTGCCACCCTTTTCCAGCTCTTCAAAAACATGTCTCCTTAGATCCTGACTGGTCCTGCTAAATAGTGCTACAGCACTGAGGCACAGGTTATTTTGCTTTGTTTAAAAAAAAATAATAACTCTAGCACTAGACATATTATTCTAGAGAATAAAATCTGCCATTTATCAACTCAGGAGGAAAGTATCAGCAGCAGCACTCCAGCTTTCCACAGGCCACCCTCACGTCTCTGGGCTGTGTTTGCTTTAGATGTTTTTCACTTCAAATGTTTACCAYGGGCACCGTGCCACCACTGTCACCCGTGCAGCTCCACTGCTGGTAGCAACCAGGAAAGCAAAAATGAAGTGCTTTGACCAGAGCAAAGGAGATYGAGCAGCCTACTAAAAATATCCCAGCTACTGTACGGCTGTAAATGGCGGAGCAGGAAGGGTGCTAACAGTGTGAAGGTTTGTGAAGGGAAGGRCCGGATCCAACTGCTGTGACACGTGTTCAGTGCAGAAGACTGACCTGAGGCCACTTGCTCCTCGCACAGACGAAGGGGTTTAATTCTGATAATACATCATGTAAATAAGCAAAGCCAAGTAATCCTTACACAGGAAAAACACTAAGGAAGCTGTGGTTACCAAATATGCAGTGCTTACAGATTTTACTGAAGGCTTGGAAACGTGGGCTCAACAAACCAGCAGTTAAGGGACATATTTTCAAGCATGTGAAGTGCAATTGTGTTTCTTTGTGCACAGGGAGGTTATACGAGTTCACATTCCCGGTTCTGCTGGGGGGACGTGCGGGCATTTCACCACCACACCACGCTGCCCGCCCGGCCGCGGCACTTGCTGCTGAGCAAATCCTGACATTTCCATCCAAGTTCAAGCTTTTATGTTTGACTCGCCTCAGAAAACATCGGACATTAATCCTACCGTGCAGGTACTAATAACAGAGAAGAAAACATCATTGAAGCCCCCGTCAACCTTTTCCTCCTCAGGACACCTGATTTATGRTTGACAAAGTGTTTCCTGCTTTGTCTTAACATCCGACTTGACTGCAAATGCCCGTCAGAAGTGAGAGGCAGTTCATCTCTCTTCTTTTACCTTCGGGGCAGTTTAGGTTAAAGCCAAACCACATGAAAGGAGACAGTGTTTGCCTGATTTTACAGCTCTACAAAAATTGCCTTTTTATCATATTGGATGGCAATTTTTGTAACTGGCTCTGATAATTAATTGGAACATAATCCAAGAACAAATAAGTGATCGTGCCACAAACTGTATATGCAAGAAAGACTACAGAAGAAATTCAGGAAAAATTTTGCTGGCAAAGATCAAAGAAGAGTAAAGGCATTAGTTAATAGCCATATTTTCTTAAAACAAGAAGCCCTTCCTTTGAAGGCAACAGCTGATGAATCAGAATCTGATGAAGCTGATTCTTTTAAAGTTCCTTTGAAACAAGGTACATAGAAATATGAAATATTTCAGAAAGAAAATAATTTCAAAACCCTGGCAATATTATGCATGTCTTCTGGAAACTTTTCGTTACAGTAACTTCTCTATTGTGTGACTAGCCTTCAAGGAGAAAAACTTGCACTTACTCCACCAATTAAATAAACAATCTGATTGCAAAGCTTGTATAACATTTTTTTTTCCCTGCAAGTAACAAGTTATGAGATTTATCCCAGTCCTACAGAAATATTCTACTTTGACTTTAGCTGAGCTAATGATTGGCCCATGTATGGAAGCTCAGACCCAGCAGAAAACTGATGCCCACACAGCTGGTACCAGAGTGCCTGGCTGTTAGGTGTCTGCCTCCCAGGGTGAGTTCCCATCCACACCAGTAATGCTGAGTTACTGGAGTCTCCATACATGGCAGAAGTCATGTGCTTCATAGAAGGCCCAAAGCCCCAGATGTTGAGCTAGGCAACAGAGAGAAGCAAGAACAAAAACGAAGAGAAAGCAGGTAGAGGATGGAAAAGTCTGAAATCCTGGCTCTTCCCAGGGCTTTAAGACCTGGGCTGAGGCTTTAGGGTGGCACTGGCTGAAAACAGAGCTCAGCACCCACCCTGGCCGGGTGCTCACAGCTGCTCTTGGGGAGAGCTAAGCAGATCTTACTCTTCTTTCAACTCCTAATTGCCAGAGGAGGGAATGATGATGCCAAGGTTTGCTGCAGGCTAGAGGCTAAAGCCAAGAAACTGAGAAACACAAGTATTACACCCTCAGTTTCTTGGAGGGGGAGGGTGTCAGCAGCAGCTGAATTCTGTTTATAGAGTAGGGAGGAAAGGCTATTTTGGGACATTGGTACCTCTGTCCTTATTGGAAACCTCCCCTCAGCCTCAATAATGACTATCTTCAGCACAAGAATGGTGCAAGCTGAGAAGTTTCCACCTTGAACCGTGGCACCGCTCTTATCACAAGATGCCTGGTGGCAAGCAGGRACAAGAACTGTAAGTAAAATTAGCTCTTATGTGGGAGGACTACCTCAAGGCCCATCTCAGAGGGCTTAAATAGATCCTTACAGGATTGCTTCAAAAGGGAAGGAGACACACAGAAGCTTGTCCACAATACCAACATTAGCTATCGCCTTGCTGTTGGTCTCCGCTGTCTGGGTTGGGGTTTTGCCCTGTGGAACTAACCCAACRTATCTGTTTTCCTACACACAGCCCAGTGACTAGCTGGGCTAGTCATAAACCCTCAGTAATCCCATTTCTACCCACAATTTGGATGTGCTGACCCCTGAAGGGATCCATCTCCCAGATGACTGGGGGCACAGGGGAATTGATCTCGTGAAGCTCTAGGAAGATTCCTCAGGCTGGAATGTCTGCCCTGGTTGAACTTAARTTAGCTTCAGCAGATGTGTTCTAGCTACCTTTTATAACCGGAATATAATTACACAGAATGGTTTCTTCAGTGCAAAGCCAGTTTAATGATTTCTGCCACAGTCCACAGCCATCTGGGCTGGTGGCMCTGATACAGAAATGCTCCAGTCTGAGAAAATCCTCAGGAAAAAGAGCCTCAAAACAAGGGTGGAAGGTAGCACAGTTTAACATGCATTACCTCACTGACTGCGTTTTACAGTAAAATTCCCAAAACAGTTGCATGACGGAATGGGAAAATATCAAATATAGCTGAAGCATGCCTAGAGATGGGCAGGTCTTAAGCGACTGGATAAACGTGTGCTGTGCAATAAATTCCCGACAAGTCTGCTGGTTTTAAGACAAAATAGTGTGCCTTGGTCTGAATCAGAAACTGTCCCGCTACTGTCTTAGACTTTCCCCTCTGTTCCTCACCCCAGCGCTGGTGTCTAAGGGTGAGGTGTCATGAGGTACCTGAGTCACGTTAACAGCTCAGTGTCACCGAATGAGGCAGTGCTGGTCCCAGCCAAATATTCCTACCAATTTCCTTGCACCTTGCCTGTCTGACCCCCTKGGCGAGATGATTCAGCTCGCTAAACCATCCAAACTATTCAGTCCTGTGCTTTGGGAGGGCTCCCGCCCTGCCCACGCTCCGAGCTGCAGGGCAAAGGTATGTGACACGCGTACAGCCCGTGGACCAGCTCCAAAACAAATGCAGCTCGGCTAGCGCAAGAAATATAAAAAGCTAGACAAATAATACATACCYCAAGCACATTTTCCTACCTTTGTGGGATTAAAATCCCACCCTGCATGTCTAGTCCTCTGCTCTGAAGCTTGTTCCTCTCTGTGTAGGCAGATCTCTGTAAAAAAGGAATACGTCATTCCTGTCTCCCTCACCTACCTGCTTCTCTTGAAAAGATCACCCCCCCACACACATTTTCCCCCCTTTCCTAAAAGTGCTTGGGAGAAAGCCCCTTTTTATTTTAAAAATCAGCCTCCCAACCCTTTTGCCAGTGAGGGTTAATGAAGAGCACCGGGTGATGCCTGGCACCCCTATATGAACCTCAGGCAGCCTCCAACGCTTTGTCTCTGGGTAGTACCCCACCCAGGCAAATCATCGAAGTTGAGTGATGCTTTTTGTTACCCCTGTGCTAGGTGCAGATGTTTCTCTTGTCTTTACATTTCTAAGGAGGGCAAAGACAGAAAAAAAACAAGCCCCAGATCCCAAATGGAGTTTGACACTGCTGCAGACACCCCCGTTACTGAGCTCTGCCAAGTGAGACTTCCCAAATTATCACAGTTCATTGCCCGACAGGAGGCTCATACCAGAAAACCTACCCCAAATTTGATTTTATTTTATGGAGTGTGCCATCATCATCCTTCTTCCCAAGTGGAGGTTTATTTTTGCTGGGAATGTGCTAAGTCACACATATTGCTGTTTCCCTTCCTCTCACAGCAACTAAGCTCAGGAAGCCTTACATTCAGGTAATAAATATTATGGACTGATTGCAGTCAGATATAGCAGAGTATTAGAAAAGCCTCAGATAAACCTTCAGTGTCAGACATCTGTACCCACGGAGGGCTGTTGAGAGAGACAGGCTTGGAAAAAGTGAGTAGAAAAGATGAATATATTGGATTTTATTAGTCTACACATACCAAGAAGGCACCAAAATACTGATTTCATGAGGCTATCTAAAAGCAGACGTGCAGAAATAGCTGTGTTGAAGGATTCCCACAGATAGTCAGACAAATACTTTACAAAAATACTAGCAATAAAATACAAGTGAAATAGCTGTGTTGATACACTGAGCTCACATCATTAAGTAACAGTGCTATGAGATTAGTGATAAAGTGATTCTCTTGTTTAAATCTAAACTGGAAGAGGTTTTTCCAATTTTAAGAAGCCTGAAGGAGTCTTAGGGAGACTCAGATACTAACAGCTCACTAGAAATGTCACCACTAATTCTTTGCTGTCCTCTAGGCTCCAAGTGACAGCATCAATAGAGGATCAAAGACAACATTTACCTAAGTCACTTCTGTTGTCTAGTCATGGTTTTAGAGGACAACATTCAGATTTCAAGTGATGCTTGCTAAATTCAAAGGTTTTTGTAACTGGATTTTGGGGTATTATTCATAATACAGCTGGGAACAACTAAAACCACAACTTTAACTTCAAAGTCCATTCCCATTCTTCCTTTCCATGTCAGTGCTATTGAGATTACAGCTAGACTGTGAATTTAGAGAAAACTCAGAAGAGAAAGTGCTTTCTTCATTTCCCCTCTAGGAACATGAAAGAGCAGAGCTGACTTTGTGCTCCACACTGCCTAGCCACCAAACCTTCCCCAGGTGATTCAGCRCAATGACAAACGGGTGACAGGGCAGCTGGCGCAGCACGAGGTACACCACGAGCACTGCTTCAGCTCGCTGAATCCAAGARGGGAAGGTCTTAAGGTCTCAGGACCTGTGCCCTCCTCACAGGTCCCCAAAACCACACCAGGGTGTGCCCCATATCTCAAACCAAGGTGACTGTTGYGCTGCCTTCTCCCAGTTCAGTTCCTAGACGTGCAGTTCAGCACTTTTTCTAAGTATGCTGAAATTCAAGGAATTAGTGGAATTAGCAGTCCTGGAAGAAATCAAGATCCTGGCTGAATAATATGRAATACCTAAATTCCTGTGACAATTAAAACCAGAATCTCAGCACAGAGCAAGCACCAGGAGCTTCTAGTAATGTGTTCAGTTCATTGCTTCATTCCCAAATTGCACAGATAAGGGAGCTGAATGACTGAGGGACATTGTGTCCTCCAGAGTCTTGGAAATTATACTGGCGTTCACAAGACCAGAGATACATCCCATCTCACAGCAATCAATACAACTGCTTAATGTATGAAAAGCGAGAGAGATACACAGTTATTCAGAATTTCACAACCTCTGCGGGGCTGCTGCATCCCACCCAGGTRGGTTTGTTAAAGCCCCCAGCAGTCACGCCGCAGTTTTCTGTAATGCTCCCAAGGTGAAMACTCGTACGTGGCTATTATATGAACACTGGCTGCAAGCATACGGAAACYCACTGTATTGCCACAGGTCCTTCATTACACACACCTCCGATTAAACGGGATCCCTGGTCCCAGCTGGAGCAGAARGGCTCTGGCTCTCATGCAGGGGAGCTAACGGGGGTCTGGCTGCCTGGATGGTGGGACACGCGGGGCTCATCTGCGCTGGCTCGTGCAGTCCCGCAGAGGCGCTTGCTTGCACAGTAGTCTCTGGACACAGTTAAGATGTCAGCTATGTTTTGCTGGGGATTACCGTGCTGTTACTGGTTCCCCTGATAGCATCAGCTCCAAAGTGTAGATATGGCCAAGGGGAATGCTTAAAGAATCCAGATGCACTCCTCAGCTTTAATGTGTTTTCCTTTCCCCAAAATATTACTATACATTTTCTACAGTGACAGCCATGACTCAGATACCTCAGCAGGGAAGAGGAGGACCAGTTTATTTGGTGCGTGCTTGTATTTTTCAGCTGAATACCAAGAACATGAATAGAGCACTTGGCCCTCAATACATAATTTTATGGAAATTGTATTAATGTACTGTATAGTGTACAGTAGCCTCTTGCCATCAAGAAGGCAACTTTTCTTAATAGTTATGCTAGTAAGAAATATTAAATGGAGCAATATACATCTTGCCCTGTTACAGGGCTTTACAGAAGACCATAATAAAGTTTTCTGTGAGATGTGACTCTGGACTGGTGCAGACAATCTCCTCCCCAGTACTCTGCTCCTTTAAGTACCAGAAATGAGCTTCCACATGGACAAGGGGTGGTTTAGGAAAAATAAACAGACTAGAAGGCATTTATATGAAAAGCACTTAAATAATCTAATCTCTGTAGCTAATTTAAGAACTCCTAGGGAAAGTGAAGGTAGAGATAAGGAATCTTAATGAGGTCAGGCCAAAAATCAACACATGATCAGCAATCAAATGCTTGCTGACTGCTGCCTGTTCATTATATGTGATGAGTTTGACAGTTTCTCAAGAGGGGAGACCATTACAAAAATAGTAAAAACATTCCACTAAAAAAACCCACTGAGCCAGTATTAATGTCTTAGTAAACAGTAAAAGCCGGGTAAAGCATTGTTAGTCATTGCTAAAATATTGCTAAGCAACCTTTTATCCTCCTTAGGACTGGATTAGCTTCATCATGGCAATAACTAACAGCCCTTCATCCTTGCTCGCAATGCTTAGTTTGAAGTGCTGTGTAATTTTCTTTGAAACTCAAGTGAGAGTTGCCACTCTCATTCCCAGCCCCTGCCGAGGCGTGGGGGAAGCTGCACGTCTGCAGGGAAACCTGTCTGCAGCTCCCAGCAGTTTCAGTAGCCAGGCTGCAGGACACGGCAACTAATTCATCTTAAAAGACAATCAACATTTATTCACCCTCAYGCTTTAATTCTTTGCTGACTGATAATCAGCAGCTGATATCCCTCCTTAGTACTGATTTAAAGCAGCTCAGCTTTGCTCTTGCCCGAAGCTAGACTAGCTGCTGTCAGGATTTCTACTAAAGCTCTATTTAACTGCAGTAAAACACTGAAACTAGGAAGCTCCTGGGYGTAGACCTCACTGGACTATTGCTCTGAGGTGACAGCTTACTGCTAGGCATTGCTAGTATCTTCCATCTTTGTTTTGTATGCCATTTACACTTGTACCATCTCAGCAGGACCTCCAAAGTGCTCCTTCCCTGGACATTCRTAATAAGTCACCTACCAGAGTGAATTCAACCAGGGTGTTAGCTCACCTAGTCTAATCTCTAAGCAAACTCCGAAGAAATACAAGAGGAATAAGGGACTTGACCTGCCTCAACCTGATCTGAAACCCAATGTGATGAGGRGTCAATCAGAGACCAGCACCAATAAACTGGTACTTCAGAAAAGCCAGGGAGGCTAAGAAGGACAAGTTAGGTGGGTCTTGCAGGTCTTCCCTAGTGCTGCTGCCCCTGGGTCACAGGTGCTGGGGAAGCAGCATCCAGCAACCCATCCGCTTTTCCAGACTATAGCCAGAAAGGGTGGGGAGTTCCCAGACACCTTCCCAGCCTTTCTTTGTCTCCATCTCAATTTAATTCTCAGATTAGCATAGATATACTAAGAATAGCGCTCCTCAGCCTACACGGTGCTTTAAAAAAGGTACAGCCACTTTTGTCTTCAGTCTGACAGATGTGGTTTGTCAYCAGCTAGACCCACAGTGCAGTTTTAATGAGCGGCTAGGATTTACTCATATAGCGGTCTGCTTCATTTSGTAAGATGGTAATTTCCTCTGAACTAGAATTACTTGTTCACTCCAAAAGTTAAAGTCCAAGCCTACAAGAGAGATATTTGCTAACAGTAATTTTTATAACTGAAAAGAATCAGTTAGATAGTGGGAAGCATTGCTTTTTAGTGAAAGTAGGGTGACAGCTACAGAAATATGTATTCAGGTATSGTCCCTTTGTCAGAATGACCATCTCAGAGCAGGAAAGAGGTGCCATATAAGTCAGAAACCATTATATATAATCTTTGGTTTTAGGAAGAACTCAAAAAATTGATGCCCTTTCTCAGAACCTGGGGTCCAAAGCAGACAGGGTCAGCTCATGTCTGAGCACTTACTCACATGGATGGAGAGATGCTCTCCAAGGAGCAGCAGGGCTACCATCAACACAACAGTCTGGGGGAACTCCTCACTGATTTCAGCAATTCATCTCCCAGCTCATGAAGAAAGAGTTGGTGGTTTGTTTTTTTTCCTCCTTATTTCCTGAAAAGACAATGCACATAAACAACACATAAGATAATTTAGTTTTGTTACAGCAGGGGCTCCAGCTGCTCCCAGAGGGAAGGGAACCAAGGACAACCCCAGTGAGGGCACTGCCTGACACCCACAGAGCCACCAACAGCCCCAGCAAGGGATGAACAGGTCCAGGGGCCACCCAAGGAGCCCAATCAGGAGCAAAAGGAGATAGGACCGGARGAGCTGCAATGCACATGCAAGAGGCCATCCAGGAGATGGCTACCTACAGCATCAGTCTAAGAAGCCCAGGCAGCAACACAGCTGTGGACCAGCACTCCTGCAGCATAGCTCAGAGAGGGGGTAAGAGCCCTGGGCTGAGCTTAAATAGGGTCCAGGACCCATRGTCAGGGTGTGGATGCGGTCCCAGGTGGGGCTGCTCAGGGCCATTAAGTCCACGTGAGGCCCTGACACATATACTTGCTGACAATGTTGATTTTAAATATCATGCATGAAGCCATACCAGTTTATTCCTGTGTGAGACCAAAAGCAGACAACAGTCACATATCAGAACCTCTCCCAAAATGATCCCATGATAAAGTCCCGTGGCAACCCCGAACCACGGGTCTCTGATTGTGAGCAGCCGGCTCCCAGATCTGACTTCACCCTGGCTGGTGAAAATAACAGGCAGTGGCAGTGTGGTTAAATGTAAGTGATTTTTTTTTTGTTGAAGTTCCCAAATTTCCCAGGTTAATGCCACCTCAGAAAAARCACATCACTCAGTCTAAAAACTAAGTTCCCCTCAATTGGTTTGGCTTTTTTGCACACCAGCTCCCCTGGGGCAGAGCTCAGAGGAACAGAAATGCTCAGCTTTAGGCAGTCAGATTTGAATAAGTGCATGATAAATTTATTTTTCCTAAAATCCAGCATGTATAGACAGTGTAGCCCACCCTTCCTTCCACATCTTCCCTGTCTGGGGCCGAGTCTTCTCCCTTATCTCCAGCGAGCAGTTCTGACATTCTCCAGATACGTGCATGAGGTCATGCAGAGACTTTTTGGCGAAGCACCCTGCTTATCCACAACGCTTGCACGTAAAGGAGGTTGGGGACATCTTCCCATATTCGAACCAAAGGGAGAGTTTTATCTCTGCAGGAGCCCCAAAGCCACAATACAAATGTTTGCCTTACGCTGTTTCGCTCCTTAACAAGGCCCTTACGGCTTTCAAGGGAATAGATTGCAGGGCTGTGCCAAAACTGGCAGCTTCCTGGAGAATTTGCAGTGGATATAACTTTAAACAGGTTGAAGGTAAAGAGGACACCCAGTAAACTGCGAGTMGCAGTGAAATGGAATAATAAAACAGAAAGAAGACTGGGAAAAACTGTGTGCTAAAGAAGTGGTTTCTTCAGCAAAGCCAGGCTGGGGCTTTTTGCAAATAACACTGATTGCTAATTAAACTGCTCCTACTCTTTATATCTTCTTTTTACAAATTTGCTTCTCTCTGTACAGAGACAATGAAGAACTTRCGTTTTTAAGCAAAGCTGATGTGCCAAATTGTGATCTCAGTGAAACTGGTGGAAACACACATAAAACATTCCCTTAGGGGAATGGGAATTGTGGGGTTCGGAAAAGAGCCCCGGTCACACAAATGGAGTTTCATTATTTGGTATGTGAGTTCATTATAAGTGGGCTCAATTATATTTCATCAGTGAAGAGAAAATAGCCTTTTCATCCAATGTATCTAGTTGAGTTGAATGCTAAGCACATCTGACGCAGCTTTTGGAAAAAAAACAAAACAAGAACAGTAGCCATGTGAAAAAACAAACAAAATGACTAAGGCATCTCGGCGCCTCAGCGAGCTCTCTTTTCTCACGAAGCCATCGGATAAAGAAGTGAATGAAGTACAGTAGCTTAACATGCACCGCATGAGTGTGTGCGGTGCCACATTTGCTGATTTACTAACTCGTTTTGTTTGAGGGGCACTTGAAAGGCTTTGACATTTACAGCTCTGTAGGCAAATGTGAAAGGAAAGAATAGATGCTGTATCTCCAAGCTCCCAGCTGCTGGTAAATGTCTACTCAAAGCGCCAGCAATCCACATGAAATCAGGAGGCACTCTTAGCCACCGAGCTTCCCAGGTTTGTCTGCGAACACTATTAGAGCAAATACGTCAACAGTCAGCAGGGCTAAAAATGTAAATCGACCTCTCAGCGAGATGTGAAGTCTCTCAATGGAAAGTTGTAATGCCTTTACCAAGTTTTCTATTCAAACACTGTGCCAGTTGGATTCAGAAAACAGCCCAGAGCCTGTGGTTAGCAGCCGTGTATCAGTTACTGAGCATACACTGGGTATCCTAAGATACTTAAGTGAAAGGGGTTTTAGGATGCTTTCCTGGACTTTAACTGCAAGGACAGTTTTGTTTCTATGTGAGTCACACACTATACAAATGTTTATTCTACTGTACGTCTCCTGCTTCACAAGGGCCTCACAGTTCTCAAGGACGTAGCCCACAGACGTACCAGGAGCAGGACAAGCCCAGCTCGTGAAGCTTCAAGTACTGTACTCGGCCGTGTTATTTCTCACGGAGGTAGCTGTTACCTTTTGATTTGTCAAGCCTGAAAGCTTTTTGTCTTTCTAAATCAGTCAGTGGAACCCATTTTTGATAGCGTGGGTGTTTCGAAGCTCTTTGATTCAGCCTTAGCAGTCTTGGTGTTGGACTCGTTGGTACAGCATTATTTTTCTACTCCACCACGCGATGCAGCCTCTGTTTGTCTGCTGCTTGCTGACARGCAGCACTGCGAGAGCCTGCAGTTGTCCGTACATCCAGTTGTTCTCTGCCAGTCCTTCCCACCTATTTGGCAGGGCCCTGCCTATTCAGTTAGGATTTTTCACCCGCGTGAGGAGTAGCCTGCTAAAGACTGAGGGGAGCAAGGGAGGAAGCAGGGTGGAGCAGGAGGTGAAATGAGATGGAGAAGAGGAAAAAGCAAAGATAGCAATGCAGTAGGAAAGCAATGAAAAGATACAAGRGAAACACGATTAAGACCGGCAGGGAGTAACAGAGAGATGATGACAACTGTTTTCACAAGAGGGATGGGGCGGTGCTGATTCTGTAATGTGTGGACTGCGTGCAAAATATTCTTTACAGGTTTTTYGTGCAGTCTTGCTCAATGGGAAACCTGCATGGAGAGTAATTGCCTGCATTTCCTTCCCATGGAGACCAGAACATAGGGGAAGAGAGTAGAAAGTTGCATGCTTGGATGTAATCCACAATTAGAAAGCACTGCTGGTCCTGTAGTTTAGACATGGCCTGTCTTAAATACGCTCAGATGGGCAAGAAATGGAAGGCAGGCCTACTCTCTGCCAAGCTAATTTGGAGAATTAATCTGAAAGAAGTTTGACAGATGGTTTCAGAGGTCACAATAATGTCCATTCTTCCAGTTACACTTTGTCCCCTCCATCATCTCAGAGAATCATGTGGAAGACAAATTCCTAATCAAAAGCCTATGTGAATTTGCTCTCCTCTTCCTCCAGGAAGAGCTCAGCGAAAACCACTCAACTACAAAGCTCATTCAGCCTTCCCTGGACGAGGCATTACTAAGATCCATCACTTTCTCCTGCATTCACATTCACGATGCCTACAAAATCAGTGTTGGAGGGATGCCACGGGGCATATAGGCATGTGTCCACTGTCCTTTCCCTCGTCCGGTGAAGAAGGGTCGCTGCACGCTGAAACAGCTGGTGCCTGGTTTGTCCTTTTCAGCCTCACAATCTGGTCCCCGGTCCCTGCCCTTCCTGTGTGCAGTGGCTATGCAGAAGGGAAGTCCACTTAACTGCTAACTTTTGTGGAGGAGGCATCAAGGGGAAATTCATTCCCTTCCTCAGGACTGCCAAAACAAAACCTCCTGTTTCCCATCCTACTGCAAGAGAAGACAGCAGAGGTCCTTGGGAAAGTACATGGCTCTTGTAGTGCCAGATGCAACACTGCTGAGTTGTTATAGTGAAAAGTGTTACAGGAAAGTGGGATATTTCACTTATATTTCTATCTAGATAGTATTGTTTAACAAATAAGGAAAAATTCCCCAGAATTGTTTGCTGAAACACAAACCATATACAGTTTGGATTATTCTTAGAATATTCGCTTTATTTCTCTTCTTAGAGGTTCATATTTATCACATCTCACGCTCAAAATATCTTTAATTAAGAAACAATGCTGTCAACATACTCTTTTACACACTAAAACAATGCAGTGGAAGAAAGGCTGCTTTCCTCATTTTCTATGGCATATAAATGACTAATGCCATTCTGTGAGAATGCCTTTTGAAGTGCACAGTTGACCGCTGCCACCCACCACGCATAGATCAGTTCTGATTCCCTCCATGCACAGATCAATTCCTTAGGCTTTATGTTTCTTGAAAATCTGTATGACATCTTTAGATTGGAGATAAGGTCAACACCGTATTCCTTGCCTCAGATGATGAGTTTCTAGGCTTGATTCATGTTGACTTCTATTAAAAGAGAATATAAAATAGAATTGTAACTGGCCTGCAAGGAAAAATAAATTAAGTAAAACAAATCATTCTTTTCTTCTGCTCTGATGCTGGCAATAAACATCACTGTAGCTGTGAAATGCAAATGAGTAAGGGCTTTCACTCACTGACAGCAGACATCACATCACCAGAGAGATGGCCTCGAGATCCCTGCCAGTCGCAGTCACAAGCCATCCCTATGGCAACTAAAGCAAGGGCTTGCATGGAAGAGTAATACTGGGAAAAGGCAGATTTAATATGCTCTAGCAGCTGAAAATAAGAGAAAAGTCAGCACYGCAGGAGCAGCCTGGTTTCTGCAGATCGCATCAAGGGCTTTGTCCCCCACAGGCAATAAGGACTGCTACCAGGTGACAGTTCAGCTGAGCTGTGGGGACGTACCACTGGATGTCCTGGGGTCTTGGTCCTTGGTTATCCTGCCACAGCTACCTTAATCTGGCCCACACATACAAATTTCCTTCCTATAAAACGAAAATACAGAGAAAAGCGTGGAACTTGGACACTGAACAGACAACATACCCAGGCTGAGGAGCTGTCTGAATGCTATGAAACCCACGTTCCTCTGTCCGGACATAGCCAGGGGACTAAAACTGCTTCCAACACATCCTTTTACAGTCTACTTTCCACCCCGTAGATACAGGCCTTTGCAGAACAATGCTAAAATGCTGAAACATTCCAGAATCTCAGAACTTCTTCCTGAGCTGGAAAAGAGCAGGTATGGGGGCAAGCAGAGCAACTGATATCTGTTCTGGACTTCATGTTGATGCTGGAGGTTGCTGTCAAGAGAATTAGAAGAGTGTTCCCACCTTATGCTGYCATCACTCTTCAGGGAACGAAGGTTTGCCTTTGTTCCTCATGCCTTCAAGCTCATTCAGCCAGTAATTGTTCTACAGATTGCTTTTTCATACCTCCACTTGAATATTGAACAAAAGGCACCTATAAGGACCCACTGCTTTTCAACATCTACCTCCCATTTTTCTATTTTTCATTAGCAAYGATTATAGGGAAAGGTGAGCATCCTTAAGAGCAGGTGTAAGATAGCAAAATTTGCCTGTTAGAAGCAAAAACAATGGACAAGGATGAATTAAACTCCAACATGAAAACTGTTATTTGCTCTGAATATTCTAAATGGAGTCTTAAATAAGGCAGGAGCTTAGATTTACAATCATGTTTCAATGTCACATTTAGTAAATATTAACAGGGAATTGGCTACATAGGAGTAAGGCGAGTTTAGTYGGGAGAAAAAAGTCCTAAAGAATCAAAATAAGGAAGAAAAACGAAGAAAAAAAWCCAGCAAGCTGAAGTATTTGTAGCAATTGAAAATAAAACAGTGAGATGAGAAGCGTGCCAGCCACCACCGCGGCTCTGGAGCTCACCCCCCCGCAGCCCCGGAGCAGCCCTGCCCCGGCCGGGGAGGCAGTCGGCCCGCGCTCGCTGCGCTCCTACCTCAGTCCTCTTCTGCAAGCAGCAAGAAATCCCCGAGAAATTGTGACCGGCCAATAACGAGAGCGGCCGAGAAGAGAGTACTGAAATAGGTAAGAAGCCCAGACACATTACAAAAGGAAGTGGAGAACTAGTGTAAGTAATCTTCAGTGAATCCCAAACGGAGCAACCGGGGAAAAAGAGTTTATCATCTGATAGTTACAAGTGTTGGGGAGGGACTGGATCACCAGAGGACATCTGCACAGTGTTTTCATCAGCCTAATTGTGCCAACATTAACATTAGCCAACAGGAACTGAGCTCAGTGTATTAAATAAACTTGCCAGTATTAACCTGTTAAAACTCTCTGAGTACTCGACCGAGCCAAGTCCTTCTTCAGCCCACCTGGAGCAGCATACGGCACCACCAACCAGACTAATCCTTTTAATCCATATATTGTGGCAACTTGTAATGAGAGACAGAGTTTTCCGCTGTTTCTAATTCAGCCCTCGTCGGTAATGGTTTTCAGTCCCTGCTGCCTTATGGAAGGCTTTTCTGAAGTTATTCCAGTTACTGTTGTGAGTTCATTTCCTCGTAGACTTGTGATTACCGTCGTGATTGGCAAATTGGCCGGTTACTGTCAGCAGAGCGTCTGGGGCTGCACGGGCCCCAGAAGTGAAGCAGGCTCTCCAGCATGGAGGCTCCAGGTCAGGACACAAACAGCRGGACACCAGCAGACGGAACTCCAGAGACTTTTTCCAGCCATGGGTCCATGTAGGCTCTCATTTCTCACAGGAGAGCTGCGCATCTCTGGGTCTTTTGTTACGTGTATCTAAAGGTGGACCCTTTGGCTTGGTCTATCAACCCTTCTCCTCCTGTTTCAGTGAGCGGTGAAGGTGTGCTCGCAGGGAGCAGAGAATGGAATTAGGTTTTCCTGGACCTGTGATTTTTCCTTCTCTAATTGTTGGTCCATAATAAAGATAAAAAGAGGTCTTTCTTCTAATGGCAGACCACAGAGCTCTGCTGTAAGGTGAGGTYAAAGAAGAAAATGGGGCTTCTCTGGAGTAGAGAAATTATTCTCCCATGCCACGTATACCTGTTAAAATCTAGTTCAGTGGTTTCACACAGCCTGTGTGCAGCCAGACACCCTTCACAGGGGAAGCTTTGGGTCTGAGCACCAGCTTGGACAAACTCAGTTGTCTGAGACGTTAAGTAGAGAAGGAAGTCGAGAAGGAGGAGAAGCAAATATTGAATCCGACTTCACTGTCCTTCCCAGAGAAACAGCTTTCTCCTCTGTGGCCAGGACTGGCACAGGCAACTTCCTCCCTGAGTCTTGGTTTTCTTGGCAAAAGCTGTTTACTTTATTGCGTAATTTTTCTCCCGACGGGTCCAATCCCTGACTTGTTTCAAAAGTATTTGGCAATCTCTTTCTCATCACCCTTTTGGTTGCCTCTGTGTTGTGGGGCTGCTCATGGGGTGATGCATTGCTGTTGGGTGACATTTGCAGACACATTACTGACAGGAACAGAGAGCCACAACGATTTCCTGAGGTGAAACTTCCCGCTAATYTGTGTGCGTCTGTGTTTGTGGATGTGTTGTTTCTTATTTTTCTTTGGCTTTCATCTGATGTCCCAGCTGTACAAATTACATCACCATCACCCTGATATAAATTCCAGTTATTCRCACTCCGGACAGCCCTGCTGCTCGCATCTCGGAGCTGGGGCTGAGGAGCTTCTAATGGTCTCGCCCCAGATTTGGGTACTTGATCGGGCCCGTCATCTCTTGAAATCAAGGATTATCTCTATAGATAATTTTGTAGAACAGTAAGAATACATGAAGCAGAAGCAGCTGAACTGTATTTGCAGGTGACAAGTTTCAGAGTTAATCTCTTTAAGCAAACCTTCTAGATACAATTTTCACTTTCCTTGAAAAATGTTCCTGTACAGGATATGTTTAATTCTTGACTTGACCCRGGCTCTGGTGAAACAAGGGTGGTGTTATGGGAGGCCGAGATCACGTAACGAGGGGCTAAAGCAAAGATATTTTACACTGTCTGGTGTTCAGCAAAATGCAGTGAACAAAAAGAGTACGAATGTCAGATGCTCTATGTGAGCAGTGCCGCTGAGCTGACGAGCGCTCCTGTAGTCAGATTTCCATAGCAGCTAACCTATAAAAGACTTTAAATTGGAAGAAGGACTCAGTTCTCAGCAGGAAAATAAGAGGTCCCTTTCAGAACTTGATTCACTGGATGGGCCTATATTTAAATGATAAATCAAGATGATAGCATATTTATATTTATATTTATAGTTATATATACCGTGTATATACATCTTTAATTTATACAAAATCCAATACAGAGGAAAAAATGGTAAAACCGATGAAGTTTTATTTTTTAATATTTGCAACACAATTTAACATGATAAAACCCAGTTGCCAATCCTCTGCCACTTTGCCACAGATCTCTTCCCATCCAACCCCATTAATCCCCACTAAACCCCTCATCTCAGCCACAAACCTGAGGAGCCCCTGAGACACACTCCAAGACACAGAGATTAAACCACACAGAAATCAGAAGTCACCTCCTTGATGAACTCGCTGGCTGAGAGATTCATGCAAATAAGACAAGGTGTATTAGGAAAGCCAGAAAAAGGTCGGTTTGGGGAAGCCAGAACAGAGTCGCTCTGGGTTTATGTTGTTGGAGCATGGCATGGCAGCAGTATTTTGAATGTCTACAAAACTGTTGAGTCTTAAAAAAACCACTGAGCTGGTGGCTGGAAGTGGTGGAGGAAAAATGGAAAAGTAGTAGGCGCAATATATCGCTAAGATGTATAAAACTATTGCCAGAAAGAGTATTGACTGAACTAGTACTAAAGAGTATTGAACTATTGATCAACAGAAGGAGTAAGCTTGGACACAATGCAAGATACAGTATGATGTGTATCGGGAGTTATCTTCACAGTCTTACCATCACTAACTGCACACTACAGCACCCGCATCCACTAACCCACCATATATCTCTTCAGTTAGGCTGTCCCAKGCAAAGCTGCCTGGATGTAGTGCCTGTCATTAAGAAAAATGATCATAATAATAATAGAATTACTAATATACTATATTAAAATAATACACTTTGTTTTCACGTGCAGACAGTTTGGTACAGAATTAGGAAAATAAGTTGAGATGTTCAAGTCTGTGAGAGTGAGCTGGTGGTAGCAAGCTGAGGGCTAAAAACTGCCCTGGATAAAAATCTTAACTGCATTTCACTGCATTCTTCCAGGAACCAAGGCAGGCTGGGGAGGAAGCTGCAATAATCAAGAAAAGCAGTATGCAAGCTAAAAAGAAGCTGTTGAATGTGAGCTGTTCCATGGCCATGCTCATTTATAACTCCAGTGTCATGGTTTTTATTGTCTGTAGAGGTACAATGCTTTTTCTATGGAAACAGAACATCAGCCTGGAACCAAAAGCCCAGAGAACAGCAAACACACTGCAGTAACAGCACTGGCTGTTTCGAATACAAACTACATTTTTGCTTTGGCTGCAGAACAAGTTGTGGGTAGAAGTTTAGGTCATTTCTCTTTCTGTCCAGATGAGTCTTCCATTTCTAGCTAGCTGTTGGCCTTGCCACTTCCATCTAAGAGTTGCTAATACAGCAATGTCTTCTGTAGCATATTTTAGRCTCCCTGTCATTACTGCCTCTGCAGTTTGTCACTTGCAGTCCATTGCTCCCATTTTTTCCTTTCCCATTCTGAGAGACTTTTCAGAATGGAGATGAAGTGCTGTATTTGATGGGCCAAATCCATTTTCTTACAGACAGCTTGTCATGGTAGGATGCACAGTGTCATGATTGTCATCTATTTCTGCTGAGTATTATAGAAGCCCAGGCACTTCTTTGAATGCTCAGTCCTCAGACTCTTCTATGCACTTTGTTTACCCAGCTTAATAATACAATAGAAGTCTCGACACCCTGGACTGCCATTATGGCAACGGCACTTTTAGTTAAGAAGGGAGTTCACTACTGCATCAGTAGGAAAAAAGAAAAAAAACTTGTTTTCTTAATTTGATATGTGGTGTGGGATATTGACCCATGAATTTAGGCCAATAAACTTCCATTTTTTCAAGTAGAACTCTTACTGTTTCATTTACCCTTTATGATTCTATAAATGGAAGTATCATAAAGATAATATTCAAAACAAAGATGTTACAAAAAAGCATGAAGCAAGTATAGATTTTTTTAATGTTCTTAATTAAAGTCATAAAACTCCAGAGTAGAAAATTTCCATTTGAATGACTCATGTTATTAAGTACAGGACTGTATGTTCCCATGGCTCAGCAACCTTAGTAAATATATCATTAGTGGTCCACAGAGAGAGAATGGATAGTTTGGTGTTGGTGTTCTCATTTTCAGCAGCTTAACACATTAATGATATAACTGCCATTATTTTTCCATAAATGTTGTTGTTGTCCCTGCCAGAGTATGTTGTGTGATCAGAGATGCAAGGGGAAGGGATTCACAGGGTTGTCCATGATTCACATTAAGACTGGCTTTCTGTATTCTGTTAAAATCTAGACCACATTATGGAAGGCTGAAAACCATTAATCTAATATATATTCTGTAATTGTAATAGGCAACTCAGGCTCCTTTCCATGAATCTGTATGTTAAAATCATGTAATATTTTCCTGCCCTTTTAATATAACATGAAACATATCAGTGGGAGGAAAAGTAAAAGATATTTGGTCTCAGAATCTTCTCTGTTCAGGAAGAGGTTAACACTGTACAGTACAACTTAAGCCAAGGCATTAGTCTTTTATTAGATCTCAGAAGCATAAATACATGGACCTGTGCGAAGTGCTAATTAGTGACTATGCCTGTCTACAGGTGCTACAATTGCAGTCTATTGATCTGAGTATTCATCTTCAGGGCTTGGTCCTCATATGCTTAAATATTAATGGTCTCATCATATCATCRTCCCTCCAGTTGAAATAGTTGGTGAGGCTGATGCTTCCCACTGCCAGTAAGTTGTTAATGTATACATTCAGATGTGAATTTACATGATACAGGAACCTACCACATGATAAGACCAGAGATCCTGCTCTCCAGCAGTGGTGTCAGGGCTATGAGTGCTTTAGTAAGCCTTGTTGGCCCTGATCGGCCTCAYCTGGGACCTCCACCCRCACCCATGGCCCCAGCAGCTYTAYTTAAGCTCAGCCTGGGGGCTTTCAGCTTCTATCTGAGCTGTGTTAGAGGGGTGCTGGTCTCCAGCTTGGTGATGCCTCTAGCTGTTTATAGAGCTCATTAGTCCAGACCTCAACCTGCAGACTGATCTCCTGACTTGACTTCAGTCCTGTCTCGCTGCCATGGACCTACCTGGCAACCACCAGACCTGATCCTAGCACTGACACGTGGATTGACCTTGGACCTGTCTCATCACTGTGGTATTGCCTTATGGTCTGGATTCTTGGTTGAACCTGCCCTACCCACCTTGCTCAGGTACTGTGGGAATGGGCTGTAGCTGAAGAGGTCCTTCTGGCCATGTTACCCACCTTGATGTCCATCTCTTAAGGAGCAGTAGGCCCTGACAAGTAGTCAAAAGCAGATATTAATGGAAGAGTGTAAGAGTAGTTGAGTGGGCATAGGCTGATGGTGAAGTGATATTTCCCCAATGTATTCCTTTAATCTCTGACCACTTGCAGCTCAGTGAATTGGAGTTGGTGCCTTTATATGTAATAACAGTCAATGGTTTTCCCTTATCTGAATTTCTCARGTTTTCCCTTGAACCCATGTAAACCTTTAGCATCCACAGTGTCCTGCAACAAGGAGTTCAATGACATAATACATGATGTGAAGAACAACATCCTCTTTGTTTTGAGCCTGRTATCTGCTAGCTTTGTATGACACCTATTGCTTCTTGAAGTGATATAATGTGAACGATTGGTTCTTACTTGCCTTCTGCRTGTCACTTGGCACTGTAAACTTCTAGTGTAATCCTTAGTCATGTCTTTTGGACCAAAGAGTTGTAGTTTACTTGGTTATTCCATATTTACATACACAACTGGATGTAGGCACAAGCATATGCACTCATGCCCCTCTATTTATTAGTACTGAGTTTAATTAGGAGATGAGGGATGCCAAAGAACTTATGCTTCCATGGTTTTAGTGACTTGGCATCCAAAAGAATATATTCATTGGTATGGATTTAAACTCTTGCAAGCTCTGTTATGCAAACTGGACTGAGAAAAGTTCAACAGCATAACTTTTTTACAGATGTCTTGGCAGCCCTGTAGAGCAGCATTTAGGGAAGCACCTGTTTCTCCCCAGTCAGTAGGGCTGCTCTGTTATGAGAAGTATTGTTCCTTTCCACTGTTACTATGTAAGTGAAAATAATTTAGAGAAGAAATAGCACAAAGTTTTAAAACATTAATAATTGATCTGTAAAATGTAGAATCATTATTTTTGCTAGTAATTGGTTTCTGGTCTGTGCAAAGTCTTCTAAGTGAAGAACATATCGGGTATGCAATTAAAACTAAAAAGGGCATAGACTGTATCTGACAAGTCAAGCTCAAGTACAGCTATTCCATTGTGTTCTAATACGTGTATCATCAAGGTCAGTTTTTGAAGAATGCAGCGCAGCCCAGACTTTCAAGTTGGATACTGAATTAGTTGGAAAAGTTATTGTATTGGGAGCTGCTGTATGCTTGGCTCTTTCTGGAGTTTGTCCTTAAGGGATTAAGAATGGCAGTGTAATCTGTGCAGCCCACACTGTTCCACCTGAACACATGCATGGGGAAGGAGGTGATGGGAGATGGGTTAGCCATCAGCAGTGTGTTCCTCGTGGGGACAAGGAATGACACTCTTTTCCTGCTGGCACAGAACAAGGAGAGGCAGCGCAGAGCTCTGTCAGCCTGTGCAGCTTGTGTGTCATAGTAAATATCCACCAATGCTCCCATTCCAATGGGGAAAAAAAAATAGAGCCTCCCTGACTTAAGAAAGAACTTACTGGCAGCTGTAAACTTGGTTTCATGACTGAACTGTGTCACACCAGCTCAACAGATCTCACAGCTGCTGAAAGACCCCTTTTTCCCAGTTACCTTATAACTGTGTAAGTTAAAATAAYTGCTTCCTATTCCTGTCAGTGATGACCCACGGCTCCTAAAAGGAGTGGGACCTCTCACCCTGCTCCACTATGGACTGTGTCTGCTGTTGCCAAGCTCAGACTATCAGTCTGTCTTCTCTAATGAGACACTTCAGAGAAAGGAGAAGAACACACAGTAACTGCTAGCATGAAATAACTTTGCAAAGAAAATAACTGCTTCCTGACCCTGGTAAGCGTAGCTGGTTTTGAGGTATTCTGCAGAAAAATCTTGTGGATCTGGAAGAACTATTGCTTGCTTCTGCATCGTCTGACCTACATCCATCTGTTAGCCAAACTAAAACTTAGTGTTGTGCCCCACTACTAGCCCTGGCTGTACACTGGAGGTCAGAGCCATGTTGTGGTGCTGGAGGTGAACTCCTGTTTCTTGTTAGTTAATAGAAGCTAACAATGAGGAAAAAACAATACTATAAACAAAACGGCATCCATGGCAACATAGCCATTTACTCTTGAACTTCTCAAAATAGGAATAATTAATTTAACCTCTTTCTTCAGTTTTTATTTTTTAAAAGCTTACTCAGGCAGATGTGGGCATGYTCTGGCAATTAATAATCAGCTGAGTCAGAGGTCTTTAAGGGAGCTTGTAATGAAGTGCCAGGAAGGATCTTCCTCTTCTACATTTAAGTTCTTATATCCRGAATGCAGTCTGCAATGCTCAGCACAGCGGCTTTGCCTTTTTGGGCTATATCAAACAGATCCATGCAATTGTTTCAAAGGAGATGTTTTTCCTATTGCCTTTGACAGTTAAAAATGAGGTACCTGAGCTTTCACTTGCTGGAGTACCTGAGTGTATAAGCCATGCAAGTCTGATCTGGTGACACCTCSCCCCAGGGAAGGTGCTACCAGTCTGTTTATATGGTCCCTACAACTATACCAGCTCAATACATTTGTCCTATTTTAGAGTAACAAATGAGCACAAAGATCAACGAGTTTATGTTRGGAATAGGAAGTGAATACATACTGATGGGTCATAGCCTGGTTCCCCAAACTACATCCTCCTTCCCCAGTTCTTAGGTGRGCGCCTTGGCTGCAAATCAGGCAGAGACATGTCAGGGGAGATTTCCTTGCAAAGGCTCCACTTCTGTGGCATTGTATCAGGAAAATGAGGTTAATGACTCTTCCAAATGAAGGACTTGGAACAAGAGATCTATATTTAGGGTCCATCATGTGGATTCACACTTCCAAATGCACTAATACAGCAATGGCTGAAAGTGCTAGCAAAAACTGTAATAGTAATACTGCAAGCATCTACAGACCAATTTGAAGTATACACTTTGTTTTCAGGGTAAAAGGTCTGCATCCTTGGGTAGCTGAGGATTCTGGGAACATCATAGATTAAATCTGGGCTCAGGACTTGAATTTGGCTCTGCATGTCACTGACCTGAATAAGGTAGAAGACGGTATGAGCAAGGTCATCACTTGGCTCAATAGGCTTACACAGTTCCTTACAGCCTTTATCATCCAGGCYGCCTTATCTTGCTCCATCTGCTCCATTCCAGTGATATTTTTAGCATGCATWCACGGTACAGTTTTTCCAGCCTGGCTGCCTGACCCTTTGGTCTCCTAACAATGCAGCTGCAATGGAAGTGGTGCAGGAGCAAAGGCTGCCAGTGAAGTGGGATTTTTTCCAGATCCCAGAATAACCCCCAAATTTGACCAATCCTGTCCCCTTGGAACTGTTTTTTAACGAGTCAAGCTGGGAGGCTTTTTCTGTAAGGTTCTGTTAACCTATAAATGGCTGCAGCTCAGCTTTGAAGTTAACACTTCATTAAGGTTAATTGGGGAAGTTCACACCTCTGCTGGGAGTTCGTCTAGCAGACTCTGCAAGACAGAAGTGAGCTGTTTTACACGTAAAAGCAAGGGCAGTGAGGGGCTCAAAGAACAGTGCAAGAGCTGAAAAACGACCCTGCTTGCACAAGCTCAGCTCCTCCTGCTCCTGAACCTAATAAAGTGAATGGATGCTGATGACAACAGCCCTGAACTTGCGCTACAATTTCAGGTGCCTATCTCGGGGTATTAAATGACTGGGGATATATGATTAAACCTTATGTTGCTGGTGGTGGATGAACAAAGAGGTAAATTTTTCCATTTAGCTACTGCTGCCCAGTATGAGCTGGAGATTATTCACTGCAAGGAGGAGAAGGGAACCGGGGCTGGCTCCTGCTGACACAAGGGCTGTGTCCGTGGGAGAGGTCTCCAGGAGGATGTGGGGAGGAGGAGAGCTGTGTAATTCTGTCTCTTCCCCTTGTGTCAGGCCACATGATGGGCAGGAAGAACCCTGCAACACGTCAGGCCCATCAGGACCAGGAAAGCTGATGCCCTTTTAGCCTCTGGACTTGGCAGTGTTAGGTTTCCAGTTGGACTCGATGATCTTAAAGGTCTTCTCCAACCTAAATGATTCTATGGTTATTCCTGGTGCCTTTGAACCTGTGGTGCTTGCAACAAGCAGAAATCAAAACTGGAAACAAATCAAGTGTGGTTTAAATCTCTTGCTACAAAGGAAGTTTTTAAAAACACATTGACAGGTAAGGCTTTTCTATGGGGACAAAAAAGGGGTGGGGGGAGGGAAACCTGTGTCGGCACCCTTCTAGAAAAGGAGCACAAACCCAGTCAATGGCCCCTGTGTCATACTTGCGAAGAAAAACGGTCTGAAATCTCTAGCTGCTCTTCTGTCCTCCCTGGCCTGGCTGTTGCCAACTGCCCCTTGCCAGAATCCTGCTGTCTGGTGTAATGTCTCGGTGCAAATTCCTGATGGATATGCCAGACCTCAGGCTGTGCAGTGCGGACAGGTGAGCTGCCAACCCTKCTGGAAAGGCAGTAGTTTATAGCAGCAAGGTAGCACAAGTCCTTGTGGTTTCCTCAGCTCTGACTTCCTTCTCCTTGTGATGATTCTCTTKGACCAGTAAATCGTCAATGGTTGGTTGAGGTCAAATGATCATTTCTCTAGGATTTCTAGATGACAATCAGAGCCGGGATGATCCCAGGTAAAAGGAAGTCTCAAACAAATGGACACTTCACCTATACATTATCTCATAAGCAGTGAGTTGTATACCTCTGGGATACACCTGATCAACTGTGACAGCTTAAGTGTTTGTCCTAAGCAGGACAAACAGCTGTGACCAGTAATGTCTTAAAATCACCAGTTTGTCTGACAGAGCCCTCTGGTAAAGGAGAAAAGCATAGTGGTAATGATGCTTATACCAGCACTTGGGAAAAGCTGTGTGATGAAGCCCTTTTCCCTTGCCAAAGTATGGAGAAACCGTCTATCAAAGCTATGGTAGTGTTACATATGGCTTAGTAAATAAGTCAGATCTTGGAGTATGTCACAGTTCATATTCAGAACAGTTCTTGCCCATAATCAGTTTTCATTCTCAAGAGCAGATGAGTTGCAAAGTCCTGTACAACAATGCATATAAACCACAGCTGAAGTGGTTTAAGTGAACTCTCCAATCTAGCAGTGATTACCTTCCACAGTAATGACAGTGTGGTGCTTTCCGTAATATCTGCTCAGCATTTTGAAAGGGTTATGATTAGCTGTGATATGACAAAATAAACAATGGTGTGTAGTGTTTGCAGAACAGCTTTCATACTTACTGCTTTGTGCAAGATAATCTTGTGGCCTGAAGCTAGGAGAAACATCCCTTGTAGCACAGTCAKCTTCTTTGATACATCTTTATCTTACTTTTTACTGTGTTTATTGCTGGCAGAAAACAAGAGTAAATGTATAGATAAACTTCAGGGTCTTATCATCTTGGCTAGAGGGGTAATCCTGGCTCCACTCATGTAAACAGCTAAATTCCTTCTGATTCCATTTGGACCAGGGTTTCATCTCTTTGAGTACTTTTTTGCCCTCTATTTGCAGTCCTTGAAGTAATTACAGACTGCTGTCTACCACCTGCATTCCACTGGGTGCAGGGATTGCAGCTTGAAGGCTTAGCAGTGAGTGCAGGAAGATTGTCCTTCTAAACTTTCAGATCTTTAAGCATTTCTGGGGTGGAGAATGTGGGAGGATCCATGAACCAGGGGCTGAAAACCCATCAGGCATCAGAGGGAGCAGCTGGAAGAAAGGGGCAAGTCCAGCTGCAAATTCGTCTTCTGATGYGGCTGCTAAAATAGGCACAGTTCCCTGCATTAGCTAATACCTAATGCTAGAGAGACAGTGATGAGCATGACGTATTAGAGTTTTACTATCTTAATATTGTTTCTATGGTACTGGTAGCTGGAATCTTCAGAAAAATAAAATAAAATTGTAGCAACCAGGGAGCCACTGCCCTACTCCTATACAGAAGCCCTCTGTTGTCTTATCATGGCTWCATATTCAGGACATTTCCAGTTCTGTGAAATGATCTTTGGTGTCTATGGCTTATACAGGTGGAAATACAACATATACATTTATAATGTGTATTTTTTTMAAAATGTTTTCTACTTTTCAGAACAAATATTTGTTCAGATGAAGGTTACAATACTGGCTGTACTAGAACTTAGTCTCCTGATCATTTACAGGTCAGATATAGTTCAGAGATCTACAGCACAAACCACCCTAGCATTGACCTTAGCTTGCCAGTGCTTCCAAACAAGATCCGATTCAATGGAGTCTGGGCTAATGTAAGTCTAAGTTGTCCATAGGAGTCTGGGGTCTCTTGGTGTAGTGAGAGGTCCTGCTCCCCCTTCACAGTAAATCAGAGCTCCATGGGAGTTTTAAATTCCAGTTTGTTCTTTACTAGCACCTTCTATCCAGAGTTCTGCTTTCAGCAGTCCGATCACTCATAAAGATGGATATATCAAGAGCTCCTTTTTATATTAGAAATGTTTTGCTACATAAAAACAGTAAGACTGGCTTGTTAGGAGAAGTGGTGACTTCTACAAGTACCCCCTTTTTCTTAATGACTATGGATGCTAGCAGTACAAACAATGACCATCCTTCCAGATTCTATTTGCATTTTGGTATAACACCTTTCATTTAGAAGAACTGGAGACCATGTAGTTTTATCTGGATCTCCATTGCTTGGAAACTGAAATACAGCTAATTTTTAGAAACAGGTTAGACAAATGCTTGCTGCACAGCATTGGTTAAACAAAATGTAATGCCCTATGTACAATATCATTGGAAATGTAGGTTTAGCTACCTGAGTTTGAATTCAGGAGAGGCAGCTGGCTCTTGAATAAGTTCAGTCATAACTACTTGCAGGTGAGCCTGTGGGATTCACTAGCCCAGGCTGGGTTAATCAAATGGAAAGAGATTTTCTGGCCTGGACCAGACAATTTCATGATTAAGGAAGAAGTGTTACACAAACGGTCAGAAAGACAGCACTTGCCCAACCATAATACCCTTGGCAGCATAATAGGAGAACTTCTTGCCTTTAGACTCCATGGTCTGTAGGATTGGTTACAGGTGTTCCTATTAGGGCAACAACAGATGCATTTCTGCTTAATTTAGTTGAGAAGCCTCTTTCTGTGCCTTCTGTCCAGTGGGCAGCAACACGTTTCACTCCAAAAAGTTCTTTCAATTTATGGGGCTACAGCAGAACTCAGAAATATTGCAGACAAGTTGATTACCTCTTGAAGATCAGACAAGAGGGAGAAGTACTGCCTAATTGACGTGATGGGTTTTCCCAACAGAGTCTTTATTGTAAAATAGTTTTCATATTTCCAACTGTAAAAACCTAAAACAGTGGTGAAGGAGGCTAGGGTTTTGGGGTTTTTTGGGGCTTGATCAGCTAACCTGAAAAAGTATGTCTGTGAAGTCAGTCAGGAAAGTAGCAAAATTCCTTGTTGTAGCTCTTGGAAGTCATTGCAGAAGCAAAGCCAGGTTATTTCTATAGAGGTTGTGTTATCATCAGAAATAGTCTGGAAAGAACACGTTAAGATCTGGGTTTGATTTATTCTAGGACCTAGGGTTCAAGTTCAAATCCAAATCGGGATTAAAAAGGACTAGAGTATTCAGCAGGAGATTTTGGCTTCAAATGATAGAAACAGTGAGAGATCTAGCTGGCTTTGGTGATAGGCCAGGTTTTTAAATCACCTTGATTTTTGCACACCTCCTCTTACAGATAATTGAAGCCATATTGTGTTACATGTATGCAGCATAAATTTCTATTGGTAACATGTCTTCATCCTGAGAAATTACATTTTTTTCCCCTGTAACTAAGACAAAGCAGCTCCTTTTTTTGGATCCCTGACATCCTCCTTCCATCTCCTGTCAAACAGTCTGGGCCTAATTTGAATTCCAGTGATGAGGAATAACCTGATATTCCGCTTACCTTAGTGAATGAAAGGTTAATTCTGTACATCTAAGTTTTACACTGCATGCTGGTTTGTTAGAGGCATTTTACCACACAGCTGGTGAGGGATTTTCAAAAATACAAGAGAGGCCTGTATATTATTTGTTTTAACTTTTCCTTTCAACTCTTTTTTCATTAAGTTCCCAGATGACTGCACACTCTTGAATGCAGCAATCTGTTTAATCTAGTTTTAGCCTTCCCTTTCCTGTTTTGCTGTTTACTTTTCGTTCCATGCCAGTAGCTATTGAGGCAATACTGTGGGTCCATTATCTGTTTCAGGCCTCTTGGAATATATGTGTTGGCTTTGCTCTGTGTGTGCATGCATGAGAGCGGGGGAATAAACATACATGTGGCCAATTAGTTAGTACACTGAAATTAATGAAGAGCAATCTATGAATCTCCTTTTTCTGAGAATTTGGAAATACTGAGAACGTTTGCCATGTAGCCTTCAAAAGCTTCAAAAGCAGCTATAAGGTCACAGTCTAATACTCCCTTCTGTATACTCATGTCTTTTCTAAAAATATTTCCCAACTTAATCTTCAGTATATGAAACAGGAGGGCAGAGGGGGAACGACAGTGTTTACGACCAAAGTGCAAAGACGAGGAAGAAAATGAAATCCACAAAAAAGCGAATCTTTTGATCTTTGCTTCATTTTCCTCGTTATGAACTTAACAGTACCAGCAGTTATGTTTTAACTAAACACTGAGTTTATGGACCCATGTCTCTGTCTGCAGATAAGGGAAGGTCAGGAGGAACTCTGCTAACGCTGCCTTTGCTTTTGCAGATCTTCCTTCAATTGGGACACCCAAACAAGTTGGAGTCTAAACACCACCAGTGATTTGGGTGTGTTGCTCCTTGTAGTAGGTAGAATATGATCAAAGATGTCTGCTCTGGATATATACAATCCTGATAGAAAAGTGTCTCGGTAATATCACAGGTAAAGGGGCCTCGAGGAACCATGAAACTTGAGAGAAAACACAATAAACCCAAGAAGAACAAAATTAACCCAGTTATTGGAATTTGGGAAGAAGGGTAAAAAAGCAGGGTTTTGTAAGTCCTTCTCTCTTTTTGGCTCTTGAATCGTGAAAAAACCCTCAGGAGTCAGAAAAGCTGAAAATGAAAGCAGGAGGAAGGCCTAGGAGGATCTCTGCTCTGTAGGAAAGYTCATCCGTCAAACCACCCTCTGGAGCAGGAAGGAGAAACTCCAGCTTCCAGCAAGGTTTCTGCCTCTGGTTCCACAAAATAAAAACAAAGGAGAGACTCAAATTTGCCCCATCTCCTTGCCTTCATAACTAAGCTTACTGACTCTTGCCTGTCAAAGTAGTTCTTTGTCTGGTTGATAAATACATCCGTCCCTACCAAGTGATCACATCCTCCTCATCGCATTCCCACTGTCCTGGCTTCACAGACTTGCTTTGTCTTCTGTAAATCCTAACAGAGATAGTGAGCCGAGCTTGCATGCTGTGTCCTGACAGCCCACCAGTGCCCGAGGGATGCCTTGAAGGGTCATTCCAAAACACTGACCTGTCCTACTTCACCCTCCAGGTGGGATGACTGAAGTCCTCAGAAAACCCATGTGCACCAGAAAGGCGTTTAGGTATGCAATGAGGAAGTCAAAGACCAGAGGTCCCAAAGAAGAAATAAAATATGACCTAGTCTGCAAATAGCATTGATACCATCTGAGGAAAATAACAATCTTCCTCTCTTTCTTTCTGTGCTTTCTTAAAAGCACAGAAAAAGAAGGTAGCCAGATTCTACCCTCCCTGAAACTACTCTGAGACATATAAACAAATAACTTGGTACTGGACATGAAGGAGAACTTGCATTAAGGCAATACCCAGAGGGAAATAGCTCAAACAGGCGTGTGTATTGGAGAAGTAARGCATGTCCCTTATCACTGTTAGTCATTTATAATTTAAGCTCTAAGTGCATAACTAATTCTGAACTAGTTCCAAAAATAAAAGGAAAAGAAAAAAATAATAGTTTGTGAGAAGCTTGCTGGCACCGACAGACATTGGCTATGAACATGGGTGGACAGAACTGAACTGAATCTGGAGTTTAAGCACAGACAGGTCATTTCAAACAGTCCTGCAGTTAAGCAACACTCTTCACCCTAGGGAATTCTCCCTTCCAAACACTTCCAGCGTTCCACGTGGGTTTTCTTTCAAAGTTGTTGGCTGTTCTCAGTGGTTTTTCTTCGTCCTTACTCTTTTTGAAGATTTTGGGATGTTTAGGGAAGCTGCCGTATTAATTTTCTCAGATGTTTTGAGTTCTGTAAAGCTTTCACCTGCAAAGGATTTATCCTGATGAGGAATTAATTCCAGCTTTATTTGCAGAAGAAAGAGAACTGTATACAAAGTGAAGGATGCTCAGCTTCTCAGATGCTAACACGAGCAATTCTGAATGAAGATCTGTTAGGGTGTTCTGCATATTTGCATGTCAGCATGCAGAAAAAGCAAGCAAATGCAAATGAATGTTCCTGAAAACAGCAGTGGAAAGCAAATATTTTTTTTTACATACCCTAAAAGGACCTTGTTATAAGGATCATGACAGCAAGAGCCCAATACCAAGAGACAGAAGTACTAAACTTCCTGAGCAGGAGAACTGGCTGGCTCACAGCAGTGGAGTCAGGACCCTTCCCTCCTAGGTCACAACCAGCCCCTGGGGCAGTTGGCAGAGGCACCGCTGTCACCACCTGGTGCTGCCATCAGCTTACCAGGTGCACCGTGGTTCACAAATATATAATAAGACAGTTAACATAAAATAGCTGCACCATTGATGCTATCAGAAGAGAGATTCATAATTAGACTGACCCTTCACCTATGGGGGTGGGTGGGTTTGGAGGCAGGGTGAATAATGGACACGTGGAGAATTTGCCAAGTATCAGAATAAAGAAGTTGAGCAGAGTAGAGGGCAAACAAGCAGCAGAGGAACTAGCAGAGTTCCAAAAAAAAAAAAAAAAAAAAAAAAGACAAATAATGGATAGAGGCAGCAAAGACGATGAGGGTGGTGAAACGCTGGCACAGGTTGCCCAGAGAGGTGGTAGATGCCTCATCCCTGGAAACATTCAAGGTCAAGTTGGACGGGGCTCTGAGCAATCTGATCTAGTTGAAGATGTCCCTGGTCATTGCAGGGGGGTTGGACTACATGACCTTTAAAGGTCCCTTCCAACCCAAACCATTCTATGATTCTACGAAGCACACAAAGAATGTGCAGTTTTTGCTGTCTAAAGGGAGGAACTATTTATACTTACTGTGTACCTACAACAAGCTAGACCCCCATGACCAGATTCTTCTTGCTTAGACTCCACTGAGATCCCTGGTTTTATTTTAGATGCATCTCAGCATCCAGAAACATTTAAACCTTAGCAAACTCCTTTAGGTGGAATTTGGGCTGCATAAATCTGAATGCAGGAAGCCTTCCTGAATCCCACAGTGTGTGGTTTGTGCACATATGCATGTGAGTGCATGCATGTGCTCATCAGGGAAGCAAAAAGAAGGAACTGAGGCAGCAGACACATGACTCAGGGTGTGGGCGAGATTGGTAATATAACCCCAGTATTGCTGGATTATCAGCAAGTTTGGATCTTCATTCTGCAGCAGCTGGGCTACCTCCCAACRGAAAATGCTGCAGGCAACATTTGTGCTTAGTAGTCAATTATCCATGGGAGCAGGTAAGGGATTAGTGACCAGGTAGGGTTTCACGCGAACACCATAGCTGCTCGGAAATATTTAGCAAGAGAGAGGAAGTAATACAGCTTTTTCTGTTCTAAACCACAAGTCCCTTGCATTTGAACTGGAGGAGAATTGTGTCCCTTTGGTGGAATCTGGTGACCTGTGCCTGGAYGAGATGTGGTTCAAAGTCATGTTGCTGCATGCACTTAATGCATAGCTGTCCTCCCCTTCCATCCATGCCTGCCTCAGTACCGCAGCCCCCCACCCCTGCCTTTGGGTCACTGCTTCTTGTGCCGTGTGAAACCAATCAGGGAGATACCTGGCTGGAACTGGAAAAAAAAAAAAAAAAAATTTTTTTTTTGAATGCTGTTTTTCAGTCAGATCAATTTCCCAACCTGATCACAGCACTGATGCAAAAACCAGGAGGACCAGTGCAACCGAGAGGGCASAGCACAGAGGTACCAATTAGCAGTGAGGGGCAGCAATAGCTTGAGTCTGAATTGCTGCCAAAGGCTTTGCATCACGAACCTACAGCTGGAGCTGCAGTTTGGGGAACAAAGCTCAGCCTAACCCAATTTGTCTTCTGAACARCGCAGAAATACCACAGGTTTAGCTGGTTTTTACATCTGTCTTAGAATTAAGTGGCATGAATTTAGGTTTGCATCTTTCACYCAAAGAAACCTTATTAAGCAGCTTGTTTCCGCCAATGTAATTAATCAGGAGATGGCAAAAGATCACTTTGTTTCATCCCAGATTTCAAACCCCATTCGTCTGCTCTTCCCTGGCCTGTCGAGGCTTTCCCACATGCTGTGGGTTCTGGGCAGTGTATGGTCTCTTATTTTTAGCTATAGGTGATAGCAACAYATCTTCTTTAAAGAAATCCCACTAATAATGTCTGTTAGTCTTTGAAAGCAATCAGGTGTTAACAAGCTTATCTTGAAGTTTACCTGCCTAAAATTTCTTCTGYTCTCACTTTCTTAGCTTTCATTCTCTTAATCTGTGTCCCAAACTCCTGATCATTTAATTGATTTATCACAAAAAAATAGAAATGTACTTGTTTTTCCCTTCTTTAGCAGTATCTTTTGGCTCTTTAAAATGCAGCRTTTGCATCAGCTCACTTTAAATGTGTTTCCTCCATCCCCTGATTAACATAGCTAAGTTTTTGTAAATTTTGGATGTATAATTTACAGATTGCAAGAGTTTTCTCTTTTAAATTCAGGGAATTATAATACTCAGGTGCCATTTTTATTACTAAAATGGAGTCACAAAGTCAATTGATGAATGGAACTGAGCGGTTTTCAGGATCAAGTTCAAGCTTGTAAAAAGAGATGAGTTACTAAAACTTAAAATAAATTATTTGAAGCTCAAATCTTTCCCCAAGAATAACTGTAGCGCTCTCTCTTTTTACAGGCATATCATTATACAAGAAATGTAAAGTAAGATATGGGCATATCTTGWGTATTTGTTAAAATTAGCATTCTGTTCTGCATTGGATTTTCTTTGTGCCAGACAGAACTATGTTTTTTCCACACTACTCCATCTTGGACCCTGATCCTGCATGTGCTTACTTGATTATTCTGAATACCTCAAAGTGCTCTCATAACTGTCTCATATAATGAACAGCCAAGTCTATTTTGAATATGTTAATCTCAGGGTAAAGTTAAAYATAAATACACGCCCCAAGCACTCCGAAGGATTGATGCATTTTCAGGTTAGCCTCTGAGGATTTTAGTGCCAGTCAGAAGAAATGATCAATATCAGTTCAGTATTGCTTCCGAGCAGGTGCACACTTTTATGAGAAATTTATGTGAATCCCATTACAGAAATGCTAGGATCCCTATTTTATAGTTACAGAAGAACCAAAGGASTAAGGGAGTGGTGTGATGACACAATACATTTATTTTTTGGACAGGGACAGGACAGGATTAAAAGGTGCTGCCATATGAGACCAAGTATTTAYGGGGTCTAAGGTCTCTCTGCCAGTTCCAGTTTATTTTAAAAGTTCTGATGGATTAACTTTGAACAGCCAGGCTTTATGCCAGATCAGGCACTGCCYATCACTTCTGTCCCAACTATACGTTGAATCCCAGAGCAGATGCAGGGTTAGCATAAAGGTGTCGCATTGACATGAACTGTACCATGCACTCTGTTAAATTCAACAGACAAGCCCGCTCCGGGATAAATATGCTGAGAAGAAATCTGGATACACAGATCTAGTAATACTGCTCACGTAACCGTGGCTTTACAACCTCGGCTGAGAAGAGATGYGGTCTGTGGTAAGGGAGACCATGGCTCTTGGGGCATCTTTGCCCTTTCCCCCCATCCTCATTCAGCAGCAAGCAGAGCTGGGAGAAACCAGAGAAGTTATAAACAAGATGGACCACAGACTCTGAGACCCTGAGGCTGTTTGTGAATTTGGGACAGTAAAAAAGGCTCGGTAGTAAAAATGGACCAGGAGAACCGAAGTGGATTGCTGAAGGCGTGGGGAGAGAGACCAAGGTGGCTTGAAAAAAGACGTGTTAGGTGACATGGGAGGCAGAACTGGGTGGCACGGGAACGCAGAGGAAGCYGGACTGCTGAGGAAATCTTGAGATAATCCCTTCATGTGGGTCTCTTACTAGCATTTCCAAGTGTCTAAGAGTCTAAAACCTGACCGAAACCCAGGCACTGTCGTGTGCCTGGCTGCAGCGAGGCTGAGATCTCGGCTGGGGGCTGACAGTCACGAGAGCTGCAAAACTGTCCCGTGAGATTTGTGGCCGTCACAGGCGAGGCAGCGTTAACCGCGCACACCCGCACCTCGTGACCCGCCGCCTGCTATCACAGGTAAGATATTTTCAACAGAGACATTCAACAACCCTGCGCAGGGCAGGGTAGAAACGTCGCTTGAGACTTAAGTCTCTTCTGCTTCGATGCGCGGGATAGGGACGAGCCTTCAGCACTGCCCTGCCTCCGGCTGGGAGCTGCGCCCCGGCTCCGGGCTGGGGGGTCAGGGGTGAGGGGGGACTGCTGCGTCCCACTTCAAATGTCGACTGGCTGCGGGCGTTGGGAATCAGCTCTGCAAGTCTGGCAGATGATTTAATTCAGGGAAACAGAAATACATGCTCCGTGGTGAGGAATTGGTGAAGAGTGCAACCCAAAGCAGATTGCTCTTTATTTCGCAACTCCGTTTCCTAAAGCTGAACTAATGTGGGGAGAGGGGAATAAGAAACATCTGAAATACACATATGAGAGCTTTGTCAATCCTTCTAAAATGTCTATTATAGTTATTTAATCTTTATTGTACATGGCATAAGATTTATATTGTAACAGGAATAATTGGCATTTTTATGGCACCTTTCCTCTGTAACAACTTTCTTTCGGAGATCACAAAGCATATTTATGAATACCCATCAATTAAGCCTCACATAATCATTGTGTGGGTAATGAAAGTTATTCTATTTGCTTTCCTGTCACTTCAAGAGTTGTTTAAATCACACGAATCTTCAAGGCTTAAAAGAAAAACAGCCTTGAAGTGAAGAATCCACCTGCCTTCTTATTTTAACATGCTACAATCATTCCATCAGCTCTGTGGTCAGCCTTCAAGTGAGATACAAGTTCGTCTTTGACCTACCAGCCATCGAATGACTCGGGACCTACGCGGACACCATTTCATGTCATCGCATGTCGCAGCTGTGGTCTGCCATGGTGCACACAATAAGGCAGGAGCTGCGACAGCACGCTGCCTATATTGCCTTGTTTGTAGCCTCCCTTAGTCAAAAATAATTCCAGGTTTTGTTGATCTTTAGGGCACGCTGTTAGAACTTCACTTTGTTAAAAAAATTTTAAAGGCAGGTAGAATTTGGGTGTGATAGTGTGTGTGACAGAGCATGATGGAGAGCTTAAGCCTGGTTATTTATTGTAGATAAAAGAAGTAATAGAATTGTAAAATATGCATTATTTTTTTAAATCATTCTAGCCTGAGGCACAGTTAGCTGGAGAGATTTTTCCACAGCCATACCAAAACATTTGTATGCCAGACTCAATTATTTATCAACGTGAAATAGATACATTATCTCAAGCATCACATTTTAAGTCTGGAAAAGTTAGCAACTTGGTAAATAATTTTAAAAACGTGACTGCTTTTCAAAGCAATACTTTATCTATTTCCATGCGGTTCTGAGGAAGCTCTAGGAAAAGGCATTGATGGAGAGGAATTGGAAGTAAAATTTTCGTAAATTGTTCCATGTTTTTTTTTTTGAGATAATATATTGAAACTGGTGATACTTTTTTTCATAAAGGCCTCCCACCTGGCATAAAGGATCTTGTTTTATTGCAGATATATAACGCTTTTGAGGAGCTCTGTCTCACTTCTTTGAAAATCATCATGCTCTTCCATGATGTTTTCAAAGAGGACTTGTACATGGGCACGACTGGGCATCTCCATTCACAAGCAGTGAGCCTTCTGCTTCACGCCATCAGCCAGGGAATTGGAGATGCTCACTGATGGCTAGAAAAATAAAAAAGACATCATCTAGGTGTATTTCTGCTGCATTTGTGACTAAAAATACACTTAGCAGAATTCTGAAAGGAGGAGGAAACCACAAGTGCACGGCAACGTGGCCAGTGCTCCCCTGGATAGGAAGCGTCGGGAGGAAGGCTGGGATGAGAGCTGGCTCTTCCCTAACCTCTCGCTGGGATTTATGGTAATCTGGTGATCTAGGGGCTGGAACTGCCATTCCAGCACCAGAGGGGTTTATGACTCTGTTGTTGTTTTAAAGTTATTTGTGCATTCACTGTATGCGTTATGAAATTGCTGTGTTTTTTTTTTATCTCTGAAAAGCCAGACTTCTGGGCCACCGGTCTAGCTTCCTAATCACAGGCAGGGAAACTCCTGAACTTTAACTAACAGTGTTATCCAAGTGGTCTTCTTTTGGGTTTTCCCAGGTAATTTTTTAAATTACTTTGGGGAAAAATCAGTAATAACGATTGTTTAAAAAGCTTACGTTTAATGCTTTGCTATTGCAGAGCAAAGCTGCTGAGTCACTGGTAACAGTTTAATTCCAAAGCTGGCAATGTTTCTCATCGATTGCCCGGTAAACAAAAATCTCCACATTGCACATGTATGTAATTAACAGTAGATAAGGCTGTTCTATTTAAAAGCTATGAAAAGAAGAAAAACCCTTCAAGTTGTACCCTGACTGATTTAAAATGAATATGAATTTTTGACAAAACACCGTTTGTAGCATGCAGTATGAAGATTCCCAGTGTGCAAGGAAAGGCTTTTATGATACCACTAGAGAAGTCAAAACAGAGAGCAGAAACTACTCAGGAATTCACTAGAAACTTTGGAGGGAGCTAGGAATAAAACCCCCATGTATAGTGCTTCCATTCGGCAAGAAAAATAAATGTTTACTCACTAAAGCGTTTATTTCTAAATTGTCAGGTGTGGCTGTCCTTTACAGGAAAGCGGTTGCATGACTGGCAAGGAAAAAGAAAAAATTAACTGGCAAAATAAATACTGTGAAGAGGAAGGAGATAGAGCACAGAGGAAAAGTACTGTGATAGAAAAGGGCAATGGATCAGCAGAAGTTTGCTGGTATGTGCAGAAATGACAACATCTGATATTTTTTTTTTTTTACAGTGAGAAGAAACTATTAAGCATATTTTAAGTAATTCCTGCTTGTATTTTCTCCCCTACTTCTTCCTTTGTAGTTGTGTTTTTTGTTGGGTTTTTTTTAACGACAAGAAAGAAGATAAATTGCTAGTTGTAAAGAGTGCTGCAGGGGAAACACTGGGGATATAACCACCTAATTATGAATTTCCTGAATGTGCAACATGACCAGGAGCAACTGGACAGGATTAGTGCTGTATGTTTCATCTCCAGCTGTTTCATGAATACCAATCTACAAAATCTTCCAAGAAGAACTTCTTTTTTTTTTCCACGGCCCTACTTTTGGCTTTAACAATGCAAGCAATACTGCTTTGTTTTCTTTAGAGCCTGAACTGAAACAAGAGCTTTCAACAAAACCAAACCAAAGCAAACCTAACGAGCCAAAGAACTGCACCGTGTTAAGGAGATTTAGCTGAAATATTTGTAAAATATCAAAAGGAGCATCCTTCTCATTGGCAAAAGTGGAACTAACACTGCAGAGATGCGTGATTATGAGACAATAAATGAGAGTATTTTCTTCTGGTGCAGTGGTCAGAAGTATTGTTTTGAATAAGCACAACTGGTGTGTAATCTTCATGGCAACCTTCTTGAATTGGTTAAGTGCCAATGCTCTTTGGAAGCTCTTGGCAGATGGTAACTTATTTAAACTTATAAAACCAATGTAGATGAAAAAAATGTAAAAAATGCCCTGTGTAAGTCCTCAGCTTGCAAGCAGACAAATTATGAAGACAATGGTCCTTCTCATGGAAGGGAGGGCAACAGGAACATTTTCTTTCCATGATGCCTTTGTAAAGCTTAAGAAACAACTAATAGAATAATATCCCTGACAAACAACAACTTCTGGTGTGTCAGAAATCACATCTTTAGAATAATGGCACTGGCGTTTAGAGGGCCTCTTCTAGCTGCTGGTGAAGTCCCTGGGTCTTTTGTGACTTCTAGTAGAGTTTGGGCATATTTATTGCTTAGTAGTAGTCTGAGAGATTCAAAGACCAAATTAAGGACTTGCCTATTAAATGTAAGAAAAGGATGTCCGGTAGGTAACTGGTTTTATCACAGATTGATGTGCAATGCAAAGTTACCATGCACCCCAATAACAAGAGAAGCAGATAATTTTTATTTCAGAATCTTACAGCGATTAGTCCTTTGATCTTATCCCAAGAATAAGCTTTTTGGGGCTTAATTTCTGCACGTGTTATTGAGCATGAGAAATACTGACCTGTGTCCTAAAAAGGGAAAAATCTGCTAGTTAATACCATGAATACAAACTCCTCACCAAACTCAGTCAGTTCATGAATGCAAAACCATGAATATACGCTCAGTGAATAACTGGCATTCATTTCCTCTAAATAGAAAGGTACAGATAGAAATCCTGGTTCATGCTAATGTTTACATTCCCTAGTTATTTAAAAAGAGCGTCCTGCAGAATTTTGGATTCCCCACACTAAAAGTGACCATTATGAACTACGAACTATGCTTATCCAGATCTTCTTGCTTGTGCCAGACTCCACGGGCACTATCTCGAAAATAAAACACTGTAAAGGTTGAAGGAATTAAATATGTTTTAATTTGTACAATCTAATCTGCCTTTAGCTTTCATTTTTTCAGGTAAAAGAGAGAAGACTACTGTGATCAGATAGGACTGATTTTGAGTACCTAATTGTTTAAATTGCACTAACCTTAATGGTTTGTGATACGTAAAAAGACAAGAGCCCCACAAAGGGTTTATTAGCAAGAAAAAAAAAAAAAGATTATATGGTCCTGCCTTTATTCTGTGGAAGAAGTTATGTGATCACAAGGGGGAGGGAGGAGAAGGCGCTACATCATTTTGTTCTGGATGCTTTCCAGGAGATCACCCAATTGTTCGCCTTGCGCATCCTGCCCTTCCCACCTCGCGGAGCCCTTCCCTGGCAGAGCGAGGTCCCAGTGAGGGATGCCGCAGTGCCCGCGCTCCGCCTGCTGAGGGGTCACCTAAGGTGTTTCTCGCTGAGTACATCTCTTTTTCTCCGTCCAGTTGCTGCTGGCCCTGGGAGTAAGAGTCTGAACCCGGAGCTCTTGCTATGGGTAAATGCAACCCGTTAGACGCCAAGTCCTGCGCCAGCCCACCCCACGGCTGCTCAGAGATGTAATAATGCACATGGAGAGAAAACTCCTGTGGCCACAGTCCATCCGGTGTTTAAGCAGAACTATCCACCCTATATACCAGTGTTACGTGGTATTAAAAATGACTGAGGGCAGTACGACCCATGTAAAAAAAACCCAAACAAAACAGTATTCAGCAAATAAATCAATTAAAGCATTCTCTGTACACTCTCAAACAACACTGATGCCAAGATCTCAGCCCGCCTGCCTTCCAGAATACAGAACATGCTGCTTGTGGGAATAGTAAAAGTTTAACTCGAATCCCATCAGAAACGTGAGGGAAAGTATCCTGTAAGAATAAAGACCGTCTTCACAGCCTTTACAACGATGTCTGATCTCCAAGGCCACATCCCGATTGTACGGAGAGACTTTCCACAGGCCGCTCTCTGGGATTTGTCACCAAACAGGAGGGGATGGATGGGTTTCAGTCTGGTCCCGGTGGATCTGCAGCTTGGGGATGAGTGTCCTGGGGACGTGGATCCAAGAGAAAGGCCAAAGAAGGAGACAGCATCGTCCCTTCATCCCGCTCGTCTGCCACAGGCACACGTGGGAAGGGAGACGGAAGAGACGCGCTATTGCGTTTCTGACGCCACTTGCTTCCTGAATAAACAGAGAGATCTCGCTGTGACAAAAGAAAAATATGCATGTTATTGAAAGCACAGGCTCACAAAAACACAGACTCATCAAAATAGAAAAGTTAAGTTCATGGCTTTGGCCTGTATTTATTTGGATGACAGTTTAGGTCAGTCATTTTCTCCAGAGTAATTTGTCCGTCCCTGCTGTGTCACCACTTAACCTAATCCTTTTCCTTTTTCAGGGGCAAAAGACGTTTCCTCCTGGTCTGATTAATGCTCTTCCTAGATGAGCTGGCTCAGGGAGTAAACCATTAAAGAAATAGTTTTACCTGCTATTTATGTAGGAACTTTCTGAGGAAAAGCAGTCCTTGCTTCACTCTCCCCTGCCCTCTTCCTCAGTTTATAAGCCATGCCCAGTTTCCACTGAACCACTTTATGGTTGCTGTTAACCATATCTGCTCTTCCAGTTCATCAGAGCAGAGCGGCCGAATAGAAAGTGCTCCAAGGAGAAGGTACGCCTTTGCTCCCGACCCAGGCTGGCTTTGTTCTACCTTTTGTGAGTCTGGCCACTTCTGCGGTTCCAGGTGAGACTGGAAGTGTCCCTGTGCCTGGGGCCTCTGACTCTCCAAATGAGGACCTAGCCTTCCTCTGGCCCGTTGGATAGAAAAGCTACAAATCAATCTAGTAGTTTCATTTCCTACCTCTTCTTCTTTTCATTTTGCTCTCTTTGGGTTTGATTTTGTTTACTCTTCAATTGAAATTTTATCTTTTTTGTCATTTTCCAACTCAGTATTTTTTTTCCTTTCTAAACCAACACATTCCCTCTCGCCTTCACTCCCTCCCTTTGTCCCTTTTCTCTATCTTTTCCTTCACAAAACAGTCTACAGGACCAAGTAAAGGCTTTACCACCCTAGTGAATAATTAATCTCATCTGACTCTGTAACTCAATCCAGGATCATCAAAAGGCTGCATGTTTTGGGTCACTAATAAAACAAAATATTTTCCTACTTTTAGAGTTTACTCATTACAAAAGTTTTTGCAATTAACGATGAACAATACTTAGTGCTGGCTGACCATTTTACATTGAAAAATCTTTCCCATGGGAAAATGCTAATTTGTTATTTTCGCAGGAATTATCTATTTCAGATAACTTTATTTTTGTTTTTCTGTGTTTTGGTCACTTAAAAAAACCCAGCCTAGTTGGACGTGATGTTTTGGTTTTACCAAACTTTTACGCCAAACCAATTTTTCTGTAATGTGGGTTTCAACAAGAAGCAGAACACAAGAAGTCCTATGGGAAAAAACGTTTCTGTTGGTATTTTAATGGAAGCTGACGAAAATACACCTGGGCTGCCTAAGACTCCACAGGGTTTTCTAGTTTCTGAAAGGAAACCTTGCTCTGGTGGATAAAGTAGATCAACCACTGAGAAAAGCTGTAAGGAAAAATAACATTGATGAATATAGTGATGGAGAGAAGGCAGAGCACAGGAGGTACGGGTGATGAGCTTTTGCTGAGGAAGGTTAGCTAACCAAAGGACTGAGGCCAAATCAAAAGACCCTTCACAGCGTGGCTGTGATCTGTGGTGTGGGTGAGGCCGAGTCCTATTTTAAGCTTTTCCTGTAACCAGATTAAAGCTCTAGTCATGATTCCCACATCGCTTGGATGCAGCGCCGAGAGGTAAATGACCACCGTCGTTCCTCGGGGCTCTCCTACAGAGCCAGGGGATAAACTTCTCTTGGGCTGCAACAATTTAAGTAAGTCAGAGCGTTTCTTAAGCTCTGAAAAACATTGCTGAAAACTTCTCCTCCTCACTCCCAACCGATGGAAACGTAGGAACGACCACACCGATGGGACCAAGGATTCTCCTTATTCGGTGCCTTGCCATGCAGCARCCCGCAGCGGATGCCTAGGGGAGGACATACGGGAGAGCGCAGGAGACGTGTCCCAGCCTTACACCACCTGCACGAGGGACGTCCCCAGCCAGAAATGGCATTTCTGTGACAACAGGGACCGACCTCAGCCACGACGGTGGAGGCCGCTGACTGGGCCGGAGGGAGGCTCGCTGGGTGATTTACGTTCCGGGGGCGATACCCGGCAGTAAGTAACGATGCAGGAATTGGCGCTGGGGGCGGGCGAGGCGAAACGGGAGCTCGGCGAGGGGAACGGCGSCCGGGCCGGGCCCCTGCCCCGCGCCGGGCACACAACGCGGCGGCACCGCCTGACTGGGCCGCGGCCGGGAGCCGCCCCGGGCCCCGCTCCCCGCGCCCGCCCGCCCGCCTGGCCGCCCCGCGCCTGGAGGCCGCCCGCTCCCCCGGGCCCCCCCGGCC